>JAOVYU010000067.1:17369986-17380902 GCA_025674565.1 Synodontis membranacea
AGCAAACAGAGACCCACTTTCTGAGATCACTGAGCAAGAAAAGGACTTCCTGTGGAGACTTTGTTAAGTTACTTATTCGTTTGTTTATTTATTTAGCCTGTAATCTCTTAGACAACACCCTCTTTTTATATAATCTGTTAAAGATGTCATATGCTACATGTTTCTGATCTGGAATGGAGACTGAGAAGGTCTTTTTTTCCCCCCAAAACTATTTTCTTGATATTCCCTTTTGTTTGAATTGCTTTGTTGCAAGACGCCCACGTTTCATTTTGAATATCTTTTCATTTTGAATTCTTTTATTTGATAATAATTTGTAAAACACAGGATAATTTCCATATTTCCCTATTTACCAAACACAGTGCAGGCAAATTGTTACCCTCAAGAGTAACTCTTAAGCTCAATGAACAGCCTTACTGGTTTTATTATAGTCTACGGGCATGATCTATGCTGCATCATTTTAACGCTGTTGCTCCTACGTTTGGAATTCTTGTTATGAGTCAAAGCAACGAAACCATTTCAGAGAGAGCATCCAGAAGGTCATGTATAACTGAACATGTGTCCTAATGGTCCTCAGCTGTGTTATGATGCAAAGACTGTAGTGACGACTCTGATCTCTGAGGCATAATCGGCCTGGAGCTAGATGCGTTAAGAGGCACGCCGTGTCCCACAGAATCATAATTAGTATCCGAATTAGAATCAATGTCAGAATAAGAACCAGAAAAGTAGCAAGCATTCCAAATCAGAGTCTGTATCAAACTTAGGATCAGAATCAGCATGGGTATCGGTATGATTCAGAACTGGAACACAGACTCAGAGTCATGGTTCAGGGGGACAAAAAATAGAAATGTGTCTTCCTGAACCTGGATATGTCGTCAATCCCAAATGACTTCACCCATCTACTGAATTTCTCCCATCCTTTAAGGGGCCCTAACCATAATGTAGGGTATGCAACTTTATCATGCATATAGAAATACAGTAACTGGGCCAAAGGTGAGCTGTGTCTTTTTGCTTGCCAGTGGTGCACATTACAGCCCACAAAAATAGGAGATATAGGTACAGTTTTTAGATATATTACACACACCTAGTCATTCATCCATTTTTCTTTATTTTGACTATTTTCTACGTTGTAGAACTATACTGAAAACATCAGAATTATTAATTAACATGTAGAACATATATGGAATAAAAAAAAAGTGTTTACCTTGATGACAGCTTTGAACAACAAAAGTTAATTAGTAGAAATTTCTTACCCTCTTCGTTTGTCTGAGACCATCAAACAGTAAGCCGTAAATAATAAAATACAGTAAATAGCCCTATTCAACAACTGTAGTAATCCATACTACATCAAGAACTGCTGAACTAAGTAAAGAAAACAACTGTTTTTCAATCATTATTTTAAGAGATGAAGCGTTATCAAGTAATACAAATAAAGAAAAAGCACTGAGATAGAAGGTGTTTAAGCTTTATGCCGGTAGTTGAATATTTATTGTGACTTGTTGCAGCAGCTATTATAATATGCAATAGACTTAAGTGTGAGTGTCATATTAGGTTGTATTCTTTGCAAAATATTGGGAAATAAATTCTTTCATTCATCTTCAGTAACCACTTTAACCTGGTCCAGATACAGAAGATCTGGAGCCTCTTCCAGGAACACCGGGAGCAATGCAGGACTCCGGATGGGATGCCAGTCTATCTCAATACACCACACACACATTTATACCTTGGGACAACTAAGCATAGTCTATCCAACTACTGGTATGTTTCTGTAGGTGGGAAGAAACCAGAAAAGGAAACACAGGAAACCCACACAGACACGGGGAGAACATACACAACTCCTTATAGACAGTAACCTGGGCTCAGGATCAAACTGGGGACACTGGAAGTGTGAAGCAGCTGTGCCACCCTTGTGAAATAATTATTCAGAGAAAAATGCATACTTGTGTTACAGTAAGTGAGGAAGTCCAAACGCTGACCGTCATCACTGATGCGGCTTCCTGTTATGAAATATGCAACAAAGTAAGAAAGCAGATATCTACTCTTCAGTGCTACAAGCATGAAATATTGTTGTGAATCTATTACGCTGTCATGATCTAGCTTTCTGATATCACGATATCCAAACAGAGAAGCTTTTACCTCTTTTCTCTTTAATATCATTCTTTCATTTAAAACCATCTGATTCCCAAAAAGTTACACCAGGTCAGTTCTAATAGATATCATAAACACTAGGTAAACACAACCAACTCAACTATGAGCCTTGTATTAATTAGACCACAGTCCAATAAACCTAACTTCAGTCATTTTTATAGGTTTACACTTTTAGCTTTATCCGGACAAAAGTGTACAAAAATTGGTGTTCCATGAGTGCTGAAATTTAACAACTCTGGCACATTTCCCTGTTTGCTTCACTCTGCTCATCTGTGTTTGCGACATAAACGTCCAATTCTAGCAACAGGTCTTTTTCACAACGAAATTGTTACTACACTTAGTATGGGCTGTGATTCAGTCTGGCGTTTCTCTGAAACTTGAAGCCCTCTATTCAGCTGTGGTGTCTGCCAACTACAGTACTTTCATTAGCAGCAGAGTGAAATTGATTCCGAGTTCTTGTTTACAGAACTATTTGTATTAAAAGCAATATCACACTTGCTATTATACTCCATACAGAATGCGGCTATGATGATCTGCAGTAATTCTTTCTACAGCTAAACCACAGCACTCTTGCTCATGCAATATTGCTTAAAGGAGCTGCCTCATCCTGCCCAGAATCCTCTGTGCCAATCGAGTCACCATTTGCAAGTATATCAACATACCAAAATGATTTGCAATAATCTGGCAACATCCTAGAGCCATCGATCGCAGATGGCAACCTGAAATTAAAGAAATGTTGTCGAGAGATCTAGATTTTACCTATAGAAGGAAAGAAAAGTTAGAGCACATTTTGTTTAAAGCTTTCAGATACGACACATGAATTAAAAAAAGGATCAAAATGGGTTTTAGTGATCATGAACAGTGAACTGCAAAAGTTTTGCTACACAGAGAACTAGCTAGTGCTTCCCAAACTAAACGATGCATTGGATTCTGGGAAGGGTAAGACAGTCCCTTTATTTAGTTATGCTTTTCTTGTTGTTTCGTGGTACAAACCCTCGCCTCAATGTCTCTAGGACGCAAGTTAACAGCTTACATGGAGTAACTGACGCAGAAGCTATTCAAGATAGAAACACTACATTTATTCAATGCCTTTCTAAATAGAACAACAGAATTAAATAAGTAGACACAGACACCCTTCCTTGCAGTAGAAAACTGACAAACACCAGAGTTTCCAGCCCTTTTATACAAAAGCAACATACATATTCCATCTCTAAAATAAACAGGAGCTAAAAAGCGTCAGCCATTTGAATTAAAATTAATCACATTCAATCATTCACATTGACCAGACTGTTTTTTTCCCCCCAAATGGAAGACAGGAAGCAAACATGAGAAATACAACATCATAAATACCCCACGTCTCATATCAGGAGTACCACACTTAAACACTTGCATCGAATAACATTCAATATCCCTTATTATTTCAACACACACATCAGTGAAACAATACAGAGAAACACCGGCATAATCGAAAAAACACAGCAGCAAACATAGGGAAAGGAGACGTGGCAGAAAAGTCAAATGTATGTGCAATGCAAAGATATACAAAATGAATGAAAGTAGGAAAAAGGTGCATGGATGACAATGCTCAATTACCAGCAGTATATTACACAGGTGTGCATAATGGACACGTTTTAGATTATTGCTTCTGCTGCAAAGTGGCCCATAAAATGGTACGACAAAATAAATAAACTTCAATATGAAGCACCATGTCGTACCAAATTAGTCCACTTTCACATTGCTTAGTTTAAAGGCATCTTACAGAGTGCAAATTCCCCAGTTATTCTTGTTCTTATGGACGTGCTTGCATAAGAACAGCCACACAGCACACAGAGGAGACTTTTTCTTCCTGGCTGAATGCACTGCGTTGCATCGTTGAGTCGTCACGGGGAAGACGGATTCTTTCTCTCATTGTCGCACACAGGTCAATTCAACACAATAACTCGTAGCAAATCTATTCATCAGAAACTATTGCACAATTGTGACGCTTCAGAGCTACAATTTGTTCTTGGGTTTAAAAAAAAAAAAAAAAAAAAAAATCATAACAATAATGCCATAATTTTTCTAAAGCTCTGACTGGCACAGAAAAGGCAATCTATTTGTCGGCTTAGAGCACTTCTAACCTCGGAAATGCTTTAGTGCACAGGAAAATTAGGAGTATTTAGATTCCATTGTATAGTGTTAAGATAGTTAGTATTTGACTCGAAATGACTAAAGATCATTTAAATGTCAACACTGGACAATTTGTATGAATGAGGAATACATTCACTTTGATCATCAAGATGAGCTCAGCATTTCATTTGACAATTTCATTTTTTTTTTTATTTTTTTTTTTAATTTATACTTTTTCCCCTAGATTTATTCACTAGCACAATCTCACTCTACATGGGTCAATTCTGCATTTCCTCCAAGAACTGATTCTACACGCAAATTTACCGTGGCCCTTTTGAGACAACGTGTAACCTCACCAGTAGGGGGAGTTATTCTCAATTCGTCCCCAACTCTGCCACTCTGGAAAGAAACCACTAGAGGTCCTTGGGCTCCCAAACTGATCAAACTCCATCTCAGGCCTTTTGCTGGTGCTTCTGGCTTCAAACGCTGGTTTCTGGGCGACATGTTTGGTCTGGTTACCGTCGTTGTCTACATGTGCCAGCCTGTAGTTCTTCCCATCGTTATTATCCCAGTGTGTCTCGTCATTAGCATTGTAGGAGATACAGAACTCCACCTGATTCTCGTGAGGCACTGCACTCAACAGATCGACGGTGAAGGAAAAGGTGTCGATGTCAGCGCACCCGTAAACATTGTTCATGTACAAACAAGGGACGTCCGTGTGGCTTTTCCACGAATCGAACGTTATCCGGACCTGAACGGACTTCTCGAAGCTCACGTTGCTAACTTTTATCGTGCCCATGAGGGATTTGTCCTGGATCACGCAGTTCTCTAAACACACCAGGTTCTTCTTGAGACGGTTCCGGAAGTCCAGGTAGTCCGCAGCGGGCTGGGGGAAATCCAGAACAAAACTCCTCTCATTCTCCACCTTCAGGCCCACAATAGCATTCTCCAAGTCGGACATCTCAAACTGCAAGTCGGATGGCAAGACGGAGTCTTCCTCGAACTCCCTGAACACGTGGATCGCCGTTAGCGACATGCCTTTGGAGTCAGCAAAAACCACCCTCTTCTTGGCTTTGCCTTTAGGACTTTTCCATCCTCGGTTGGCGGCCTCGACATTGGTCTTCGAGCTGATGCACGATCTCAGTGGTTTGAACGGTTTGACCAGGTTCCTGGACTTGCAGTTCTCATAGGAACCAAGAAAGCTGCGCAGGGGCGGAGAGTGTGCCAGACAGATCCTCATGGCCACATCCACAGGCATGATGGGAGATGGCATCGGTCTAGGGTTCAGGATTTGCAAAACTCTGTTTCAGAAGAAGAAAGAAAGAAAGAAAAAAAACGCAGCTGTAAGAATATAAAGTAGAAAGCAGTGTTGAGATACTTGTTGAACATCTACACCAATAAATTTTTTTTTCTTTCTTCATTTATTCAGCTAGAGCATGTTTGTGCAAAATGTATTTCCTGGTTGGAGCAAATGTTTACATAAATAGTACAAGTCCTGTAGTAGATCTCCAGCCTGCACAGAGGCAAAGACGCGCTGCCGAGCATGCCTTTCCTTTGTAGGCCATGGTGCGAAGGAACTAAAAAAGCAATTCTTAATACATCTTAATCTCAGCCTCATTAAATAAATGTAAAAAAAAAAAAAAAAAAAAAAAAAGAAAAGAAAAAGATATTGCAGATTCTTTTGCATTTAGTCCATACTTTCATAACTAAAACAAACTGGAAACAAAGAACCCACTAAAAGAAAATGAGATCAAAATGCAGTATTGCTTGTTCCTCTGTCTTTCCAAATCTCTTGCTTATTCTTTGCTCTGCAGCTATTTAAACAGGTTTTTAGGTTTATTTAATTTAATGATCTTTTAAGTACCAAAGCTTCTTAAGCCAACAGTAAGAAGTGTGCGAGTGTGAAAGGCCTGATCCAACAACACTGATTTCCAGCTCACTCGCTCTTAGCGTTTGTTTGCACGTGTTTTTATTAAAGTTAACGTGAACACACAAAGTTTTACTAAAAATAAATAAATAAATAAAAAAAAGTCTAAAACTTGCATTTCTGCAGAGACACACACACACACACCACCTACCTAAACGTTCACTCCACACGATGTACACACACACACACACACACACGTCACGATGAAAAATCGGTTCTTAATCGATTCTAAAATTCGGATTCTCAAACCTACTAATGAAGAACGACACGCACTTTAAATCCCTCTTTCACACATTTCCCTCTCCGGCCATGACGCACTACTCTTACCTGGTGCAGTTCATTCGTAAACGCTGTGAAAACAAAAACTACAAAAACCCTAAACGGTACAGGAGATATTCGACTCTCTTAAACTAATTTATTTTAACAAAAAACGATTGTATTTTGTATCACTCTCGGTCCGCTTTTAAGCCATGAAGAGAACAGAGTTGGTTTAAAGTCGGCACGCCCCCTCGCAGCTCCACAGCGCGGTTCATGCAGCAGCGGGTTCTCTCAGCGCTTCTCGAACTCTTTTTGGGCGCATGGGCTTTGTGGTCCCATCACATTGGCCAATGAGGAAACAGTACAACAAAAGCGTTCGACCAATCAGCCTGCAGAACAGGATCACTCGCGGCGCGCGTGCTCCAGGAAGTGAGCCAGCTTGCGAGAAGCGGAAGAGACCCTCTACTGAGAGAAGGACCTCTACTGGTCTTTCCTATTCTCTAGTCAGTTCTGGCAAGAATTTGCTAATTTTGTAGTGTCCTATTTTCTTCAAGATTTTTTTCGCTCTCGTATGAGAAGGTGTTGTTTGGTTTCCAGTACCCAGTGAATAAAGCAGACCAATTTTTTTTTTATTAATATCATTAATAAAAATTTATTAATATCATTAGCTAAATTTCATATTCATAAGACAAAATTCTCTAATTCAAAACCATCTTTTCAACACTTGATTTGTGAAACCAAACATGTATTGTATGTATTTTCCATACAACATTCCCACAATCCAAAAGCAGTCAAAAGAGTGAATATATGCTCCTCTTTGTTTTTGTTTATGTGAATCATCTATCAGCTGGTTATTTGTATTTGTATTATAAACCCCTGATATTGTGTGTTATATATTTTTCTATTATTTTTTTCCCTTTCTTTTTCTATTTTTTTGACTGTGAGTTGAGCTTTTGTAATGCTCTGATTGCAAATAAAAATAAAATAATACAAAAGAAATCAACTGAGAGAAGGACCTCTACTTGCTTTGTGGAAAGGGGGGCCGAGCTAAATTTGTGTTTATGTTAAATTAGTTTGTCTGTTCTTATGCTTATTCTTATTTATTTATTTATTTATTTTTATTTTTGTCTACACAAATGAAGTTTCAGTTACAGTTTCAGAAAAATGACCTGTTCCCTGAAATAAATTCTGAATCTCTTTCATATGTGCAAAAAAACAAAACAAAAAATAAACAAAAAAAACAGTAGGAACTGATTTCCCACGATTTATTAAAAAAAAAAAAAAACAGGATTCTTGTTTGATTACAATTCAGATTACTGAAGACTGAATGCACCTGCATTTACACCGTTTTCTGAGTCATGCACCCTGCTGGACAAGCAGCTGCAATAACAGACAGACCAGGGATTCTCAAAGCCGCTCCTGGAGTCTGAGAATGGCACATTTCAGTGTTTTTTTTTTTTTCCCTCCCTCCCTCACCTCCCAACACACCCTCTATAACATCTCAGCTGAAGACCTGAGACAGGTGGGGCAATGAAATGAAATCTGCATTGTGAAATGTCAATAAATTCAGTCATTAACAGCATTGCGACATTGCTCATGCTCATCCTTTCACAAGTCATGCGTGAGAGATTGCTCATTCAAATCAGAAATTGATAACGTATTATCAGTTCAGGATCTACGTACCAAAGAAACCCTACTTTCTCACCAAAGAAAGTACTTTTACATTTGTGTCATTTGGTAGACGCTCCTTATCCAGAATGACTTATATGTATTTATATATATACAAGTTATTCTGGATAAGAAGCGTCTACCATATATATATATGGTAGATATATATATAGAATGATTATGTCACATTTATACAACTGAGCAGTTGAGGGTTAAGGGTCTTGCTCAAGGGCCCAGCAGTGGCAGCATGGTGGTACTGGGATTTGAACTTACAACCTTCCAATCAATAGTCCAATGTCTTAACCACTGAGCAAATTAAATTATTTCCCAGTCGTGTCGGAATGGCATTTGTAACACCCATTCCACACCTATAAACTATCCCAACCTGTTTTGTTTTTGTAACTGCGAACGACTATAGAGCAAAGGGTTGTTTAGCAAACAGAAAGCTTAGGTTTAGGACTGGGTGCTAAAGGCTTTGCATTATAGTGCATTCGACAGTAATAGTCATTTTAAACTGAAATGACACAACAACAAAGGCTTGGGGCTCCTACTGGTTCCGGCTGTCAGCTGTCTTGGCACACAAAAAAAAAGTGCAATAAAAAAGAACATATATTTGCACTTTCTAATGTGTTTATCACCTGGCCTTCGACAGTTGAGTTCACTAAAACACATGTCTGGCTGCCTACCCATGGCTGGTCTGATTTATGTGACTCAGAAAACAATGATGCAATGGCTTCAAGTTGGAACTGGTCAAGTTGGGTAACTAAAGACCGGAAATCAAAATTGTACACTTTAATACCTTTGGTTGCCAGTGGGGTGAACTAAAAAGATCCAATCCAGTTCATGGCATGTTTATCCATGTAAGGGTGAGACAATACATGTTACATTCTCTAGGATATGAAATGAATATGATAAGATGTAAGCTGGATGAATAACTTGATGAAGATTTTAGCGTTCTCATCACTAACCCTGACTGTGCTTGGATGTCCTTAAATGAACTGGCCTGACCGGTTCAGTTTATAAATATGACATGCTTCAGAAACTTTAGTCCAGAAAATGTGTACTGGTTTGTGCGTAAATATATGCCTAGTTTTTATTTCCAGCCTTGAAAACGGTAAGACTTTTTGATATGCAGAAGTTGTTTATACAGTACTGCAAAGAATATCTTTCATAGGTGGGCTTATACTATGCCTGGCTTGCATAAGCAAAGTCAAAGCTATAGAAGTTATGGAAAAAGTGATCCTTAATCATCTCAGTTAAATTCATTTGTTCAAAGGGCACCTATTCTTGAAGCCTAACCATCCAATTCGGCATTCTCTGATATGCCACTTTAGTGATTTCTATAAATACTAACTAAGTGGATAAACAAAGAGGCAAATTAAATGATTGGTTTACCTTTTAAGACATTCATACATCCACTTTCCTTTGTATCGTTTCAGCAGTGCGTCTCTCCGAAGGTGCACAATGACCACGGTGACTCACAATTTACACAATGGCCACAACTACAGCCTACCCCTATCTACTGCTTCACCAGACTTTCAAAACAGGAAGTTCACCGTCACAGTAGCTGCATTGTGCATTTGACTACAACAGTGCTTACAGCTACAGCTTTACTGTAATACACGTCACCACACGGGTAAAAAGCTCAATTCTGTTTATGTTGCAAAGGTTTGATCCCAATGCATGTATCAAATTTTCTAAACCTGTGGGTCAGCTTTGGCATTGGCTTTTATGAATGCTTTCACGACACTGAGAAATTATTAGAAATGCATTGTTTTCATGGCAGATGGATGATATCCTAAATGAAAAGGAGAACAATGCTGGGTGGGAGACTGTTTAACTTCATATCACTGGCTGATCACTTGCTAAAATACTGGCACTGAAAGTTTACTTTGTACAACACCTAAGGACTATTAATAATTAACCTTAAAATGTAAAACTAAAATTTGAAGCATCTTTTAAAGTTTTAAAGTGCCAGCTTGCCTAAATAGCGCGCTAGTGCAGTGTTAGCTTAGATTTTACTAACAGAGAACATGGCAATGTATGTAACATTTGAGCAAATGTTCTTTTACTAGAGAATGCTCCTTTGATAACTATGCTTATATATGTTTGTATATACATGTGTCTGTGGACACCTGACCGTAACACTCTTATGTGCTTTTTGAACTTATTATTCCAAATTGAGTCCCCTTTTCTGTGCTATAATAACTAGATTATGGGGATTGGGGTTTTGTGTTCATTTAACCACAAGGGCATTAGTGAAGTCAGGCATTGATGTCGGATGAGGAGGTCTGGGGTGGTGTTCATCCCAGAGGTGTTCAGTGGGTTCGAGGTCAGGACTCTGTGCAGATCATTGAAGTTCTTTCACTCCATTGTCAAACTTAGTTCCAGTGAAGGTTTGATATTGTAATGCTACAGCCTGCAGGCACATCCTATACAATTTTGGCCATTGTTTGGGGAAGGATCTACTCTTGGCCATATAGTGTATATGCTTGAAAAAAAAAAACAGGATTCTTGTTTGATTACAATACAGATTACTGAACACTGAATGCACCTGCATTTACACAATTTTCTGAGTCATGCACCCTGTTAGACAAGCAGCTGCAATGAAAGACTTACCAGCGTTTCTCAAAGCCGCTCCTGGAGTCTAAGGATGGCACATTTCAGTGCCCCCCCAACACACCCTCTATAACATCTCAGCTGAAGACCTGAGAAAGCTGGGGCAATGAAATGAAATCTGCATTGTGAAATGTCAATAAATTCAGTCATTAACAGCATTGCGACATTGCTCATGCTCATCCTTTCACAA
>JAOVYU010000067.1:17421097-17431521 GCA_025674565.1 Synodontis membranacea
GACGTTCCCCAGGACCATGGTGCTACATTTAGGGGACGGGGACAATACAAAACATAAATTGCACGTATTTCACAGAGTAAGTTTTATGCATACCGGCCCTGATTTTTTTTTTTTGCCTTACCCTGACACAGATCTGATGTTTTCTGGGCTGTGCAGAGACAGAAATCCAATCTTTTCAAATCATATACAAGTTAATTTTAAGTTTTAATGTATCAGATATGTATTCAGTTCATGGCAATGTAACATGAATGAGAACAATCAGACCAGAGCAGTCGAGTAGAGCAGTGCCAGGGATGGCTCTGGAACTAGTAAAATCTAGCCTTCTGGCTTTTTTGACATGGACAGCTGACTGCTTGCTGTCCTCCGGAGCGAAATTAGCTCCTATAGCATCCATTTGGTTGGTTTTAATACCATGAGTTCTCTCAATGTTTTTTCATTGTTCGTGACGCATATGACTTGTGCAAATATGTAAAACCGTAGCAGCTGTCATAAAATGAATTTTATGCATTTCATCCACTTGAGTAAAACCTCAGTAATTAAGGGAATGTAACAGTGGTGCGAACAGTTACGAGGCCTCACATATCAGGCCACATCACAAACATTTACACGGACAATCTTTGATAACAAAAGGTTTTATTGGCTTATCTAATCATATATAAAGTCATCTGACATGTTCAGCCCTGTAGAGTCACAAAAAAAAAAAAAAAAAAAAAAAAAAAAAAAAAAAAAAAAGCTTGACGATGAGGACAAATCTGCTACAAAAAAAAAAAATTGGTGCAAGTGTGATCAGAAAAAAGCCATACAAAAAAACAAAAACAAACTTCATATCATGCATCAGACAACAAAAATCAAACGGGAAGAAAAACACATTTTTAGTGTTTTGTACATTATTGTAAACAAAATCTTTCTAGATCATATCAAAACACATTATGGCAAGTAACAAAAACAAGGGGAAGAACAGAAAACAAATTCAAGAAATCCTAAAGGGGAAGAGATCTACAAGGAAACACTGCTTGGCAAAATTGCTTAACAGACAAAAAAATGTATTCCAACAGACCAACAAGAATGATAATCGTAAACACAGGTGGCATTATATGGTTCTACAATATGGCTGATGTACACTAAAATATTACCACTATATAGGCTACATGAAACACGTCCCTGGTTTGCTGTGTATACAGTGATATGAGGTATATTAAGGTCAATTGTGTTCTTTTTGCCACTATTTCTTTCTTCTTTTTTTTTCCTTTACATTTTTTTTTTTTAAGAAGTATGGGACACTTTTGGAGTGCAGCATTTAGGTTTTGAGCCCCGAGTCTAGTGCAGAGTCAGCAGTTCTCTGTGAACGGACTGAGGCCGATAGCAAGGTCCGATTCATGCAGGATAGGAGCAGAAGACATGGAAGGAAGACACAGCAGTCTCCCTGCTCCGTTGACGGGCACAGCAAAGATTGCATTTGTGTGGGGAAAATAATGGTGATAAGATACACAGGTTTCCTCAGCCTGTGTGACTCCTGATTTCATGGCTAACAAAAAAAAACAAACAAAAAAAAAAATACAGGTTTAGGTCCAGAAATTAAGATTTGCATGAGTTTAAAAGTCCACAGCTTGGACGGTTCTCCAAGCAAGACCTTGAAAGGGAAGTTTGCAATTTTGTCCATTAGGCATCAAATTTGTACTTTGAGAGGTAGAATTCCAAATGCAGCTATTCACTCAAAAAAAAATCATCTTAATACTTAAATACATTTTGAATACAAAGAGGCCCTGTACTTACATCCAAGGCTCCACAGCACAAAAATTGGTATGGCATCCATTTTGATAGCATTACTAAAACAAATCATGCTAATAACCCTCCCATCCCACTATATATTTAAAAAAAAAATGCCCCTAGCAATAAACACCCATTTCCATTAAAAAAAAAAAAAAAATCACAGCTTTCCTCTGAACAAAAGCATGTATGTATTTGTAATCCAACAGTTTTTGTCTTCAGTGGTAAAAGTGCTAATATGATTCCTTGAGAAATAAAAGGGATGAGAGCTGACACATTTAACAACGGGGTACGATTTATGGCTGATCCATACTTCTGCAAAGCACTCAGACAAACAGTTCATGATTAAGTAGCTTGAGACGGAACTGACAAACTTTACGCCTAATGATAATCCGTCATGCATGACACTGATTGGCCGAGTAGGAAAGCAAATACGGTAATGTCGGGGTTTGAACGAGACCCAGACACAAAAAAAGGTACACAAAGCAGATTTGCAATCTGCAGCAGAAGAGGCACAACATTAGAAAACCTGGAACAGATTTCTAGAGTTTTATTTGAAGGAACCGAAGGCAATGCAAAACACATTTCAGCAGCGTATTGCCATTAATGATCAAGTACAATGTAAAACCTTAAATCTTCTTAACAATATCCAGGGCTTTCCTACTTCTATCCATCATCTCTTCTACAGTAAAACATGAGACTTTCCTCTTTTTGATTTTAGTTCAGAACATTCTGGTTTGCTACATGCAACACTGCCCTCTACTGTAGTATCAGACACCCAAGAGAATGTTTTTACAGGACACCCACAGGTTCACAGATTGGTAGTTGCAGAAGTATAAATCAGCCTGTGTACAACAAACCCTGAGGCCACATTTCAGTAGCTGTAAAGATGCTACTTAAAAAGACTTACACACACACACACACACACAGATTTCCATAGGCATTCGCATGGGACTGAGTGTGATCGTTTAGATTTGCAACCGTGTCTTATGTCTGTCTTTTAGTGATTAGAGTATGCAAAGTGTTTTCACATTGACAAAGTACCATGATCTCTGCATATGTAAAAGTAGTGGAAAGATTCACCAGTGTGATCAGCTGAACAGGTAGACTGAGTGTGAATTCGATTTTTTTTTTCCTCAAGGAATTTCAGAAAACAAGATTCGCTGTAGTTTTAAACTATACTTGTTTATATATATATAAAAAAAAAAAAAAAAAAGAAAAAAAAAAAAGAAGCAGTGCTAGTTGCACCTACTGTAATTATTTAAAAAAAAAAAAAAAAAAAGCTTTTTCCTGAGTAATACTTTCAATTACGTAACAGACAATAGGCTGACATTTTCTGCCACTGAATACTGGGCCACACCCTGACAATAGTTATTACTATAGATCATCTTCATCTATTTTACAATTCTATCCTGATTGCTAAAACACAGGGTTCATGAAAAGTCAAGCCAGTCATTACCTAACCCCTCTAATCACGGAAAAGACTACACTAATAAAACGAGGAACTAAAATACATGTTAAAAAAGAAGAATATCAAAAAATTGCATTTGAGGTCAGGTAGACCTTCCCTGGTAGAGTATTAACAATTAATGGCAGTGTAATAATTAATATTTTATCTTGCTTTAAAAAAGAGGGAATTGGGGTTGAGGGCACTGGGGAAAGTCCTTGTCCCAAACTGCAGGGTTAGGCTGGCTACCGAAATCTTTACCTGTAGCTTTGGCTCGTGGGGGTTTTGGTTCCTGAGCTAGCTGGCTCATTTACTTCAGCTAACAGACTGGTATACCCTGAGAATTCTGACATGGGAGTCCGCGATATTCGGGGGTCAACCTCGACAATGACGATCTGGGGGTCAGCGCTGTATGCCAGCGGGGTCCGGCGCTCGGATTTGAACTGGGAGCCGAAAGCCTGAGCAAAGTTCTCGATCTGAAACGTGGGCCGCATGTCCACCTCCTTGGATGGTTCCAAGGCCGTCAGATCAGGAGGGGACGATAGGGAGTAGACAGAGGTGGAGCCACTGCTGGTGCTGTTCCCATTGGTTGCACTGCCATTCTTCCCCTGCTGCTCCTTCTGTACACTGCCATTAGCGAGCTCCTGGGTGTCCAACTGCTCAGTGAGCTCCTGAGACGGCGTAAGCTGCTGGTGGGCAGAAGGCTCCAGGGTACTTAGGTGAAAGGCATGCTGGGAAGAAGGTGAGGCATGGGAGGGAGATTGGGAGCCCACCAGCATGCTGAAGTGGGACTTTGGTAGCGCAGACACAGAGGAGGGACCGTGGGGGGAGGAAACAGACTGGCTGAAGGTACACTCCAGTGGAGAAGTAGCATACATGTGCTTCTCCGGGAAGAACGTAAAGACACCACTACCGCCATGGCTCGTCCTCTCCAGTGTCTGCAGCAGGAACTTGGAATACTCATTCATGACACTGCTTTTGTCGGCTGAGCCATTCGAGGAGGTTTCGTCAGCTCCCAGCTCAGGCGTAGCTGAAGCAGCATGCAGCTCCACGTGGTGCGGTTCTGAGAGGTCAAAAGTCACATCACTTTTATGGGAGTAGTGATCCAGCAGACTCTGCAGTACCTCATCTGGGATGCCGGATTTGTCATGCTTATCAACACTGACCAGAGGTGACGTGTCCAGTAACGCCAGCGTGGGTTCACCGATGCCACCCTGGATAACTGTCTGCTGAGGAGGAAGGTGGACTGAGCCATAGTCAGCACCACCGCTACTGTTCGCCGCATGCAAGTACCTCCTTTTCTTCAGAAACTGCATGGCATCATCGTAGTTGCTGCTGGTGCCAACTTGCTTTGACTCTGAGGAACTCTGGAGGAGGCCTAGACCGTCCATTCCTCCTGATCCAGGCAAATCCATTGGACTGGATTTAGGAGGTAACAGTTTTTGCTCATGAAGCGCTGAGCTTGAGCCAGCCTCACCCATTGAGAGCAGGCTCTTGTCCCCACCCTTGCGTCCGCCTTTCTTATAGGCAAGCTTGGGAGTGCGAACGTGCTGGTTTGCCATGCTGGTGTCTGCCATGTTCCCCACCCCTGAAGAGGACACCCCAGAGCCAGTAGCCATGTCTATGGAGTAGTCTTGCAGGCCAACCATTTGGCCGGCTCCTGAAGCTATTGTCTTTTTCCTCCGCCGCTCTCCACCCTCCCCACTGTTCTTGGACTTGCCTCTCTTGCGTGGTGGCGCACTGGTGTTTCCCTGAGTGTGTAGGTAGCTGCCTTGTCCCAGGTCTTCATCTCCAAGGTCTAGCATCCCTGGATCCAGACCCTTCTTTATGGCTTCTCCACAGGTTCTCTTGTGCTTCAGTAAACGGTCAGTACGAGAGAAATACTGCAGATAGGCAAGGAACGTGTAATGAGCTTAAGATTAAGAGGCAACTTAAACATGTAAAGACACTTTTTTTTGCATAAAATAATCATTATAAGCATTTTCAGACGAATGACAAATAAGGTCACACCTGTTGGCAAGTATCACATTTATATGGCTTTTCTCCACTGTGTGTCCTCTTGTGTCGCTCCATATGGTATTTCTGAATGAAGCGCATGTTACACTGGTCACAGCTGAATGGCTTTTCCCCTGTTAAAAAGGAAATACCGTTGTGTACATACCTTACTTTGCACATTTTGTCAGCTTTAATATTTGACAGAGAAATAATGAACGAATACTTGAATTCCCAGTATAATGGGTAACTAATCTCAAAACAACTTCATATCACGCCCTGAGTCAGCATGCTCAGATTAGCAGGGTTGTCTGGTCATTGAACATCTCAATATGGTAAAAGACATATTTCACTCTTAAATTTAAATTTGTTTCCGCTCGCCATGTGTGTGCATGTTGGTGCACTGTACTAAGTGTAGTGTTATATGGCAGCTATGCACTGCATAGTTTGCATGCATTGTGTTTTCTTCAATTTTGACAGGTAAGTGCATTTTCATAATCTTGTCAGTACACAGGTTTGAGTAAGAATAAGAGACTCCAGCACTCCACCCCACGAAAACAGCATCACCTGTAAAGTGATACCGTAAAGTTCAACGTATACCTGTCCCATTTCTGATGCATCTTTTAAAAACTCACAAGACGTAACAAATTTGTTTCCATTTCAAAAAGAATGCAGATTCTTTGCTTGATTTACACACTTGATTTTTTTTTTTTTACTTTTCTGTGAGATCCCCCAAATCCACTTTCTAAACACTGTGAGTGATGTCATGATGGCAGGCTATAGTTGCTTAGCAGTGTTTGCACAGTAATGACATGAACAATCAGAACATTATACATACGCCTTTAATTTGCTGTTAAAAAAGAAGCATCGGCATACAGGGCATGTGGAATACAAAATGTGAAATGACGATCATCCCGCTACAGGTGGAACGATTTACAATTTGTTGCTTTTACAGAAGTAAAATGTATATAATGAATAAACATTTCTAAAAATAAATCTTTTGTCAGTTTTAAATAATCTTAATACTGTTCAAACTAAATACCTTTGTTGGGGAAAAAGTGCCAGTTTGGAACTCACCACTATGGATCTTTTCATGCCGCTGCAGCAGGTACTTCTGGATGAAGCTCATATTACACTGACTGCACCTAAAAGGCCTCTCACCTGTGCAATCAGAAACATTTGCTCAAACTTCAACATTCATGAACCATACCACTAAACATCCCAGCAAAAACATGTCTTCGGGACCTGCATCGGGCTGGCAGTGAAGGTCTCTCACCTGTGTGGATCAGCACATGTCTGCGCAGGTGGTAGGAGCTGCGGAAGGCGGCGCTGCAGTGTTCGCATATGTGCGGCTTGGAGCTGGGAGAAAGGGGTCCTCCCTCCCCATCCAGCATCACTGACTGTGCAAAAGAGACAAGAGGAAACTAGCCCATTAGTGTCAGTCATTGTATTTTCTTTCCACGTTTCTTCTAGGTTAAATATAACCAAAGGTTTCAGTAAAAGAGAGAGTGAAGAAAAAAAAAATGAAAGAATGAGCACCTTTGTTGAATCCCCTCGCTTCCTTCTGCCTCTGCTCTCTGTTCCCTCGCCATTTGCCCGCCGTCCTTTTCTGTGTGTGGAGTCTTTTGGGTCTTTCCCTAGTCTTCCCGGAAGCTGCTGTCAAAAAAAAATAAATAAATACCACTATGCTTGACGGAGCATGAAGAGACAAGTCAAAAGCAGACACAATAGGATCTTATACAAGACTTTGAGAATGCCAAGTTTATCTAGGACTGAATTAACCAAGCATAAGAACTTAATCCACACACACACACACACACACACACACACACACACACATTCCCACCCCATCCTCTGCTTCTCTGAGCTTACACTGTTGATGTTGACATCATGCAGAAGCATGCTCTGGTGGCTTCCGAGTGAAATGTCCAGCATGTCTGAACTCTTTCCTCCTCCCGTCCCCGGACCTGTTCCATACAGCGGGATGCGATAGTCAAGTTCACTAAACTTCTCCTGCTTAATACCCATGCTGTGCAGAAAACCGCCGCCATGCTCCGGAGAATCTCTCTCCTTCTTCAGGACCATCTCTTGCGGCAAATCAGTCACCACCGGCTGTGAGGTGAGCCGTGTGAAGCTGGTGACTGGAGGTAAATGGCTAAACATGATCATGCTGGGGGCGAAGTTGGGATCCATGCTGCCGTTGCGCAGAAACTCGTTGCCTAGCTTGTCCTGGATAATACTCATGATTGGTTCCTCAAGCGGGCAACGGTCACTCAGCTCAAAAGATGAGATGCACTGCAAAGACATGAATAATTATTTAGTCCAGTACAAACATGGAAAGCCTTTTTATTTCTCGTCATAAACTGCTCAACAGCCTGGAAAACGACTCCATCCTCCGCGATCTCACACAATCACAACTCAAAACTGTTTTAACCAGTTACTCCTAATATTTGCTCCTCGTTACTCAGACCAACTTTGGAGAAGATCCATGAAGCGCCGAATTCATGATGTAACAGTTCCTGATGATTGAGAGCTCTAATGTAGGTGCCTTCAACATTGGTGTCTCACTCCTGTGTGAATCTGAAACGGTCTGCATGTGTTACAAAAGAATATTTCACCTTTCGCAGCACTAACATCAATTATCTTCCGGTTTAAAAAGTGTAATCTTGTTGAATCAGTTTGCCTTACTCTGGATTTCTTTATCTTGCCGAAGATTGAATATTAAGATGCAGAGGTGTGGACTCGAGTCACACGACTTGGACTCGAGTCAGACTCGAGTCACACGACTTGGACTCGAGTCAGACTCGAGTCACAATTTTGATGACTTTGGACTCGACTCGGGACTTGAGTGAAAAAAAAAGACTTGAGACTTACTTGTTACTTGCAAAACAATGACTTGGTCCCAACTCTGGGTTTAGCACAGATTCACATAACATGGATTCGAGTCAGACTCGAGTCACAGTTTTGATGCCTTTGGACTCGACTCGGGACTTGCATGTCTTGACTTGGGACTTAACTCGAGACTTGAGTGAAAAAGACTTGAGACTCGCAAAACAATGACCCGGTCCCACCTCTGTTAAGATGCACAGAGCATTCATCATCACCATCACATAAAAACCTGCTCTATTAGTAAACCATGTGAATGATGGGCTGATGACGTCACTGCCCCAACGTTAATTAAACTTCCTTTGTCACGTGACAGGACTAATAGTTTTCCCCGCGTCAAAAAAAAAAAAAAAAAAAAATCCCTCGCGACACGGTATCCATGGTGGTTAGCAGGCAGCTAACAGGGCTATGCGATGTGAGCTAGCTCGCTATCACTGCTAATGTCCTTTACATGAATAATGAAACGCACCGAGATCACAACTGCTTCTTTTTTTAATCTCACAGAACACAGCACACACCTGAGCCAGGGCTTTATCAAGAATTTACATCACTTATATTTATTTAAAAAAAAAAAAAAAAACTCCGACCAAAAACGTATCTAATAAAGACACTGAATCCAAATCTCATGCTAGTCAACAAATCAATCTGCGTCTGGAGATAACCAGCTAGCTCAATGACTTAGCCATGCAGCTAGCTAACATTTGTTAGCAGTTCACCGGGTAGCGTGACTGAAATGAGTAATAATCTCTGCTTTTACACTTTTATTCTGTATAAGTGAAAGAAAGCAAATGCCTACAAACAAGTCTGACTTTTCTACTACAATAGTCTGGTTCGGGTTTAAATCAAACACAGAGGGGTTTCAGGCTTCAAAGCAGCGTTAGCTATGGAACAAAAAAAAAACACATCCCCGTGATAGACAACACACTGCTAGCATACAGCGCGCTCGACTAGCTGACTACACAACACACACTCATCTACAAAACACACACACACACACACACACACACACACACAACACATATCCACAACATTATATCCAAACATTTTCTTTAAAATAAAAATATATTAAATCTGTTTGTGGTTAGACAGATAACCGTGGCTATGCTACTGCTTTAGCTCTAACAGGCTAATTATAACGTGTGATGTCGAGCAGCAATAATATGAATAATAATAATAATAATGAGCTTTATTTACATCCCTGAATAGAAAATATGAGGAAGAAGACGTTAATACAGGCCCAATAAAAATAATAAAGATTTCTAAGTGTAATATTTTATTTTTAGAGGAAAGACAGTTAGCAGGTTAGCATGAGAGCAGGGTGTTAAATGGCCCGTGGTGGTATCGCTCAGAGAAACAATGATGCTCGGCATTAAGGCTCCATCTCTCCGGGCTGCGCTCAGGCTTTTTATACCGATAATATCGTGATCTTTTATTTTTGTGTTACGATTACGGTGAGGAGAAACGTGTATGTGTGTGAACACTCACCCGTGCATGTCCACGTCCGACTCTTAACGTCTGAATGAACCCCCTGAACGCACAGTTCTCTCAGCGCTTTACTGCCAAAACATTGTTCTCCTGCAGCTGTTGCCCTCTTCCATCTTGCGTCGGCGCGGGGGATTATGGGTAAAGCGGACGGGTCGGGAGAGGAGACAGACGAGTCGCAGTTGCGGAACGGTGGCGTCGCACTTCCTGCGAGCACGTGCATGATTCTTTTTATTCTTTTCATTATTTCTTCTTTTTCTGTTACAAGACATTTAAAAAAAAATAATAATTTATTTCATTTCATTTCATTTCATTTTTTCTTTCTTTTTTTTTTCCATTTCTTTTTCATTTCATTTTTCAGGACACCCCAACCCCAAAACACAACAACAGATAAACAAGCAAACAGACAAACAATAAGTAAATAAATAAATTGTATTTATATGTTTATTTGTGTATTTTATTTACTTATTGTTTTTGTTTGTTTGCTTGTAAAAAAAAAATGGTAAATTTTTAAAAATGCAGTTTATTTATTTATTTTCTTTACTTATTGTTTGTTTGTTTGTTTGCTTGTAAAAAAAATAAAAAATTTTAAAAATGCAGTTTATTTATTTATTTTGTTTATTTATTGTTTTTGTTTGCTTGAAAAAAAAATATTGTAAATTTTTAAAAATGCAGTTTATTTATTTATTTTGTTTACTTGTTGTTTGTTTGCTTTTAAAAAAAATTGTAAATTTTTAAAAATGCAGCTTATTTATTTATTTTGTTTACTTATTGTTTGTTTGTAATTTTTTTATTTTTAAAAATAAATTTTATTTATTTATTCATGTACTTATTTATTTATTTATTTATT
>JAOVYU010000067.1:17487979-17500116 GCA_025674565.1 Synodontis membranacea
TATATATACACGCACACACACACACACACACACAAAACTACTTTATCTTAAGGTTGCATAAAAGTCCTGCTGCCACAAGCTGCTTCATTACGGTTTTGCAGCAAGGCATGCACCCTGAATATTTACTATAATTGCTGCAAAATGCAAATAGCCCAGCTTAATGAGGCTATGTTTAACAAACACCATGGAGCATGTGAAAACATCTTCACATATGCCTGAGCGCCTGCGGAAAATGTAATCAAAGTAATAAGGGGTTGTGATCAGCGATCTAGGCTCTTTCCTCATCCTGGGACAGGCAGCTAGTCCATGCAAGCTCACCGTGAATCCTGTGGGATTTCGCTTAGGATCGGCGCAAGCTTCCATTTCAGGAGAACATCTGCCACATTATACACTGCTGTATCATATTGAATACAGTGCTTCCTGCCAAGGCTGGAGAGTCCCTGATATCAACGAATCAGTTATGCTTGTAATGGTAAATTTGCAACATCGCAGACATGTACCATATCACTGACGTACACCACCCTTTACTAAGAGTGTGTGAGCTGGAATGGACAAAAAAAAAGAAAAGAAAAGAAAAGAAAAGAATAGACAGGAGAACAAAAGAAGAGTATTAGAGTATTAAACCAAGAAAAGTGAGCTGTACAAAAGCTTTAAAAACATTAGTTCCAAAGCATTAGCTCCACTTTGTCAAGACTACACACTTCACTTAGCAGCTGCTAAGTCAAAGTGCTAATAACATCTGCTTCAGCACTGCAGTATCAGACCCAGCAGACCTCAACCCCATCTCTGCACGTCTCCTCTGCAGTGCAATCACGCTGACCCAGTCTATTGTCAGGATCTCTTTCCCTCAGCCATAATCCCAGCAGAGTCCTGCCAAATCCCTGCAATTAGCTGCCTGAAGTGTCTATTACACTCTCCAGGAACAGGAAGGTGGAGGAGATGGAAGAGTCCACCACACTTTCCACATGGCAAATTTAGCCAGAGATTGTATGCGGGCGGTCAGGCGATGGTATGCTGTTCATGTCTGTGAAAAGGCCATAAGACGGCAGCCTCAGCAGGTATTTTACAATGAAACAACAGGAGGTAATGGAGGAGGTTGATTCTCCATATCTCATGAGCTGTTCATAGAACTGCTCACCACACATAAACTCCTACACTAAAACAGTGCATATTTTAGCAATTGTAACTAGATGCAGTTTTGTTCAGCAGGTTAAATGAGCAGGAAAGAAGTCACCGTAGCTTCTGTAGTTGGAGTGAAAGAGGGGCTGAAGGTGCAGGTGGCTATTCCTGATTGGTACTTTAATTGGCTCGTCATCGCCTCTACCAAATACTGTACAGTAGAGCCTAAAGAAAATGCCAGGAAAAAAGAACAACAATCAGTTAGCGGTAAAGTTCCAAGTGCAATAAAAAGCTAATTATGAAAATGTGTTGAAAGTTGTTTTTGTGTCCAATAGGTGGTAATTTTTACTACTCTTGCAGTGTTTGAATAGAACTCAGGCACATTACTGGAAAGAAACTGTGACTCAGGGACTGTGACAGTCCAGAATGCAGGATAAATGAGAGGTGAATATCAGTGTTCGACTGGAGAGAGCACATTCCATCTCTCTGTGCCATGGCTCTCAATCGATACGGCCTCGGCGTCACGCAGCGAAGATGACAGGGAATGTAGTGATGTGCATGCCGGACAGGTAAAAGCCCAGGTGATAACGACGCCGAACGCAGCAGGAGGGTGAGGAAGAAGGTGAGTCAAAATAAACAGAAAGAAGTGAGAGTGTGCATCCATCTGTGTGTTCTGGAAATCAATCATTCATCTCCTATTCCTGTCAGAGTCATGGGCTTAATGTCACGCTCGATACAAATGTACCGCCAGGAACAGCAGTGGTGAGAGAGGGCACAAGAGAGAGAGACAGACAGACAGAGAGAAAGAAAGAAAGAAAGAAAATGACAGACACAAAAGACAGGAGCCGGAAAGCATCAGAGTGCTGGAGCATTTTGCTGTTGGGACTATGGTATGCAACACTGGTAGTCTAATTGGTGTAGAAGTGATGGAGCGTCATCCAAAAGATCTGACCCTCAACTGTCTTTCAGACTTCTGCTGTCTTCTGTCTCCAGCTTGTCTCCCTCTCAAGGCTGGTTTAGTCTTCCCTACGAACAGGTTTTGGCAGCTTTCTGAGAGACAGGGAAGGCGCTACAGACAAGGAAGGAGATGCAGAGGAATTTGGAAACTGCTGTATAATAAGGGATTGGCTGCAGCTTCAACGTCCGTTAATGCCATCACCAGATCCTGTGATGACACGAATGTGTTTGACGGAGGCTGGCTGAGGTGTTCAGCTGGAACCTCATTAAAAGTAGTGAAGCTATTCGTTCAGTTTTATTTGGTTGTCATGTGGACTGTAGAACCACATTTATATTTCTTATTTCATGTATGTTTAAGTGTTTTTCTAAAATTATTTCTAAAAACACTTAAACATACATGAAATAAGAAATATAAATGTGGTTCTACAAGGTCATTTTGGATCTCTAATGAACCAAATATAGTTTCTTGCCCTATTAAGTGTTAAATGTTATTTTCTGTACTGTGCATATATTCTGGGGACATATGGATACATAATGTACAGTATCATTAATTTTATTGCGAAACTAGGTGTCAAAAGCATTTATCTGTGTCTTATTAAAAACCAGGTGGCTTATTCCATTGTTTTTTATTTCGTCAATTATTTTCTCATGCTATTTTACTTTAAAAAAAAAAAAAAAAAAAAAGCTTGTACTTAAAGGTCAAGTGAGGTTATGTTAGCTTTTTCAATTTAGTTTAATTTGTATAACAGTAGACCTTGTCACAAAGCAGGTTTGCGGAAATCTAGATGTACAGTTCGATTCCTACCTTGAGGTACCGTACCTTGAGGGTTATCTCATTCAAAAGGGAACTCAAGCAGCAGTGTGTTGAAAAGATTTTCAGTACGAGCCGAATGTGAAGAAGAGCAGCGGGGACAGTTTTTATTATTACAGCAGCAGTTCTTGGTAGAAGTTAAGTTAAAAGTTAAAAGTTAAGTGAAAAGGTAAAAGTCTACAGTATTCAAACGATCTCACCCTTTCTTCAGTCTGCTGAAGAAAGGGTGAGACTTGGAAATAAGAGTGCAAATCCTTAGGGTGTTTGTGTGGGAATATTCACAAAAGCAGAAAGTGAATCACACGGGCAGAAACTCGAAGCAGGTGTAAAGCAGGGTGAATCCTGCAGGCCCAGAGGGTAAGAGGTGCCTCGGGAGAAGAAGTGTGTCTTAGGCAGAAGCACATATAGCTCAACACAGAGAGAGAGAGAGAGAGAGAGAGAGAGAGAGAGAGAGAGAGAGAGGTGGTAATTTTATAGCCAGAAGGTAAGACAGGCATGAGAGCACCCTAGGACATTAAGCGTCATGCCACTCCACTATCATCAAAAGTATAACATACTTCTGTGTATTATAAATGAATGTAACATACTTAGTAGTGTTGATTGTTGGTTGATTTTTGATTTTTTTTTTTCCCCAAAATTTGTTTGGGTCTTTCATGTATATTTAATATGTTTGGTACGTTTGGCTATAAAATAAAAATAGTATCATTACAACCGTGATTTTTACACTATTATCTCAATAATGTTTTTCTTGTAAATGCACTACAAGAATTTATTGCAAACAGATATTACATTAAAGGACTGCTATGTAGGTTTTCACGGGCTGTATTAGCCGAAATGGAAGTATATTTTCATTAATGTATAATTACCTGTATCTACAAATTGTTGTGTTTTCGTAAGCTAAGAAGGAGCTCTTAATATCTACATAGGGGGCGAGTACGCTTCCACAGAGATGCAATGCTGCACTGCTACAGAAGCCCAGAACGGAAAAACCTCTAGAGAGCACCTACTGCATTTTGCGTTTTTTAAAGGTGGCAGTGTGAAACCAGAAAGAATATGAAGAAAAAATAAGGATATTATTCATATATTCATATTATTCATATATTCATCAATATTCATCTGCAGACTTACTGTATATGTTATACATATATATAATATATTTTGTATATATATATATACAGTATAATATATATAATATATTTTGTGTATATATATTTTATATAATACTTTGTTATATATATATACACACATGTATACATATGTATGTATATATTTGGTATTCATATTTAGTAATGTGCATACATTCTTATGTTTGTACATATATTCATACCATTCATTGCATATTTATCACGTGCATATTTATTCTTATATTTCTTTATTTCTTATATTTTATTTTTTATGTTTCTTATATTTTGTACCCCACTATTGCTTGTGATGCTTGCACACAAGAATTTCACTCACATGTGCTATACCATTGTACCAGTAATGTGATGTGACAATAAAAGTGATTTGATTTGATTTGAAGATGAAAGAGGAATTGGTGTTTGCTGGTGCTGGCTAACAAGTCTTAGAACTTAATTTTTGAAAAATTGAGAGACAGAGAAAAAAGCAAGGGGGAGTGAATGGAGGTATCGGGAGTATGGATCGGGCACCTGGTGGCCACAGTACGTTAATACACACTTGGAAAAGGGGAGTAAGGGAAGGGCATTCAGGGGGTTGAATCAGCTGAATTCTATAAAGTGGACCTTTAACAATTAATTAATTAAAGTACTCTGCTGTAAAAGGTCTTTTTTTTTCTAACCTAGCCATTCTGTCATGTGCATATCTGCAGCTTACCTGTTTATGATCACACTACTCCCTCTAAATCCACAGACTCTCAGTGTAACTTTGTGACTGTGCATTGCATCTTTCACATACAAGCGTTATTGTTTTGACAACAACCTGCTTCACGCTTGCTGATTTAATATCGCCTAGTTGATGCATGTTTATGTCACTTGATGTGTGCTTCACATTTTCAGTATTTCGTAAGCCCTTTGGTTTGTCTTCTACAACGATTGTAAGAAAACATCAAAACTTTCCTGTACATCTGACTGTCCAGTTCATGATATGTTCCTTTTAAATCAAGTGCTTTGTAAGTACAGTAGCATTAATATAGTTCATAATTAAATGGTTTAACTTGCAGGTATATTTTATATCCCTTAAGTCATGGAGTTAATACTGATTGGCGTTCTCAATGCACTGGAGCTGTTTATTCACGAATCAGTGATTCAATTAGATGAATCAATTAGATTTGGATTGTTATTTGATATAATCAGAAGATGTGACGTCAACTGTGGGTATAGATTCATGGGTTACAATTGTTCTTTAGCTTGTGGTGTCGGGAGCTACATTTCACGGTTCCAAGCATATGTTTAAGAGCTAAAAATCTCCTGCTGTTCTGAAAATTCCAATTTCTCTCAAAAGCACTTCTGATGAAGCATAAAAAGGCATGAACTGTCCTTTCCTCCATAGAGGTCCAGCATCCATGGGTGTTAAGATCTGTAATTAGGAGAATATATTGAGTAGTAGCAGGGATTATGGGAGATCATGGATGCTGGTTCGATGCTGTTTGAGGCTTTGGCTAGGAACCATGAACTGAAAACGAGAAGATGAATTTAATCCCAGTTGAACTTATGCTGCTTTGTTCATTTGTGCAATCCACCTCCTCCACTGCACCAGTGCTCTTGCCCCTGAAATATTAGTCAGCCCTACTCATGCAACCTTCAGATACTGCAATCTCCAGCTGGTATTGTCATATTCAAAAGCACATCATTATGATAGTTTTATCATATAACAACAACAACAACAACAACCATCATCATCATCACCATCACTCATGAGGAAGACAGTTTTCTCTCTTTCATCCTGCCACACACACACACACACACACACACACACAGTCTCAAGGCTGCTGCAGCTCTGATTCACTATACTGTAATTCTGTCCTGTTTAATAACTCTTTTTCCTGCCCAATTGAACACATACCTGCAGCCACTTCTCTTCTTTTGATTAGCGCTTCAAGGCTTTCCAGCTTTTGTTTAGCCTCAGAAATGACGGCCGAATCGACTCAGTCAACGGCTGCGCAGAACAGTTCTCTTTTACAGAGAAGCTGAAAATATGGCAGCTTTTTTATTTTTTCTTTCTTTTTTTTTCTAAAAGCAGGCTGCTTGAAGCAGATTTGCTGCAACAGAGCGCTCTTTCTTTTGTTGTCGTATTTAGCCTTGACGTGCACCGTCACGCAAAAAGCTATTAATGCCACTCAAACTACAGCTAAAAGAAAATGGTCCTAATAGCTTCTGATGGATAAGGATTTCATTCTTTGGATATGAACCCTGGTTCAATAACAACTTCAAAACAGGGTTGTTACGTTCAAGGCAATCTCTTATCAATGGAATATAATAACAGCTGGCTTTAGACGCCGTGATCAGCTGATGATGCTGTCAGGTCCGAAATTGCCAGCATTAAGGAGTCTCTTATGTCCAATTGTGCTACTCCTGTGAGTCCAGTAGTGAGTCGGTCTCCCTGAATGGGATCCTATAAAGCTGTGAGATAAATAAATTAATGCCAGTGTTAATCTTGCAGTCTGTTATTTTACAAGCCAAGGCAGTTTCACGCCCTGCCATCTGCTGCAGAGTAGGTTTCACCTTTGTGTGTGTGTGTGTAAATGGATGGGTGGCTGCGTGAGATGGAATCCTGGGTCGACCAGGGTGCCTTTCTGTGTGGAGTTTGCATGCGTGTAAAAGACCCGTGACTGTGTGGGTTTCCTCCCACAGTCCAAAGACACACGGATTAGGTTCATTGGCGACTCTGAAATTGCTCATAGGCGCGAACGTGAGTGTGATGACATGGAGTGCAAGACTGGATTTCTTGCTTTGCCTGTAACAGGCCACCCCTTCCGCGAATCAACAAACTCGGTATACTCGGTAAGGTCATGACAATGACTACGGCTTACAGGCACAGGTGTGAAAGGACAAGCGGGAGAACAGTGAATCCAATAATATGAGCAAAACAGATTTGATTAAAGTTGATGAATGGAGGAAACGTGAAGGGTCGAACAGAGACATGAAGAGATGACAGAGAAACAACGAACCCTCCCCCCTCCCTTACAGATCACCTTCACACTTTGTGTCGTTGTGTTATCCGATTACTCCGCACTTACTCAATTTGCCTAAGGTGATCTCCTTTCTTCCGCACACTACAGGGTTCGTTACAGACTCAGCCATCTCTCTACAGGCAGTCACGCTCTAATCACAATTTAGTTTCCCAGACTTCCCTAACGACGTCTTCCCACACAACAAGAAGTCTCTTGTACCAGATTAGAGTCTGGAAACCTTTATGGTAGGATTATGTCTGAGCATCAATAGGTGACACGAGTTTTCACGTGAGTGTGTTATTATCGTAGAAATAAACGAACATGTACGTATAGCGCTTACAGCTACCTGTGTCAATCAAAGACCACCGCCATACTCAGGTGATTTCTTTATCATAGCGTGAACCACAAACTGACAGAAAATGTTGTTATTTATAGGAGAATTTTTTTTTTTTCTCAGCCCACTGAGATAAAACAGCCGCACTGCATGACGAGTCCAGGTCGACTGTTTTACTGCTTTTACACAACTGAAGCAACGTTAGTTAAAGTAACTCATTCACTCATAACACATTCAGATTACACATATACACTAAACACACCTTTAGGATGCTGTAATGTATGGGTTACACCTAGCTCTGTAAACTGCAGGCTTTAATTACCCTGGGGTCTCTTGAATGTGAACAAGCCTGACACCTAGTGGTTAAACCAGGAATGGTCCAATTTTAGTAAACACACCAAACACATGCTGTGTATAATTTCATAAACTCCACATTATATTCAATTACAAAAAAAAAAAAGTTATTAACAGGTTGTTGTTTTTTTTTGGTTTTTTTTGCATTAACATAGGTAGTATATACCGGAAAGCTTAAGTATTAGAGCCCGAACTCCACATATAACACTGAAAGACTGCAGAACTACACACGTGCGCATGTATATGGCTTTGAAAGCAGTTCATTTTGCTAATGAATAATAAAAGCAAACGTTACATACTAGAAAGTCACGGGTTTTAGGAAGCTTAGCCTTAAAAGCACCCGTTTCCTTAAAACAAAGACCTGTATTACCCTTAAAAAAAAAAAAAACAAAAGAAAAAAACAATTCGAGCTTGTACATAATTAGTCAAATACAAGTTGATATAAGTGACATAATATCTCTAACTGGTATAACGCTTGTGTTTTTAGGGCATGAAGAAAGTCCATTCATTCAACTCAAGTAAAAAGCTAGTTTGCTACAACGATTGGCATTTAGGAAAGTTCTCTACAAAATCGCCAGGTCAGTTCATTTTTGAAAAAAAAAAAAAAAAAAAAAAGTTCACACTGTACATTTGGTACTATACACGGACTCGTTTCCCACGTCAACACACATAAAGGGATCCGTCCTTCCTCTTGAGAGCGCTCGGTTACAAATCTAAAAGAGGCCTTTGCCCTTCTTTAGGTTGAGCTGTTTCCAGTTGGGAAGATTACTGAACTCTTCTCGTGTCATCTCCAGAGCCACCTGCAACAAAGAAACATATAGCAGACGTTCAGAAATCCATCAGTTTTACAATCCTAACCTTCGTAAGAAATTATAGATTTTTATACTAGACCCAAACTACTGTAGGTTGGACAATTTAATCGAAAGTGGATTTTTTTTTTTTTTCCAAGCCTGGAACATTTCACACGATCACTGAACTGGAGCTGGATGAGGCCCAGTGTGAATCCCAATGCCTAGCTGGCACAAAATCTGTTGAACATAAAGGCAGCTGCAGATGAGATGGTTGTGTACCTGGAAGTCTTGGTCAGACAGGTAGAGCTCAAGGTGCAGAGGGTCCACTCCCTCGGGCAGTGGTCTGGTGGTCAGCTCCTCCAGAGAGTACTGATTCTTCCTCAACTTGGACAGAGCATCCTCGACCAGGATCACCTTATTCCTCATACCCTGAATCAGCACCCACACGCATACACGCAGACGCAGATGAAGTACAACTTACATGAACAACTTGCATAAATTATATGAAAGAAATACATTTTTGTACAATTTTTGTACGTTTTGCGGTGTTGCAGTTACAGTACAGGTCAGTCTGGGCTGTGTGTCATGGTGTGTGTGTGTACCTGCACTCTGATGCTGGGGTCTTTCTCCCAGTACGGGAAGATGTTAGTGAACGTTAAGGGCTCGGCTCCAGCCAAGATTAGATAGGCCGGCGGGGGTCGTCTGGAGTTCTTTGCTGAAAACATACACAGATACTCTGTCATACTCTATACTTAGTCTATCTTAATCTATCAAATCTATGCACATCATAGTGCGCTACACTGTTTGGTTTGACTGGAGTACATCCACAGATATTATATATTATATAGCTAAGATGGTGACGTCCCGTATATAAGCAGCCGAATAAATATCTTGTAATACCATTAGTCGCATATTTGACACGAGAGAAAAACTAGCGCTGCAGAACGACGAGCAGCCCATGTAATGTAGTGTCTGATAATAAGGTGCTCTATTTAGTGCACCCTGTAACACTGTCTAGGGATTGAGGTGATTAAGAGACCATTTCTAACAGAGTGAACGTTAATCCTGGTTATGTTCTACATGGTGGACTTGACAACGTAACTGAACACTGAAACGATGAGCCGCTACACCATCTACAGTTCCACTTTTCTCTCAGGTTAATGCAAAATGACTTCCCCAAGTCTCAACTGTTCTTGTTTGGGCAACGGGGAAAAAAAAATTGTCTACAGTCAGGATAGTCGCGTGCACAGATCTAGTAGAGGTTTCAGAGGAAGTCTGTGACCTCTGACCTTTGCAGTACTGCAGGGTAGTCTCCATGGCGCACTTCCTTTCGTTGTCCCAGCGGATCTTGGCAGAACCCGTGCACTCTGCATCCTCTGGCTGCTGGCCCTGCCACAGGTACACCTCCATCCTGTTATCCAGCACAAACAGAGCTACAGACAGATGAGGAGAGAGAGAGAGAGAGAGAGAGAGAGAGAGAGAGAGAGAGAGAGAGAGAGAGTAAGTTGTTGGCAGAAGTAAAACAAAAATAAAAGCCAAGGGAATTAAGAATTAAAATGTTGTTAAAGCTAGACGAACTACTGATATCTTTGGGGTTTTACAAGCGTCAGCATTCACAGTGAAACTCACACACTTTAAGAGCCCCTCATACATTGTTTGACCAAATGTTTCTGTATAAAAATGGCCATCGTTTTTGAATATCCCATTTCAGATCCAATATTTGCCTTTAAAATAAGCTCCACTCTTCTAGGAAGGCTTTCCACTAGATTTTGGAGCATGGCATGGATTTGTGTTCATTCAGCCACAAGAGCATTAATGATTTCAGGCACGGATGCTGAGCAAGAAGGCCTGGGGTACAGTCAGCGTCCCATCCCAAAAGGTGTTGGAAAATGTAAAGTCCTTTAACAAGTCCAATTGGGCATTACAGGGGCGGCCAAGAGGAGGGCCGTGAGTGAAGCCGCAGGGAAATGGCTGTGGTTTAAGAGGGCTGACCCGTGGGCTGCTTCTGGGACGCGGGTCAGGGTCTGATCACCCCCGGCTGGGTCGCCTAGGCAAGGGTGTCTGATGTTGCGAGACCCGAAACACCCGATGACCCCAGGATGCATCACTGAAGATGCGTCCCAGTGCATCCAGGAGATGTCTCATTCAGAGAGCGGTGCTTGGGGCAGTGAGGTTGAGGCAGGGGCTCTGTGCAGGACACTCAAACCTTGGCAAACCATGTCTTTATGGACCTCACTTTGTGCACAGGGGCACGGGAGATCATTTGTGTTAGATCTATTTATCAGATAGTGGCTGCAGTAGCATTAGAACTGTTTAATGAAATCTAGAATACAGTACTGTTTTATGTGAATTGATTATATGTACTTAGTTCAAATACGATTTACATTTATATCATCCATCCCTGAGTTTTTCTACCAAAGGAATCCTTTTAAAAATCTTATTTTATGTATTAAAGGCCCATTATACTGTACATTCTTTCCTGTAGTTCCTGGAACCTTTTCTGCAAAATAGGTGTGTTTCTGCAGACCTGGAATTCTTAGGGTGGTAACTGTGTTATTCTGATGCAGCAAAATTCCTAAACTTCTTTAGTTTCTCAAAAAGTTCCGAACCACAGTTTAAATACAACTTATTTTGGTGTTATACTGGTCTGTGGGAGAAACCTGGCTGAGGGGCGGAGTAAAGGTTCTCCTGCACGAAAGGCATCGCCATCACAGATCCTGTCACTCGTGAAGGACTCAGTTGTTCCTCCCCTTCAAAGGTTCCAGAACTGGCACTGAGGCGGTAAAGACGAGGCGTGAAGTTGTATTTTCCTGGATCTAGACACACACGGCAAAAAAAAAAAAAAAGTCAACACTTTCTTACAAAAACAATTATGATCTGCCTTATGACTTGACTGTAATGATATGAGGTTCTTTAAAAAAAAAAAAATAAAAAAAAAACTGGATCAGTCAAAAGCATACAGTGAGATGAGTGAGATGTGCACAAATATATACACAAAATCCCAGGTATAAAAGTCCCAGGCTACAAAAATTCCATTAGAGAGTTGTGGTCAGGGATAACTGTACCTTGCAGCATACAGTCATAGGCCTTCCTGTCCTGCTGGCCAAGTGCATCCCAGAACTCCTGCGGTTCCGTACCTTCTTCTATCTCCTTCACTTTCAGATTAGTGTTACTGTTTAACCCAAGCTCTGGAGGACAGCTGAAACACACACACACACACACACACACACACACACACACACAAAACACAGACTCAGGATCATCCACAATCCAATTCACAAGCAGATAAAAGTTATTGAAAATACCATCAATGTTTGACGCTTGCGTGTGAGAACGTAACATATGAAGACTCACGTGTGTGTGAGGCGCTCCACAGTCCTCCTGGCCACCTCGTGGGCTATTGGCTGGGTTTTGCAGCCGTGCCACAGGTACAGCTGTCTCTGGTGTACGCCCAGGAGGAGGAGACAGCCGCGAGAGCGTAGGCTAGCACTGCAGCACTCCACCTCTAGAAGAGATGCTTCCACTGCTGCCTCCCCACGTACACAGAACAGCCTCCAGCCACCTGACACACACACACACACACACACACACACACACACGCTTGTTATTGTTCCTGACTATTCCATGGCCCGATCAATAACT
>JAOVYU010000067.1:17531297-17550275 GCA_025674565.1 Synodontis membranacea
AACCCCCCCCCCCCCCCCCCCCCCCCATCTGCCTCTCTGCTCTGCTTAAAGACATGATAAAGCTTGTTTCATACAGCGCATGATAAAAATCTGTCTCTACATGGATGCATATGAAGTAAAACTAGTTGCAGATGTGGCCTGCGAGACTAAGATTCCATAACAATACGACTTTGTTAGAACTCTCTGTTTAGAACCCGACTGCTAGATCGGTCTCTGAGGGCCGAGAGACGTCCAGCAGAAACGGCGCGCGACGGAGAGCGGCTGCCTGCTTTGATTAGAATGTACACGTTACATAAGCGAGACAGACTTTGTGATGAGGGTACGAGCCCTGACAAAACCATGTAATCAAGAAGACCTGTGTCATCGACACACGGACCGCATAACAGTTTCACCAGATTGCAAAACAGGGAGAGCGATTTTACAAATACGAAAGCCGCACACCCAGTACAGCACCTAGAGCTCACTGATTAAAACCTGATTCCCAACAAAGCATAAAGTAAACTGACTAAACATAGCCACGGCCATTTCCCTTTCCCAGAACGGGTGACTGCTCAAGCGCTTCCCAGAGTCAGTGTTAGGGGATTTACCAGAATTTGATGTCTGTACTTGATGGCTGTAATTACTGACATGGAAATGCGTGAACATGTTCATATGTGGGTTCATGAGAAAGAGAAAGAAATTACAAAAGTCTTCCACTTCCCGAGCCCTTTCAGGAAACCAGGTTCCCGGAATCCTTTGTCACGTTTATACCAATCAGTGATCGTTTTAGCTCCTGGGCCATAGTTCCAAGAACCATTCAGTTCAGTAGATATTTTTCAGATATTCCTGTTCTTTTTTTTTTTTTTTTTTAGTAAAAAAATTATTACTGAAATGTGTTTTATATCTAAACTAATGTGGCATGACAAGCAAAGCGGAGTCTTTCCATGGGGCTTTTGTTTTAACCCGTGCAGAATCGAACACGTCACAGGAGTGCGTTTTGTACACGGTTCTGGCAATTTGCTGCTTTCGGCAAACGGCGACAAACGGCGTGAAACCGTGCTTTACGCTCGCACGGCTGCTGCCGTTTTCTTGTATGATGTATTCGCTGCGTAGTTGCTCTGCCTAACAGGCAAAGGACTCCTCCTGTATCTGTGCCGTTCTCCTTCAGGAGAGTTTCTGAGCTCTCATGTGTTGACAGACAACAGGAACGTAAGCATATGTGAGTATGTTATCTGGAATGAACATAATATGTTTTAAATTGGCACAAACACAGATACACAGTAAAGTCCAGTAGAGTCCAGCTGGAAATCAAACGGCGCAAAGAAAAGTCACGTGAGCAGGTTTTGACTTTCATGAGAGCCTGAGCAGTCGTACAGTATATGAACTTCTCTGGACAAAGACAAACAACATCATAGCATAAGTGTGATGCTGCACTTTCATAGTAAATACCTGGTCAGCGATGGTGCTTTAAATTAAACTACTAGTTTGTTTAGATTTTTGTAAATAGTACTAAGTAAATTTGTTAGAAAGTGTCAGGTTCAGGCACAAAGAATTAATATGCAAGAGGGATTAAGACAGCTACAGATACAGATAGTGTCATTGTGTTAAACCCTTAGTGGATTCACACACACACACACACCTATACTACACTGTCCAATTGGCACATGTGTGTGGCCAGTCCATCAACTTCACACTGTATGCTCGAGTGTGCTTGACCTCCTGACTCAGGCCCCACGAGTGCTGTAACTGAACCACTGATGGACTTTAAGCCTTGACCTTAAACTGCAACTGTCATATTTCTCACAGAGAGTTCAAAGGTCAACTGCATGTCCCCTGTCCGACCGACCAGGGAAAAGACAAAGAAGATCGCAAAGGGCAGAGGAGAGAAGAGAAATTAATAAATCAGTGCAAGCGGCTGAATGTGCTAAAAAGGCAAAAGGAAAAAAAAAAACATGATTACTAGTACGCGAGTGTAGGCTGTACCTTGAGAATAGAGAGCAGAGGGCATGTAGAGTCGCATGCCCTCGAATACATCGCGTAAATTTCATTTCCTTAAAGTCACTACAGCTTTGACATCCTCGTATTACACCACTTTTTATGCTGCTCTTGCATGTAGAGGACATGAACCGAGCTGTGAAAAAAAAAAAAAAAAAGTGTCGACATGTCTACACTAACAGCTTGGCTTTGCTCAAATGCACAACAAGAGCTCTCATAATACGAGTGAACTGGGTGTTATCACTGTCACGGGGACTGGAAAGATTTCCATGAAGCTCAGAAAGGTGCAAACACGACCCGGGGCCTGCGATATGTAAACACAGAGCAGATGGGAAAAAAAAAGAAAAAAAAAAAGAAAGAAAGAAAGGCTGGCCTGACGGTTAACTGTTTTTTACCGCCAACTGGATTGCGTTAACTGGATCCCTGTGCTATTGCAATGCGCGCACAAAAGACTTTGTATCATACACAAACACTAGCTGCAAGCACAACATTGCTGATGTATGCCTGGAGCCTGCTCAAAACACGCCGACGAGCCTGTGTGCCCAATCAATAGCACCTTATAGCTGGCGCTGTAGGCTTTTGTACGAAACAAAGTTCTAGTTTGTTTGTATTTATCCTTCGGAGAAATATGCTGCATTCTTTCGAGCAGTTTTTCCAGTGGTGCTTACATTATTTCAACAAATCGTATTTAACGACGGGACCAGAAATCTTTCCGAGTAAGCCCAAGTCACCTAAAAACGGCTAGAGTGAAGAGAAAGCTGTGTCACGAGGCAGAAAGGAACCTGCGTCATGCTGCACTTAATAGACGTGATATGGAGCATTCTTCTTGAGTCGTCTGGCGTCACGTGGTCACAGTATAATCTAGTGGAGAGTCACATGGTCACAGTTTAGTCTTTTGTTAAATGTATCCTAGCAAGGTGGCCTGGGAAATCACCTTGAATTCTGCCTTCACATACTCGCATATTTACGTACTCGCAGTGATAAAGACGGAACTATTAGGGTTGAGCAATGCATCAAATCTCGAGGTCTCATCAACGGCATTACAAACGATGCGAGATAAAAAGTAACTCACACACTTCAAGGCAGATTGGCAGCTACGTGCATCAGGTTTGGAATGCTCTACTGACCTGTTTCATTTTAATACCAATTGTGACAAACAGAAAAGCTGTATTTTATTCATCCATCCATCCATCTGTACATCCATTATCTATACCAGACCGGTTTCATGCATGGATATGTTTCCGCGGACCGGGTAGAGGCGCTGGGGTTCGCATAGAGGGGGGGAAGCTTATGTATCACCTCTTGCGATGATCCCGTAACTTAGGTAGGAATCTTGGCATTTTCTTTTAAATGCAGCTTTCTTTTTTTGCTAGCAGGCCCAATTCTGGCCCTTCTGCTGTCCCACCGTTTGCTTGTTCCTTCCCAAAAAAGCTCTCTGGCTCATTTTTTTTCAAGGGTTAGATTGTGTGGCTGATGCGTAAAACAGCGTGCCAGAGTCAAGTGCGGTAGTGAGGCGAGGGCGGAAACAGACGTTTTTCAAAATAAGATCCGGAAGACTAATAAAAGAAAAATAACCATAATTTTAACCACGAAACTTTTTCATTGCGGCCCGGTACCAAATGATCCACGGACCAGGGGTTAGGAACCTCTGATCTATACCACAGGGAAGCTGGAGCCAATCCCAGCTGCCTTTGGGCAAGTGGCAGGGTACACAATGGGCAGGTCGTCAAACGATCGCAAGGCTAACACAAAGACGAACAGGGATTCACATACACATTCTCACCTATGGGAAGTTTAGAGTAGCCGTAACCCTTTCAGTCAAACCAAAAAAAAACACTTTCGAGTAATTTGTATATTGATTGGATAAAATGTTCTGACTTGGACTTTCTTGTTCCTCCAAAAACTTTCCTCATCATCCAGTCCCAAAGCTACTAAGAGCAAAACTCTGTCACTTGTGTCCATTTTTCCAAGTCTTTTTTCCGTCGTTGTGTGGAAACAGTGCTTTGCATCACTTAGGAATGAGGTAGAACTTTCGGTCATAGAATAATTACAGCCTGATTGTCGCGTTACGCTCTGCCACTGCCACTTTAGTTTTTTTTCACTGTGATCCCCTCTTATAAGCAACTACGCTGTTTTAACCTTCCATTTCACCTTCTATCCCATTAGCTAGAATTTGCCTGGCTGCCTAATCGATTACATTGGCTACTGGATTCGATCCTACTCTAACCTGGTGTTAGCAGAGAAAGCAGGTTAACTTGGATAAATATAGCCAGTTAATGTTAGCTAATGTTTTGATTCCAGACTGGTTAAAAAAAAAAAAAAAGAGAGAGAGAGAGAGAGAGAGAGGTAAAATGTTTAGATTCTTTTAAGCGTTGACCGAACATTCACACTGTTCAGTCAACTGGCTAATGTTAGCCATGCATGCTGGTTTATATCTAAACAAATGGACACGCCGTTGTGTTGATGCCTGACGCAGGTTCCTGGCAGATAGCTATGTACGTCCTTGCAGATACGTAGCCTTTGTTTGAAATAATAAAGGCTTATCATGTTTAGGAACCTATAAGCAGAAACTATTTATTTATTTATTTATTTATTTATTTATTTATTTATTTTTACAGGTACCCAGTACTTGACATTCTGGATTCGGTTCAAATTTGGAACTGAGTTTTGTTTCCCAACTGTACTTCTAGGGAGGTAAAGAGGACGCTTCATTCTATGCCAGTCATTGCTTAATTCAGGATACTGGAATATGGCACTGAAGTAGGGCTAGGAAAGTTCATCCCCAAGTTCTATACTGTAGTACAGTGGCTTATCGATCTTCAGTCACACATAGATAGCTAAATTATTAACTACATTGTATAGCATGAGATTGATGACACTGGATGATGAATCGGAATGATTCTTTATAGTTTTTTTTTTTTTTTCAAAAATGTATGAACTTTATTGGATGATAAACTGAAATAATTCTTAACTGAAAGTCCCTCTTCACTGATATGCAGCATACAGTCATTGGCTGGATGAGATTATAGAGTATCTGTTCCTTGGAAATGTAATTAAGTAGGAATACAAGGATTCAGTAATACTCTAGCTAAGTGCCATGATAATACTTAAGCATAGTAAAATGACTGCTTTTTTTTCCCAACCCTGATTCAAACATTCCAGATTTTGGTTTAATGGTTAGAAAAGGAGTTGGGACAGCAGTAAACTAGAGACGGCAACGATGGGGCTTGTTGTATTGTCGACAGTACTTTCAACTGCATGGAAAATGCATATCACCCCTCCACCCCAACACCAAACCCACTCCTCCTTCCATGACCCAATCAAATCCCTCCACACCTGTTCCTGAAATCTCCGAAATCCCTCTCGTAACCTGAATTTCAACCCCCCCCCCCGATTCAAATGCGACTCTGAGGTCTTTTGTGATCCCGGAGAACTTTGACTATTCAAACAGAACCTGGTATTGCACATCCCTGATGTCGACATGAAGGCCACTGAAACAAGTTGAAAGTGAGTTACTTTTTGAAACTAGTTTCGCCTGGTAAGAAAGCAAGACCCTGACCTGGGCATTAACTCGGTTCTTCATGAACAATCGCAAAACAGATGACAGCCAGAACGACAGGTTGTTCGTGTAAAAAACACCCTGAGCATAAAGAAACAATGGAAGACTTGTCATGGCCCTTGTGCTCAGGTTACGTCATGTTCTTCAAAGACACCGAGGGAGAATGACAACGCACAGTTTAGTACATGTCATATAAATGTGACGCCTGTTTGGTGTAAAAGGTCTCATGTTTCCTTATATCAAGTTAACGGAACTCATACGGGATTCGGGAAACAGGAGCGTGAATCACCGTTTGAGACACAGTGCATTGTTTGTACACATCCGAGCACGAGCCTGCAAGCGATTCCTTTTGAAATACGCATTCCTTGTCTTAGAAACCTCACTTGGACTCTGTCAGGACCAAACAAGCCTGCAATTCTGCAATGTTTGCCACTTCCTAAGAGAGAAACAGCTCCACACAAGGAAGGGAAAATTCCCCTCTCTCTCTCTCTCTCTCTCTCTCTTTCTCTCTCTCTCTCTCATACAGTGCACATTCTTATTCGGCTGATTTATATCACCCTGTTCTCTTCTCAACACAAGTGCTTTCTTAAAATCCCTGTAGCTGTAATCTCCCAGAGGTGTGAAGCATAGAGCAAGTTTAGACCGAAACAGATTTCATAACAGCAGGACATGCCCTAACCCAGCCCTCTTTTAGAACTTGACCTGTAGCCACGCAGTTTAGAAAACCGATATATTATCAAAAACAAAGGATTCATAATGGATTCCCAGCTCACCCGTGCCGGGATCTTGTTGCAGTTCCCTGTTTCTTGTTAGTTTCACTCTGCACTTCTGTCTCATTCTCTCCTTCCTCACTGCTGTTAGCAGGCTGACCTCTTGTACAGACAGTGACCTCTGTATGCTTCTGCTCTGTGCTAGTCGCTGCGTCTGGAGCATCTGCGTTGTCCCGGTGTCTCTCCTTCCTGGTGTATTTGGAGCCGAGGTCCTCCAGGTTGGCGTATCGCTCCGCCAACTCTCGCCGCCTCTCGGCCTTGTACCGCGCAATGCGCTCAGCTTTGGAGTCCGGCGTGGAGCCTGACAGAGTCTCTAAGCCATCCATCCTGTTACGGAACAGCTACTGGTGCCTGGGTTTACAAAATCAGCTCACAGTTCAGCTTCGACGCCCTGAAGACTGGAGGAAAAAGTCGGACTTGCAGGTTCTTTTCCAGGAGATGAGTCAGTGTTGCTCAAAGCATCTCACTGAGGAGAGAGAGAGAGAGAGAGAGAGAGAGAGAGAGAGAGAGAGGGAGAGAGAGAGAGAGAGAAAAAGAACAGCATTAGCATTAGAGTTCATTCATAGAGGGTAGTGACAGACACTTTTTTTTATCAGCAAACAACTCTTATAGTTGAGAGAATTCAATCTTTAGAGCAAATGCCTACACAAAGATAAAAAAAAAAAAAAACACTCAGACAAGTCACTTTTGTTCCATGCATAAGCACCACAGCTCTAAGACACTGGCTTCTGCCTCTCATATTACCTCCAAAGCCCAGAGAGAAAGCAAAAGAGAAAGAAAGAGAAAAAGAGAGAGAGAGAGAGAGAGAGAGATGGAGAGAGAGAGACAGAGACACACACAGAGAGAGAGAGAGAGATGGAGAGAGAGAGATGGAGAGAGAGAGATGGAGAGAGAGAGATGGAGAGAGAGAGAGATGGAGAGAGAGAGACAGAGACACAGAGAGAGAGAGAGAGAGAGAGAGAGAGAGAGAGAGAGAGAGAGAGAGAGAGACAAATAGATGGCGAGAGAGACAGAGAGACACACACAGTGAGAAATAGAGAGAGAGACACAGAGACACAGAGAAAGAGAGAGAGAGAGATAAAGAGAGACAGAGAGACACAGAGAGACACAGAGAGAGAGAGAGAGAGAGAGAGAGAGAGACAGAGAGAGACAGAGAGACTTTAAAATTGCCTTCTTTGATATAATAACCTTCACATAATCTGCAATTAGTCTCGAAAAGCACATTAAACCACACCCTGTCCCCACACCTGATGATTCCATGACTGATCTACAAAGAAATTCTACAAGCATTCATTCACAGGCAGAAAGCGAAAGGAAAGATGAGAAGAGTCACATGTTTATTTCTCCCTAGCTGCCTATGAAGCATGAACATAAGCTACAATTAAAGGCACACCAACACACACACACAGGACCTGCAGCACCAACTCCAACCCCAACCATAATCAAACTTTCAGCACCTGCTGCAGCTGCTCGTGTCTGCGTGTCTCCATTCTTCTGTGGATGGACATGTGCTCACATCTGTATTACAGTGCATATTTCCCCTCTCCTACTTCCAAGCAATCTGAGCATGCAGCAGTATCAGTGTGTGAAAGTGCGCATACTGCGGTGCGAGCATCGGTAAACGCAGTGTGAAGAGAAGGCGTGTTTGCAATAGTGGGTGTCTGAGGGGGTGGAGAGTGAATTCGGCTCCGCTGGGTCGCTGCCGCACAGAGCAAGGGGTTAATGGGCCACATCTGGGAGCTTGCGTTTAATAGTTCACACTGTGGGGGACCTAAAAAGACCGAGAAAGAGAAAGGAGGGGTAAAGAAAGAATGAGGAGAACAGCATGAACCAAGCAAATGTGGCCGGAGAGAAAGGTACAAAAAAACCATTCACTAGAACGATTGCTAAAATCACGGAGAGGAGGAATGTGTGAGAAAAGATGAAACAGCGCATTGCTAAGAAGTAATGGAAGGGGCGAGGGAATAAAAGGAGCATTCTGACGAGAGCAAATATGAGAAGAGGAGTGAGGGAATCACAGAAAGCTGAAAGAGGAGAAGAAGGAATGCTGGTGATCTCAGAGTGCTTAGTGGCTTCTCCAGTGACAAAGCTGAGGCTCACGAATGAGTGATACGACAACGCTGCATCAGAGCTAGCGTACATTCTGTTTAACTGTTCATCCTACCAAAACGACATTATTCTTACTCCAGTCCATATGCCATTCAAAAGATTGAAAAGGCAGTTGCATTTCATTAAGGTGTTGCATAAGTGCATGGCCTAATATCTTTCATTATTTATCAAAACATCTCCCTGAAAGCTCAACAATCAAGCATGCAGCCCAGCAAGATTCATGTTCATCGTCGTCTTCTATTCTTGTTCGATAGTGGGAAAACCCTCAACGGAAACAACAGGCGAGACGTGCGAAGTTGCAATCAGCATTTCTGCGATCAAGAACCGGTTCGCTGTTACAAAAAAAGGTGAATTCGGGCTAGATGATAAGCCAAGAAGTGGTAGAGCAAAGGTCGCAGAAGACGAGGAGCCGCAGAAACTGTTGGACGAAGATGTGATACAATCGACTCAAGAGCTGGCAAGACGTTTGAATATGGATCATTCTACTGTTCTAAGGCGTTTGAGAAAGATTCTGAAAGTCGGTACTTGTGTCCCACAGGCATTTTCAGAGAGAAATATCACTCAAAGGCTTAACACCTGCATCACAGGTGCATTACATCCTGGAGAAACGGCGAACTTTACAGTGATCGACTGATCAAATTAAGTGGGGGGAAAAAAATCAAAGAACTATGACAATACAATACATACAATTGGCATTCACAAAAGAAAATCATCCTCCTTCATGACACTTAAGGCCACATGTTGCAAAAGCGACCAAAGACACGATTTGAAGCCTTGGAAGGGAGGTATACTGCATCCAGCCTACTCACCGGACATACTGTAGAGCCATCGGATTTCCACTTGTTTAGGTCATTAAAACACTCTCTGACAAATTGAACAAAGATAACTAGATAAAAGCAGAAACAAAACAACGCCGCAGTAACTGCAAAGTGAAGTTAGTGAGTCTGCTAGAGCTCCAAACCATACCAGGGTGTCCAGATCATGGAAATGGGCGCAACGTCATATTAAAAGCTACACTCTAGATTATAAAACACAGCATAATCCTGAGGATCTGCCCCATCCATTAGTCTCGATTTTTTGTTTTGTTTTGTTTTACTGTAACCATAAATGAGCAAGCCAAGTCAGCAACAGGCCCCCAGTAATAACAGGGCTCTGGCATAAAGCCTCAGCATCAGTCAAAAACACACACGATGCCAACAGCAATCCAAAATAAAGCCGCACAAATGACCTTACTGAACAAATCCCAGGAGTTAACCTTATAGTCTTTCTGGAGCTATGATTAGAAGAGAACGTAATTCAAAAAAAGTCATCCCATGTGCGCTTTCTAGCATTACCTATAAAGGCTGGAACGAGAGCAGCACCATTTCAGAGCCAGAAGAAAGGGACTTGCTTCATTTGGAAACATATCTTTTCTGTTTTTTTCCACCAAACAAGGAGAAAAGAAAAAAAAAAATCAGAGCTTATGAGTCATTTGAAAAGCTTGGTATATCAACAGAGGAGTGATCTACTTTTCTTATTTTGCATAGCTCAAAACGATTGCAATGGCTCAAACGCTTGCTACAGCTTTCAAAGAATACCTAAAAAAGGAGTTACAGAACTTCGAAAGGAGTGTTGCCAAAATAATTGTGAGGCATATTTGTGTGCGGTGCCTAGGTCTGAGATCAGAAGTTCACAAAATCTTTCTTAATTACAAGCCTGCCATAAGAAAATATAATCTACTGCACTGTTGTCCATATATTACATAACGTACTTGGAATACAGTATGTGAGGTTCTGAGTATCTGCCTTTCTGTCTCGGATACACAAGAGAGTTTGCTAGGGGGGTTTTCGTTGTGGTCACGCTTGGCGGCCTTGACCTCGGACCCCTGCCTTAAAGAAAGGAGGCTGCAAGCCAATAGAGGAAGCTCTGTCTCAGAAAATGCCCACCGTGTCATATCCTGAGAGTAACGCATCCATATCCGCACTGTTACTGAAATCTGTGTCCATCTGTTTACTGGAATTGGCTCTGCGGATCTAATTCCTGACTGTGTGCCCCTCCTTCACTCGTACACAAAATCAAACACTAAAGCTAGGAAAAGTCAGTGTTTCTTTTTTCTCACACGGCTGCCAGTTGGTGCAACAGAAAAGCATTTGCACTTTTGTTTAAATCCCGATACAGTACACTATTCGGCCAAAGCATGACCATCACATCGCCCTCTGTGGTTGTTAAAACTCCCATCAGTGTTCCAGCTCATTCCAAAGCTGGTCAGGACATACGTATAGAGTATGAGTTCTTACACACCGACTTCGGCAAACCATTTCCTTATGGACCTCGCTTTGTATACAGGAGCACTGTCACGCTGGCATTCGTTTAGCCTGTCCGCTCCAGTAAACAGAAATTGTAATGCTATCTTCCAGCTGGTTTTGTTCGGCACCATCTTCTACGCTGTATCGTGCTGGCAGCGGGGCGAAGGCAGTCGATGATAATGGCCTTGATAAGTTCATCATGAAAGGAGGTTCTGGTCTGGGGAGTCTTTGGTGGAGGTGTCAGAGAACAGGATGCTCAGAAAACTACTCAACGCCTCTCAAACCCTGCATGCCTCACTGGAGTCATATCATAGCACTTCTTAAGCTGAAGCCTGAGATCACCGAGGTGCACCACAGAACGTTACAGAAGGTCTTTTTCCACCGGTGGCCATCAATCTGTAAATCCTCTCACCCGTCAATAGGTAGGACACGTGAAACATCGGACACTTGGAACGATAAGTATCAATACCACACGCAACATTACTTTTTCAACATTACTGCAATATCACTTCACAATAGCATGTGCAATCTGAATATGAATTTCAATATCATGTCCAGTATTACGTTCTTGCCTTCTATTTTCAGTTCTCTTACTTTAACTATATTTATCTTACTTTTAATGTTATTTTATTCTGCACTGGTGTTCCATCCATTACTCTACTGGTTTGTTTGTTTTATTCCTACCTTGTTGTAATTTCCAAGCAACTACTGGCGCAAGAATTTCCTTTGGGATAAATAAAGTTCTGTCTTATCCTACATTATCTTTTCTTTGTCGCAGCAGATCGGGAAAGACCCACATATGGGTCAGGTGTCCACAAACTTTTGGCTATATAGTGCATGGAAGCGAGTCCGAAAGAGCCGACAAAGGATGTCAACAAAGGATGACACTACTCTCTCCCTTGTCAATCAGCCCGACACCAGCAATCCTGAGTGTCTATGAGCTCATGTATGCGGAAGAGGGCAGTTACATCACAGGAAGCACATGTTGCACAGTTTGCGACGTTTATTTTCTGCAGGCAATTCTTTTTTTATTGTATGAACTTTGGGCCTCATTTATCAAGTAGGATACAAGCTGGGTACCATGGTACAGGTCAGTGGCACATTTTAGAAAATCCTTGCTTTGGTTTTCTTACGCAAACACACACACACAACATATTACACAAAACGACTCAAAATGAGGCCCCATGTATTAAGCTTCTAAACCACTTCTGTTGGCAGCTCCTTGCATAGGAAGGGTCAGCCAAGCTAAGCTGCCAATACTTCAGCCTAAACATAGTTGGACCGAGGGCACACTTTCGACACCAGTTTTCCCCTGACACCAGACACGCAGACTCACGCCACATTCTTCCTTCCACTTCCGTGGCTCGGCTCAGAATGTTTGCTTTTCCTCCAGATTTAGGGACCACCAGCTACGCTGCGTAGCTGCCTGCTCTCGAATATTATTCAACATGTGCATGATGTAACAGAACGAGTGTGGTGCCGTGAGCTAATACTCCACAGTCTTACGGACCCGCTCATGTCAACCTCCCGTGTTTATCTGGGCGTAAAACTATTAAATCTTCACACGGACCAGAGCGGCTGGAGGCAGCGGCAGTTCTGTCGCAAGCTTCCGTGATGTGTTAAGGATGCTGTAATGATGGCAAACAAAATGTTATACAGGTTTTTATATCCTTTATTGACATCCTTTGTTGACTTCCTAACAATAATCTGTGGCTGTTACGATCCGAAAAGAGAACGAGGGGTTTGTTTAATGTAAATCAATCGATGTTCCGTGGACACAGTGCTGCCATCATATGCAAACATGGCATTCGGTACACCTACGCAGAATGTAATAAAGTTCCTTTCGGTAAAAAAATAAATAAATAAAAAGACAGAAGGGTCAAAGCCAGGACTCTGTGACTCGTCACTTCGATGGATGTGCAAACGCAAACCAGCAATTATGAGCTCAATGTCGTTTCTCTCTCAAAGCCAGAGCAAAGCCTCTTGGGTCAACAACAGAGGAGTACAGAGGCCTAATGACGGCACACAGGCACCCACATTTTATAAATCATTCTCTCAGATCTTTCTGGACAGCACTGGGAAAATGCTGTTACATTGTGGAAACTCTACAGCGTGATAATTAGGGTTGGCCAATATGAAGACATTAACACTGTGATATAATAACATAATCATAATCATAGTCAAGTCCCATAGTTGGTATCAACTTGGATCAGTGCTTTATAACTCCTTCGTTACTCACTGTAAAAAGCAATCACCGAGTGTATCCGTCTTTTTTTTTTGGTGACATGCGTAAAAAAACGAGCCGGAGCGTAATTGGCAAAGCCAAGCAAATGATGGCTATACACTGCGGTAGATTGTGCATAATGAAGGTGTCATGATATAATATTTTTCAGCCACACCTAGTGTCAGTTTAAAATAATGCTTTACTTAGACAGTATATTACGGAAACAAGCACTCATGTAATCTCCTAGTGTTGGGTTTTGAGTGTGCATCAACATCGCCCAACCGGAGACATCATGCAAATCCTTGCCAACAATAACCCTATAAACAAATGACTAGTGTTGTAAAAGTCCTGGGATTCCACCCCTGTAGTACAAACACAGACTAAAGGTACTCAGTAGTTAGTGAGACCTCACATAAAGTGAGACCTAGAAAATTTGCTTAAAAACGGAACGTATACACCAGATGCAAACTGAAAGCGTCTACTGATGCTGTGAAAATGCCCGAACACAATTTATATACCACGGGAATCGTTAATACTTCTAATCGGACACTATTGCGTGTTCCATATTGCATATCACGAAAACGTGACGAAAACTATTGTGATACAAAATGTGATATAAAGTAATAGAATTGCAACGATCAGATGATCTGGAACGAAGAAACGGTTTAAAAGGCAGTAATTGAAAGAATCCAAATATAGCTCTCAAAAAAAGGACAGTAAAAATAATTCAGATATCTAAACTGTGTAAACAGTCTATCAAAACGATTTGTTCTGTTACCTCTGATACTTCAATGATCATTCATCATTCATCATCAAATCATCATTCCAGAATTAACAGTAGGCCCAATCTATATTCTGAACAAAGCTGGCCACATATCAACCAGAGTCTAATAAATCGTATTGTATCATATCATACCGTAGCAGAATCAGCGGTAATAATATAGAACCTTTTGGCCATCAAGGACAACATTGTATCTGGTGCAATCCTAACACCTCTCATCATGCTGAGAACACCATCCTGCTGTGGGGATGTTTTTCATCGACAGGAACTGGGAAACTGGTCAGAATTGAAGAAAAGATGGATGGCCCAAACTATAGAGAAATTCTTGAGGGAAACCTGTTTGAGTCTTCCCCAGATTTGAGACTGGGACGGAGGTTCACCTTCCAGCTGGACAAGGATCCAAAACACACTGCTAAAGCAACACTCCAGTGGTTTAAAGAGAAACAGATACTGTAAATGTCCTGGAATGGAATCAATCAATGCCCAGACCTCAATCCAATCTCTGGTATGATTTAAAGATTACTGTACACCAAGCTGCACCCATCCAACTTGAAGACGCTGGAGCAGTTTTGCCATGAAGGATGGGCAAAAATACCAGTGTCTAGATGTGCCAAGCTTGTGGAGATGTACCCGAAGAGACTTATGGCTGTAAGTGCTGCAAAAGGTGGCTGTACAAAGTATTGACTCCGGGAGGGGTTGAATAGTTATGCACAGCTAGGTTTTCTTTTTTTTTTTTTTTTGTCTTATTTTTGTTGTTTCAATGTGGTAATTGTGTTGTGTAAATTAAAAGATACAACCCCCCAAAGTTCCTTTACAATTCCAGGTTGTAACAGGTTGTAAAATTCCAGGAACAAAAAAGAGAGCATGTCAAGGGGGTGAATACTTTTGCAAGACACTGTATAAAGTGTTGTGATACGTTACAAAAATTTTTTTTTTTTAATTATACTGCTTTTGATATAATAGCCATGCTTAGGGTTGCAGTTCAAATGTAAATAGTGAAGCATAGTGTTTATTACACATTATTTTTCAGTTCTCATTTAGAACTTAAAGGTCCACTATGCTGGATTTTGAGGGTATCTAATAGCAGAAACGGAAGACGGAATTATGGAATTCATACGTTTGCTTTCATTATTGTATAATTACGTGTAACTGTGGATCATTGTCTTTTCATAAGCTTAGAATGAACCCTTTATATCCGCATTGGACGCGGGTCCACCTCTTCGAAGACGCCAAGCCGTCAAGCCGCTAAAGTATCACTCAGCGAACAAACCTCTATAGAGCAGAGCATGAATGTAAGTACTAATACGTGCTTGGAAAGGGTGGGAGAAGGGAGGGGCATTCAGGTGGATGAATGCTACATAGTGGACCTTTAAGAGAAGCCAAAAGATTTACTTGGGAACTTTTAAGTTTTGGCTCCCTCATGAAGCTGATTCCAAAGATGCATACAAAGTTTCATCAGGAACACTGTTAAGAATGTAAAATATACAGTCGACCCTCGCCACTTCGCGGTTCGAATTTCGCGGCTTCACTCTATCACGTTTTTTTCAAATACAGTATATTCATTAAAAAGTTGATCGAGACAGTGAAAATGCGGGTTGTGCCTGGTTGTCTTGAGTCAATTATTTTTATTTTTTATTTTTTATTAGCATTTTTCCAAAAAATTTGGTGTTATTTCATGTCTAAAGGGCTCTAATAATGTTAAAAACCGTATTCAGAAGGTCATAAACAGGGTTTCTATGCTCTAACTATGCGGAAATACTACTTCGTGGAAATTCACTTATCGTGGTAGAGTCTGGAATGGATTAACCGCGATAAACGAGGGTTTACTGTATCGTTTTCATTCGTTGAACACTTTTTGTGGTCAATGCATATCTCAAATGTGTTATTTAATAGTTTTGCTGTCTTTATTAGTATTATTCTAAAACAGTACAACTGAACGGACCTTCCTATAAGCAGGACTTTCCATTTCCATTTACAATTACATTTACGGCATTTAGCTGACGCTCTTATCCAGAGCGACGTACATCAGTGCTCAAGCAGTCCACATCTGTTTCTTAAACCTGTCAAGCTAAACGTAAATCAACGTCCAAAATTCGGACTGATAATGAATATATTTTCCTCTCTTCGGCAATTCGAAACGGCTACTGCTAAGTCAAACTACAGAGCACAAAAGGTGCATTATACAGAAAACAGCTCTTAACTGCTCTCTAAACGCTCGTCCCTGCTCTCAGCCACACATGAACACACACTGCTCTCCAGCCACGCACTTGGTCTCGGCTCAGGAAGCACAGCATGGTTACAGCGGAGCAAACCAAATAAGCTAATGGCAAAAGTGCGAATGTGTCTGAGAGACAGAGACAGGGTGTGAGGGCATTTGTGATTGTTGCGGCTCATGTGACCAGCCTTGGGGAGAGGGGTCTCAGCATGCTTCATCAGTCTGTAATCCAGTAACTCAATCTGACATTTACATGTGCTAAGCAGTGGCTTAGACCTAAAGCAGTTCACTACAACAGCCAGGCCAGGACACAGCAGACATCTCCGCACTCACCACGCCATGTACAGCACACCAGCCACTCAGTCACGGACATGGCGAATACGCCGCCCATTATAGACCCATCTGTTAATAAATAAATAAATAAATAAAAACACCAATTCTTCCTGTGTCTTCTCTACCCTCTCCTCCACACTCGTCCTCCATGTCTTAGTGGGCAGTTTTATTGCTTTGAAATGAATCTCGGTGCTCAAGACTTATATTAAATGAATAAAAAATGACCTGAATATTGAGGTGGGTTTTGGAAATTTTTCAGTTCTGGGCCTAATATATCTAACTCCATATCCACATCCTAAATTCAATATATCCAGTCAATAAGTCACACCGCAGTATAAGCTGTCACTACAAAAAAAAAAAAAAAAAAAAAAAAATGTCAGCACTGTCTCTAAAATGGTGCTTAAATGAGCCTGGTTGGGTTTTTGGTTTCATTTCATTTAAAGCGTTCGTGGAACTCGGTTGACCTGGAGCAATGACTTGGACTCATTATTCTCCTGTCAGCTCTGAAAAATATAACTTTTTGAATAATAGCCTGAAGCCTTCACTCTATAAGTAGGAACAGGGATCACTGGCGATACCATAACGCCAAGCAAGTCGCAGTCTGGGGAGACGGTACACTTTTGAACACCGTTTGACGATAAGAGTGCAAGATACAGTGACGGCATTGGAAACGTTAATGAGTTTTGCGGCAGTCTTTAAAAGTAATTCAAAAGGGGAGGTATCGGCATTCAAACAAGATAAGATATCAGCATTTACAAATGGGCAACAGACGAATTCTTATATCCGAGCATTTCTACGTTCGACAATTACCCTCGCCCTCCTGAATTGCTCACTGCACAAAGTAAGATGCAATGGCAGGATGTCATTTGTATTGTCTAAGGAGACAAGACTTAACACGTTATGAAACTACTTAGGCCAGCGAAAGCATTAGTAATGCTGTGTTAGCATGTAAACTTGTGAGTCTGTGGCACGGGAATAACGTAGCAAACATTTAGTCAGGTTTTTTTTTTTTTCTAGGTTATTTTTATTAGATTTTTTTTTTTTAATGCAAAAACAACAGTCTAATTGTCCATTATTGTGAATTACAATTACAATTACTGAGCAAATGTCTGTCGAAGTATTGTGGCTTACGGCGCTAGGATTTCAGTTGCACATCTCGCACCTTCGTGTCTCGCAGGTTTCAATTAGGCTACAATTTCTACTTTCTACATTGACTGTGTTTTTAATTACCGAAGCAAGCGATTTCACTTTTCATCTCTGCCGGAGTGGCACAGGTACACGAACACACGAACACACTAAGCGGGCTTACTGCAATTAGACTGACGTGGAAATGGAAGCGTTTCACGTTACAAGTCACAAAATTGCATCTGATATTCTTTGAAAACGCATCAGTCGGATGGATGGGAAGCTTCGTGCTAAAACACGTACGGAGAATCCATAGCATACGCAGAGACGTTACACTAAACAGTGCTCATTCACACCCCAGATGCCTCTGCATATTTCCTTTTCCCCTTAATCTCTCTGCCTCTGCCAATAGAGGTTACAGTACACAACTTTTCACAACTTTGCTCATTATAAAAAAGGCGTCCATCATCATTCCTGGTAACGCAACGGGACGTGAACTGCGGTGCCTGCCTAGCGAGGCCTGTGTCAGCACAGCCAGAGACGGTTAGAGCAATATTTGTTCCTGGATCAGTGCCTCTGCTCATTCAGCCCTTTGTCCCTTCCTTCCTGCTGGCTGTTTACTCTGTTTAGAACGAGGGCAGAGCAAAAAACACACGCGATCACTGAACAAACCACAACATATTGCCTACATTACTGTACGCACCCAATCGAGGCTATAAACTCATAAAACGTGAGCGAATAATCACTCGGACTTAGGCAAGAGGGGAACTTGTTGGGGACAGTGTTGCAAAATCAGGTATTTTCTCTCACACCAGGGATTTTCACAACTGCAATGCGAGACTGAGTAAACACACTGACTAACACACACTCAAAACCCCTAAAGCCTACTGTACTCGGATAGCACAAAGAGGAAGGGCGTGGCAGCGGAAGCACTATCAGCCCAGAGGATCAGATACACTCTGGCCATTTAGACCTTAAAACCTCCTCTGCAAGGGCAGCCAGCCATGAAAAAGACATCACTGTTTTATAGTTAACCGTATCGCTAGTTTAAAGATGGCCACTTTTTTGTCACTAATTTACTCAAGAGAGATTTCCAGCCTGCTGCATTGTGATAACAGAGGCCACAACAGGACAGAGAGAGACAGCGAGATACAAAGCCTAGATTTATCCTGCATTCAACGAAAAACTTGGTACCTCGGAATTTCTTATCTCCGACCAGGAAAAACAAAACAAAACAAAACAAAGAAAGCATCCTCAACTCAGAATTCCTTTTCGAAAAGTCTGGATGGTGTCCTCGGGGTCGAGTTCAACTCAAATCAAAATGGCTGCTCACAGCATGAACCGTAAACGAAGCAGAACTTCTTTACTTTTAAACGAGTTATACTGTGGGTACATTTTGTATTCGATTGGATCGATCTACCTACAGACGTATCAGCTTGTTAAATCCATAACGATGATTATACAGTTCACAAGTGGTAAATATATAGTACTGTGCGAAAGTCTTAGGCATCCTATTTTTTTGCGTATAAATAGTGTTATAAATTACATTTTATGAATTCTGCCTTATTGATTCAGTACAAAAACAATTCATATTCCCAAACAT
>JAOVYU010000067.1:17555375-17566355 GCA_025674565.1 Synodontis membranacea
TACACACACACACACATACATAACAGACTGGAAATCCTGATATTTCTTCTCAAGCAGCCTACCAGGATGAGCAGACAGACCTGAGGGGTGCTGAAAGAAACCCTGAATCCTGAAGTTCACAAAGGATTTACATCAGAAGAGTCAGTTTACAACCATTAACACACTAAGTGCAGGAAGAGAGAAGGAGAGAGGTCTATTATTAACACAAACTTGAAATGTTCATGCAAATCCACAAAAGAACCAAGGACGTTCAGAAAGTGAATGAATCTAGTCTGAGATGTGAGCAAGGGTCAGGTGGCACTTACTGTCTCTGTGTAGGGTTTTATTCCCAGTCCCGCAGGGGTGAAGTGTTAGTCCATTCCCTTTCAGAAGGCAACTCTTCAGTCAAAGTTTGCAACAGTAACAGCAGATCATCAGTGCATATTCCTCAGTGTTAATGCACTTCTCATTCAAATGGCAAGTCTTTGTTTTTGGGAAGAGCTCGAGCTCAGGCGAACCAGTTCCTCGAGCTTTGTCTGGATTAAGCAAAAAAAAAAAAAAAGAAAATAATAATAATAATAATAAAAAATAAAAAGTGTTTTCCGATGTGGCTAGAAAACAGTCAGTCAAACACAACGCATGATACACAGCTGACAGTCCGGCTACTGAAAGCAGAATGGACTAAACGTCCTAGTTGTATCGTAAAGTTGAAATCCCGCCCTCTGTTCCGCGTTCACAAAAGCCAGTACTCAGGCTCAATCCCAATCCGCTCACTCCGGGCACACAGTGCACTGCACAGGTACAGGACCTTACGTCATTCCATAATCCGCGTAGTGCGCTTACATAGGGAGTAGGGAGGGATTTGGGATTCAGCTACGTCCAGATCCATTCACAGCGCTCTTCTTCTTCTTCCTCTATTTACGGGAAGAGAAGTTAAAATAATCGAGTTTTATTTTACAGGTCACAGGAGGGTTTTTGCAAAGTCAGCAAAAGAAAAAAATTTGTATATAAGAATTGTAACCATTTTTTTTTTTTTTTTTTATGAATTCTAGATTATTGAGCTAATTTTTTTTTTATTTCTTTATTTTATTTCTTTATTTATTTATTTTAGCTTTTCAAACATTACTTTTCCAAAACAACAATTTGTATTTGAAAAATAGTAGTATTTTAGTAAAGAAAGAAACATATTAAAACAAAACAAAAAAAAAACATAACGAAGGCTCTCCTGCAAAAAAAAAGAAAAAGAAGGAGAAGAATCAAGTGAGACAATCAAAGGGCTGTAAAGATGTGCAAACTGCACCTGGGACTCTATATAAAAGAACAAACAAATTACAACAAATACTGACTTCCTTTCACTGCACTTTGAAGTATTTTTCTTCAAAGTAGAACGATTTAAGTTAATTCTTTTTGACGTCATCTTTACTTTACTTAAATTTATTTGCACATGCCTTAGACTTTTGCATGGTCCTGAACACCATTAAACATTTAGACCAGGGTTTTGGTTTTGGTTTTATTAGCTAGCTTGTTTGTTTTCATTGTATTCTGTTAGTTAGTTACTTAGTTAGTTAGTGGTGAATAGAGGATATAATTATCTGTGTATTACACATAAACTGCTGAGTAATAGGCTACAGAGTAATCCATACACATGAACACACTCCTAATTGAAATACTGACTGAACTGTTCAATCTCAGAATTCTGACTGTAGAGTATTTCTGTCCTTATATTTATAATTGTGTTAGTTCAGAAATAAGAAAGAGGTATGTTTTCTATTCTCTCGTACTGTTATTCGTCTGCCCTCTGCTGTTATTACTGTGGTATTACACGTTTTATAACGTGACGTGAAATACTGTACAAATCTATAGGAACACTGTATATTCTTGTGACTAGGTGAATAGTGATCACTGCAAATGTGGTACAGATGTCTTGGGGAGTCAAATGTGACCCTTTATTTGAAAACTAGTCACATGGGTATGTTTTTCTAAATTGTGTCGTGTTTTAATTAAAGTCTGTTAAAAAAAAAAAAAAAAAAAAAAGCTGTACAATGATAACTAGATCAAGGACATTGACCAGTATGAATCTGAGACATGGACATTTGAAGTAGCCAGGTTTTCCATTTTTTATGAAAAGTCGGAAATGGAGGAACCTGCTTGTAAATGTACTACATAAGCTCCTTAGTAACGCAGAGATTATTTAAAGGATTCAACTACTATGTACAATTCAACCACTTCCTTACCATTCCCTTTCCAAGTCTGTCAGAATGTAAAAGTGGCCGCAGAAGCAGCTGAATCCGACATCGCTGTTCTACAACCCGAGACAAGCTTCACTTCCCATGATCCTCCACCCTCAGACAACATGGCCGACTAGCACGATGCACTCGAGTCCTCTGAGTTCTAGATTGGTTGAAGGCGCATCGAATTAACTCAAACACACACTCAGTAAGGGCTTTCATTTGAACTTGCACTTTGGAAAGCAACAGTTGAGTCCTAGTGTCACTAGTGCCAAGTCTGTGCCATGTACTGTTTCTGATATTCCGTGTATGACCTTGGATTGTTTTCTCGTTTGTAGATATTCTGTCCTGCCTGTTCTTGCCTACTCAAGTCTGTTTGCCAGAACTTTGCCTGTTTCTGGTTTGCGGTTCTACCTATCTGCTCAAGACTGTGGGCCTGATTGACCTCTGCCTGTCTCTGGATTTCGCCTGTTCCCTGTGTGATTTTGTACTGTTGCCTTACTTTTACATAAAAATTCTGTACCTGCATCCTGTCCTGTGTATCATATCTGACAGCCATTTGACAGGTGCCCATTACATACTTCCAAGTACTTTCATCCACTCCCCTTTGCCTTCTCAATGCTAAATAATAAGTATGATCCTCCATGTTTGAAAATTTGGGTTCTCAAACTTGTTAGCCAGCACCAGCAAACACCTTTTTTTTTCACTCTTTGTCTTCCTTTCTATATTTTGTCAACCTTCCAGTGTTTCCTCCCTTTACAAAAAAAGGGGAGTATTACCATGAAATTTGGAGCACATGTTTAATATGGCTTAATAGATTTACGCACAATTTTTTTCACTGTAGCTTTTCAGGACAATGCCATAAACAACAGCAGGTGACTTATTTATACAAAATATATTAGAAATGCATAAGAGAGAGAGAGAGAGAGCAGATTTCTGCTAAACAGAAGCTATATAGGTTGAACTGTTTTTGCACTGTGGTGCCTTCTGTAGACACCGAACCTCCCAGAACATTCCTGCATTTTTGTGCCATATTTGAAGATGACAAAAATTGAGGTAATTTATAAAGCAGTAAATACCGTAGACACTGTTTTTCCATCTCTCTCTCTCTCTGTCTCGCTCTGTCTCTCTCTCTCTCTCTCTGTCTCCCTCCCTCCCTTCCTCCCTCTCACTGTTTGAAAAAAAAAGTTTTTTGTTATGATGTGGAAATCCCTTTGCAACAGAAGGAGCACAAGCAATCCATGCAAGTAGAGCGAAACGACAGAGCTCCAGATTCTCCAGCACTAAGGCAAAAGTGTGGTCTGGATAACTGGAATGAATACCCGTACAAACCCAAGGCTACTCTCACACTGTATACCCATGTTCATGACTGAACACAACTATCTGAACTCTTTGTTTCTTTCCCTGAAAAACCCCTAACGGCTGGAATGACTTTTTCATGTATTAAAAGCCTGTATGAAAGCAGTTTGAATGCAGACTACAGAAACAGAAAATTGAACATCAACTCATCCTCAAGAACATTAGGACATTATCCTTCGTACTCTGTTCACACACCCTTATTGAAACTTTAGGCTTTTGTGATATAAACCAGAAATAAAAATAGATTATCATTCTCATTCTCTCACTCACCCGCTCACTCACTCACACACTCATGCACTCATTCACTCACTGTTAATAACCACTTCATCCTGGTCAGGGTCACAGGGGATCTTGAGCCAATCCTAGGATCACTGTGCATGAGGCATTAATGCACCCTAGATGAGATTGCAGGGCATCGCGTACATGTGTATTCACATCTGGAGCAATTTTTCTTTAGGAGGTAGGAGGAAACCAGAGATCCCAGAAGAAGCATGCATTGCACAGACAGTAAACCAACAAACCCTTTATTGAACCAGGGACACTGAAGCTGTGAGATGGCAATGCTACTCCACCAAGCTGCTAAGATAAAATCAGGTTAGACATTTTGCCATCTTTAATGTATAAAGTGGTTTATTATTATTATTATTATTATTATTATTATTATTATTATTATTATTATTATTATTGTTGTTGTTGTTGTTGTTAGTAGGAGGAGGAGAGTTGTTTGTTTGTTTGTTTACATTTGTTATTTTCTTCTAATTATCAATTTGCTCATTTGGGAAAAATATCTGACATGATTTATCTTCATCTCTTAGCTTATTCAATTAAGCAATTAGTTTCTATATGTGCAAATAGACAAATAAAGAAATATACACGATCAGGCATAAACTAAACAAATTATGGTAATGTTTAGTAATTTATGATTACTGGTGATTATATTACCAGTAGATGTGTAAAGGCTTATTTCATAATACGATAAAAGTAACTACAATTTCCATCGGTGATAGGTCACAAGAGGCCTTACTGAATGTCTTGACTTCTAAAGTACCTCTCAAAACAAGTCACGATGGTATGCACATTTTCATTTGTTTCCTGTTGACCTGATGTACTAGAAATCATATAATTGTAATAGATGTCATTTGTATGTTATTCACATGTTTATTGTGTACGTGTTAAAAACTCTTCCATGTATCACAATATAATCTGAAGATTTGAAGGACAGTTTACTGAAGAAGACAGAAGCAAAAGCAGTCAGTGGTACCATCTTCTCTCCTCTGAAAACTCTGCAGATGTTACTTGAGCACCACGCCGACCTGAAACAGGAACAGTCATGTTTACATCTCCGTTTGATTCACGGCTTCTATTTCACTCTCTGCCTTCGCACAGTTTATTCTGCAGCTGCATAATGTAAGCAGCATGTAAAAAAATCCATCACATGTAATACTGTAATCACCTTATCTGGGGTTATGTTAGGGCATGTCCAGTTGTAAAGGTAGTAATGCATAGTGTTGTCTCCTTGTGTAAACCTCAGTGGTTCCAGAAATTCCTTATTTCTCATAACATCCAGTGCAGTGAACACATCAAATCCTCTCTGAAAGGTAAAATTCATGGTGACTGGAGATTCAGTTTCCGTGCACTGTACCACATCAGAGAGCTTTTATGAAATATATGGACAGACTGACTGCTTTTGCTATGATGAGGACATCCTCCATGAGCTGCCGTAGTGGGGTAGCTGTGGTGACTGCGTAAAGAGAGTATGCTGCCTTCAGGCTCCGATGCGTAAGGTGATTCAAAACGGTGGAAGACAAGGTATAGAAACTAACCACATCAGTTATTACACCATCCAAACCCTGTAAGGACAATTTTGCAGCCCCGAAAAGAGATGTTTGCTCATATTTGTGGTTACACAGTTCCACTCTTATTCACCAGAACAAACGTTTGCAAAAAACAGAAGGTTTTGACTGCAAATTAAACAGAATAGAGAAGTGAGCACGGAAGAGGTTTAAGGTGTATTCATGTTTAAAGAATCCAATGACCCCTGTGTGATGTGTGCAAACACACCTCCACTACATAAGTATCATTGACGCCATCTCTGGGTAGGAACCAGTGCTGAGTCTCTTCCTTGCTTAATACAGGGAGAAGATGGAACTCTTTTAGATATTCTCTCAGAAGATCGTGAACTTTTGGAACGTCGGTCAGGGTCATGAGGCGTAGGCCAGCAGTCTTGGTCGCCTGTCATGAGGAAATTAGAGAAAGAAAACTCATGACAGGAAACTGTAAAGATATAAGGAACTTGTAACAAGGTATTTCTAAATACAATAAAACCGAATTACACATATTGCTCAATTTCAGCTGAGTCTTTTATCACATTGACTGGTCAAATTAGAGCACCATTAGAGACTATCACCTCTGGCAGTCGGTTCAGCTTGAGGGCACGCTGCAGGGTCATGTTGCGCGAGAGAGATGAGAAATTCAGGTCAATCAGCTTCCGTGGGTTCAGAGATCGATACCAGTAGCTGTTAACACAGAGGCAGCGGAACCAGTAAGCAGAAATGTGGCACATTGCCCACAAGTGGCAAAACAGAAAAGCATTTGGCGTATTATCTGGAGATCACGAGTTCAAATCCTGATGATGCTTCAGCCAACCATGGCCCGGAGTCTAGAGAGCAAAATTGGCCATGGTCTCTGGGTGAGAGGGATGGCATTACTTTCTTTGCCCTGTCAATCAGAGAGACACTATCCATCCATGGGCATCTGTGAGCTCATGTATGCAGAGTGTGTTATGCTGCCCTGTGATGCAACATGAGCAGCAGTTTGAAAAGATGTAGTGGGGCATGGAAATAACCCATACGTAAAGCCTCGTACCTGCAGCTTGACACAGGAGTTGGTAACACAACACTCGCACTGTAGATGGCCTGGTACAAACCCTGCTGCTGGACCCGCCTGGTGATCTCACGGATAAGGACCGGAGCCATACGCTTGGAACGCAGCTTCTTGTGCACACACAGGAAGTTCACCTCCACCATCTTTTTCTCTCTGTGGAGTTTTGAATCGGTCATTGAAATTTTTAAGTTCTACGCCAAAAACTGGAAGTGAAAATATACTTACATGTCGTATACTTTAACCACGACAGGGACTGCACTAATGAAGCCCACTAGTTTTTTGTTAGAGTCCACGCGCACTCCACAGTGCCAATCGGGCTGCCAACCGGGGGGACACAGAGCCCTTAAACAAATCAAAATCAGAATCAGAATCAAAATCTCTGTATTTTGCCAATTATGTTGATGTCAAATTAATTTGGTATGTAACACACTAGTAAACTAATCAAACCACACTACACTAAACTAAACTAGATAATTTTTAAATAAAAAGAGACATAATAAATAAGAGGAGGGAGGGAATAAAAAGGCAGATACATGGAACTTAAAGAAAATATAGACAGTTTAAATAATGAATAATGAACATGAATATTTGTTTGAGGACTGGTTCAATAGATTCTAGGATAAATTATTAAATAATGGTTAGGTTAAACATATGTAATATTAAATATTTAAATAAAAATAAAAACACACAAACAATCATAAATATAGTTATACTATATTTGGAGCCCTCGGCTGCCTGTGAGTCAAAGTCACCAGCTTTCTACTTTTCCTCAACAATTTTATGCCTGAGACAACATGAATCTACATATATAGCCTCTTTCATACTTCCATCAGTCCTCCTCCTCCTTCCCCTTTCGGCTATTCCCAACTAGGAGTCACCACAGCTGATCTATTTGTCCGCACGTCTGATTTGGCAGAGTTTTTATGCCAGATGCCCTTCCTGACGCAACCCTCCTCATTCATCTGGGCTTGGGACCGGCACGCAGGCATACACTAGAGTGTGCACCCCCTTGTGGCTGGGTCTTTGTACAGCACCAGCCTTCTCTGGATGGCTCCCATCCAAGTACTAGCCAGGCCCGCCCCTACTTAGCTTCCAAGAACAGGCAAGATCGGGCACCCCCAGGGCAGCATGGCTGTACTTTCATACTTCCATCAGTAATGCTTGGATTTCATGTCATACAAAGCATGTACCATGGAAACTGTATTAATAGATCAGCTTCTTTAAACATCTTGAGTTTCTAGCTGGGATTTGTACCATCTTGTCTCTATACTAAAATATAACATCAGTTTTCCCACTTAACCCACTTTCACGCCTAACCCTGTTCTGTTTAAGTGTTCAATAATTCCCCAAATAAAAGGGCATGCATGAAAAGTGCTTTTGCCTCTTGATAGAAATGAAATAGAAGAAACCCAACAAAGAAAAACTAGTGAGAGTATATTTCAGATTTTTGAATGTATCTTTGGACTTATATTATGATGTATGTCAACAAACAGGGATAAAAAAAATTACAAACTTCACTTCAAATCAAGCCGCTCCAGTCATACCATAAACTGAGACAACACTGCCCTTCAGAGGTAACACTCACCATTGCAGGAACTCTGTTGTGTAGTGGAAGCGAAGTGTGTTGTCATCATCTTCTGTGAAGTTTTCATTAAGCAATGTGCACAGCTCCACAATCTGGACACACAGACATGCGCTCAGTGCAACGTGCAACAAAAAGTCGTGGAATATTACGTGGCTTGCACATTAATACTATCTCGTCATATAAAAGTTACTCGGATATATTCTTTTCCAAACCGAAATGAAACCTGATGCTCACTAGTGAGCAAAGATATGGAAATAAGAAATTACTGACATAGAGAAGAAAGTTTCGCAGACCACCTGCTCTGCGTTTTCTAGGTCCAGTGTGTCCCAGCAGAAGCCTTCAGGGAGACTATAGCACTCCTGTCGAATGTTCGGCTTCTCTGACTGTATGGGTCCATGTGACATCACTTCTTCTCCTTCAAGACAAAAAAAAAAAATGCCAGCAGAGGCACCATCAAATCTAGACATTACGCCACATTCAGGAATCAAAAAAAGAATATCAGTGGAAGGAACCATGCTGCTCAAAGTCGGTATTTAATATCAGTTCTTCACACTGCTGCAAAGGCATTCTTTCATATTGAGAAGAGAAACACATTCAAAGCAAAATTAGTTCGAAGGGGCTGCACAAAACTGTCACACAGCAGATAAGACAAGTAAAACACACAAGAGGAAACCAGTGAAAACCACTGGACACACCATTGAACCAGAGAGCGCAGATGGATTCAAACGTAAAGGCAGAAATAGAAGAGGCATGGCTAATGATGAGTGATGAGCTGTTCCACACTCTTGGTGCAACTAATGCCAAGGCACACTCATTCTTCAGCTAATATTGGATGGAATGTAAGGAAAAGGAGTAGGCATAAGTAAGCATAAGGAGCCAAACCACCTTGGCAATAAGGAAAACATAATAAAACCTTAAAATGTGTCTGAGAGTGTGCTGGAAGCTTGAGGAGAGAGGCTAGGCGAATGTGATCCCTCACCCCATTTAAAGCTCGTATCATTACTGTCATTAGCTCTGTACCTATCTTAGTGACTGGCTGGCTGCTCCAGAAGCGGAAGTTGTGCTTGTGGGCATCTTTGAGGCTCTTGGGTGGACCCTGTCCCAGAGAGAAGAGGTGCAGTGCTCTCTGGATCTCCTGCTGCTTCTGTTCAGGTAGGGCATCCAACTAGATGGATTAGAAAAGATTCACAAGATTAGTGATTTAATATTTCCTGTACAAATTGGTATAAAACTATTAACAGCCCACGACAGTGTACAAGATGCAGTCATAAATGTATTTTACATGTGCACTTTATCTTACTGTAATGCACAATCAAGTACAGTACACACCATTTTAAAGGGGTCCGGTTGTCCCTCCTTAGTCCATGTTTGGTCCTTGGCTTTCTTTGGCTTCTTTTTCCTTCTCCCAGCAACGTCACCCTCCACGCTCTTCTCACTGAAGGCAAAACAAAAGGCACATGTCATCAAGCTCTAAACCATCAAGGACAGACAATACAATGCAAAGATAAAAAGCAGTTACGGGCTTCTGTCCTCGGCCGTATGCATATTTTCAGGCATTGACTCGGTCCCTCTGTCCACACCTTTCTATAGCTGATGTGTGTAAATGTGTGTGTGTGTATGAGTCAAGGCCTTATCTCACACAGCAGCAGGGTTTGGGGAGGGGCTGCCCAACTACTGTTTTCTCTTTCCCACCCTCCTGATACTGATATGTCTTACTATCTAAAAAAAAATATAATTCAGGAGCCGTCTGATGTTCCACACTGTGTACCAGAACCCAGCAGGGGTTAACAAATATCCATCAATAATTTCTATGGATTAGCAAACAGGCACCGTTGATAGTGGATGATAATGAAGTCAATTTAGTCATTGGTAAGTCATCCATTTAATCCCTGCATTCATTGTGGCATTGAGTTTGTTACACCATAAACATGCCTGAGATGAAGATTTTTATTTTTTCAAGGAAAGGCAAATTCAATTATAGGAGTTCTTGAATTCATCTGAAAGAATACGATGTAATTGATCACATAACCCCAGCCGTTGTTTCTTTAATCACGCTCCCAAGAAAGAAAACCCCTCCATCTGAAAGAAAACAGACATGTGATACATATAATCTTTCCCGCATCTAGTATTGATCATTTTACATTAAAACATACTGCTACATTTATATAATTCTAAAATGTAACAGAAATGACTTGCACAGAACGACTTCCACAATTTTCCATGACCTTTTCTTAATCACTGCGTTTTCACAATTAATGAAAATAGTTACTGTTTGCTTTTAAAATGTTCAGAGTTTAATTAGCTGACTAGTGCAACTTTAAACTTTGAGGTTACTTACCAGTCCATTTCGTTCAAGAGTAAAAGTGAAATGTTCACGAACATTTCTAAAACAAATTTTGGAGTGGAATGCAGTGCAAGGCCTATCATTCAACTCAAAGGAATAAACTCCTGCATGCACATAGCTTATGAACGTTACAGTTTTTCTGTTACATGCAGAAATCTACTTGCAGACATCTACCATCAGAGGGCTCCGGTGTCACCAGCATGGTTGGAATAACTACAGCTTTTCAGCAAGTCAGATTAATGAGACAATTCTCAAATTCCATATAGCAAAAAAAAGCATTTATTTGTATATCTGAACATTACAAATAAAATAATTTTGGCATTAGAGTACTTGACAATTTTGTAGACTTTTGGATGGCTATAATACATACATACATCTCACAAAGATATCTGTATGGCTTTTTTACCAGTGCAAATAGGTTGTTTTGCTTTTTTTTCCATTTTTTCAAATAACAGGGTTTTGATTTCTCCTTACTATCTGCATTTTCTAGCACATGAAACAAACTGAACAAAAGAATGAAATGTCTTATACAGTAAGTCCAACACATCTGACAACAAAGTTCAACAAAGCATTAAAGATCTGGCATTGTTTATATATATATA
>JAOVYU010000067.1:17586513-17600075 GCA_025674565.1 Synodontis membranacea
GTCAAAGTTTGCCTGTTTCTGATACTTAGACAGCTCAAGTAGCCTAGTTTTTTGTTTGTTTTTTTTTAAATAAAAATAAAAAAATTAATAATAATAACCCTGGGCTGTGTGTAATTTCAGTGTCTGTGCTGTCAGACAGAGAGACTGTAGGGGAGGTGAGTGGACTATGCTCAGCTCAGCTCAGCTCAGCTCACACCACCTCACTGGATAAACAGAAAAGTAGATACTTTACCGAGCGTCATTGCAACAGATATAGCAACAACAACAACAACAAAAAGGCTACTGTTATTACAGTTCTAGTCTGAGTGTTGAGATCCGAAAAGTGTACTGATATGAATATGTATTGCTTTCGCGGAAGAGATTAGTTTCACTTCGGCTTTTATTTTATTTTTTTTCAACCCTAGGCTTTTCTTATGGAGATCGAAGTGGCACATCTGCCCCGGTCCGAGTCTGATGAGTGTCAGAAGCGCTTTCAGGCGGCTGTGGATGTCATCCAGAACCTGCCCAGAAACGGTAGAGTATCACTAACACTCAGAAACACATAGCAAGCTGTCAGTCCGGTACCATTAGACGGGTGACGCATGAAAGCCGGCCAGGTACATTGTAGCACTGACTGTTAATGTGTTCAATGTGGTGATCAGGTTCCTACAGGCCTTCATATGAAGTGATGCTGCGCTTCTATAGCCTGTATAAGCAGGCTGTGTGTGGACCTTGCACATCATCTCGCCCGGGCTTCTGGGACCCTGTGGGACGCTACAAGTGGTGAGTGTTTTCATTTTTGTTATTTACGTCTTTATACCTTTTAAAAAAATCTGTAATAAACCAAACACACTGGCTCCTGAGTTGAAATGAAACCCTCCTTCTTTTTTTTTCACCTTCTTTCCACTCATGTGTCTGGTCAGCCAAATATCATTCATGATTCTCCAGTATGAAAACTATTGATCTTCACGAAAAGGCGTTTACTTTTACCCCCCACTGATCATCATATTTGAACAGGAAAGAAAAAAAAAAGTAACTAGCATTATCATGGGGCGAGAGAACGGTGCAGCAGGTACTGCAGAGTTTGCACTGCACTGCTCCAGAGTCCAAGGTTCAATCCTAAGATTGGGTTTCTGTCTGTGTAGGATTTCTGTGCATGTTCTTCACATGTATGCGTGGGCACGCCCTGAGTTTTCCCCAGGTACCCGTCTTTGTAGAGCCAATAGTCTAGGGGTGGATTCAGACCTGATCCAGGGGCTCCTACCAGGGATGAGTCAAACCAAAGGTCCAGTTTAGTGCCTTTCAGGCTGGAGGTGTGCTGTTGATAAGTATGTTGTTCCTTGTTGTAAAGCATCTTGTTGGTTAGAGTTGTTATAGGAGGAGTATGGAACAGGTCCAGCTGTAGGCCCTGGAGTTTTACTTCTGCACCAGGGTGTATCTTCACTCCATGCCCAGTGTTCCTGGTATAGGCTCTGGATCACTGAACAGCGTAAAGAAGCTACTTGTTATTCATTCATTCATTTATTTATTTGTTTGTTTGTTTGTTTATTATTATTTTCCACCTCATTTTCCTAAAAACCCATGTAAATCTGAGCAAAATGAGCCTGGTCCCTAATTATTTGTACAGTGACACAATGTTTGTAATTTTGTCTCTGTATTCCACCACAATGGATTTGAAATGCAGCAAACGTGATACAGTATGTGGACTTCAGCCTTAACTGCTTATAAGTCAGTTGTCCGATTACTTTTGAGCCTGTGAAAATGGAGGGACTGTGTAAATAATGTCTGTGATTTCTAAATAGTTAATGCAATATTTTTGTTCAAGCCCTTGCATTAAAGCTGAAAGTCTACACTTCGATCTCAGCTTGATGCCTTAATTTAAAATCCCTTGCGGTGGTGTACAGAGCCATAAATAATAAAAAAATATTGTCACTGTCCAAAGTGTTATTGACCCGACTGTGTGTGCTGTCTCAGTCTGTTACACTCAGAAATATGTCACATTATAGAAGATAGATCTATGTGTCTTCTGCGTCACATGGAAAGTTTTTGACTTCTTTCTGAAATTGTTTTAAAGGTGTGCATGTCATCTTGTGTTTATAGTAAAATAACATAGAAATCCAAATAATTTTCTTCTTACAGGGATGCTTGGAATCGGCTTGGAGAGATGAGTCGTGAGAGTGCCATGACTGCATATGTTGATGAGATGAAGAAAGTTGCACAAGAGGTTAGCAATGCTTTTTCTGTTTTATAATCTCTGCAAAACCTTGAACTCTCTCTCTTTTACCAAGCCTCACAAAATCACTTACTAATACAACTATTGTGTATTTTTTTCCTCCTGTTGTGAATTTTCTTTGGGAAAATGGTTGAATCAACACCTTTTCTGCGTAAGGTTATAGACAACATGCCCATAAATGAGAAGACAGCCTCTTTTTACCATTATTTTGAGCCACTCTACCATGTCATTCATGATCTGCCAAGACCACCAGAGGCACTACTGAGTCTGAGACAAGGTAAGTATGTGGCAAAATTAGTCTACTTAAGCAGTCTTTATGGAATTACCTAATTTATTAACAAAATACCATTTGAACTTCAAAAAATGATTTTATAATTGACAGGACAAATTAACCAATTCACAATATAATTAATAGAAATTTGGAATTAGATCCAGAATAGATCCATTTGGGATTTGGCCTAACTTTATTTAAAGCTAAAAAATCACTATAACATGCAGATAAATTGAACATTTTTTTTTTTTTTTTTTTTTACATTTTTGGTACCAAAGAGCACAAGAAATTTAATCTAATTAAAAATCAGGAGATGAAAAGAATGTATAATGTTATTGCTAATGTTTGCTCTGCATGTGGAAACGTATAGGCTTATTAATGTTCAAATACAATTGAATGCCGAGGTCATATAATTCAGCTGCCTCAACTATTATTTGTTATTTTTAAAATGTTATGTTTTTGTGTTAGATATAAATGCAAATGAAGCAACCGAAAATGCAGCTGAGGATGTGGATGGTGCTATACAAGTAGAAATAACTCGAGAACAAGAGCAAGAGCAAAAGTTGGATCTTGAGCCTGTTCTGAACAATGTACATCCGAGTGAAAGTGCAGGTAATGCTGTATGTAATTACAACGATTTTTAGTCCATTTTCTTTTGTGCTTGAATGATAGCACATTATTTATCCAAGGAAAACTTTATTCAGTTCAGTCAGAAATGAAATGAGTACAAACATACTCAGTCAGCCAGTATAGGGTCATGGGAAAAGAAAGTACATCCTCTTTCAATTCTAGAGTTACACGCATACTAGGACATAATAAAAATCATCTGGTCCTTGCCAGGTTCTAAAATTATTTAAATGTAACCTCAAGTGTAAGAAGAAAAAAACACACACAAGAGATTCCACAGTATTATTACTTATTAAACAACAACAAAGTCAAAATGGAGAGGCCATGTGTGAAGAACTAAGTACACCCTTACTGCTTACATAATAATTAAGAAGGTTAGTAGCAGCCAGGACCAGATTATTTTTATTGTGTCCCAAGACATAAAAACCCTGGAATTAAAAGAGGGTGTATTTTCTTTTTTCACAATGACTGTACTGTATATTAAACATACAAAGTTAGCTTCTTTACATTTTTCCCACTGGCAGTACAAGGTTAACGTAGCTAAAAAGATCATTTCAGGTAATACACATATAAACTATCACAACAAGACTTCTCAACTGTGGTTTAATCACACTGTTACGTATAAACATGGACAAAAAAGGGCATTGCAGCACTTAAATGACTATGTACAGACATCGTCAGGCTGAAATAATTTTCTTCCTCTGAACATAGTTTCTACAAACAAGCATCAGATTTGTGTTAGGCCCAAATGTGGAAATGTAGAGGATGTGGAGAATAATATAGTTACGATCCTATTTGTATACTTAATCCTTAATGGCAGAAACATCTGATATTTTTATTAACTAATTCTGACACCGTATACAAATGTGTATTGAATATGGTATGCTGTTCTGCAAAATAAGAAGTGCATTTCAGACACCAGGCGTGTCTTGTCTGGTCTACTACATTTGGGAAAAATTATATAATTATGTGAATTGTAATTTTGGCCCACCCATTGTTTTAACTTTGCTTCAGTAGGTAGGCAAATGTAAGGTCTGTCAAAAGGAAAACAGTGCATGCATATTTATGCGGTGAAATGGAAACGTTCTAGGAGAAAATGGAGAGAATTACTTCAAAGTCGACTTTCGTGTCAGGACCCATGATGAATCCCAAACAAACATGTTTGCATCAGTTACTGAGTATTAAGAGACTGATATAACTGCCACTTGTGTAGATCTGGCTCTGTCGGATGGTCTGGTGCTGACTAGCGACTCTGAGAGTGAAATTTTCTGTGATTCTGTGGAGCAGCTGGAGTACATTAAGGTATGAACTTCCAACGTTGACTTCTACCACGCTTGGCAACACCAGCTTGTGCTATTGTTAGAAATGCCGAGCTCACCACGCGCTCACTTTACTTGCCTCTTACAAACAGCCAGTTCCTGAGCCATACATCGAGCAGAATTATCATGTGAACTACACACCTGCCCTCCAGGTGACTCAACTGGGTGCTGGGCAAGGTGGAGAGGGGGCTGGGAATGGGCCACCACCGAGGGAGAGGGAACAAGGAAGAGACGGAACGAGGCATGGATGGAGGGAAGGCTCTGGTGAGTGCTGAATAAATTTGCGGTGGAGAATTTATATAAGATTGAACCATGATAAAATATGCAGCTGTACTTTCTTCCCTGTGTCTAGGAGGCGTTCCGTACAGCAGCAGCAGACGAGCAGGGCAGCAGGCTTCAGGCAGAGGAAGAGGACACAACCCTGACAAAGGGACTGAAGGACTTCAGGACACACAGGTGCAGGAGCAGATCATATTGGCACTACAGAGGCTCAGAGAGGACATGCAGAGTGTAATGGAGCGGCTGGAGGTAGTCGAGGGCTTGGCTGCAGCTAATGTAAGGGTCTGCTTGTGAATGCAGAAAAAGTAATTAAACAATTGTTGTCTTCTGTGACATGGTGAAAGATAAATCCCAAAAAAGTACAAAGTATGTTTAGGAATGGTATTCATGCAGCGTATATAATGCCAATATAAAATATATACAGTCAGGTCCATAAGTATTTGGACAGTGACCCAGCTTGTGTAATTTTGCTTCTATACACCACCACAATGGATTTGTGATTGAAGTGTAGGCCTTTAGCCTTAATTCAAGGGCTTTTACAAAAAAAAAAACATATTGCATTAAGTGTTTAGGAATTACAGCCTTTTTTTTTAACCCGTTCCTCCATTTTCAAAGGCTCAAAAGTAATTGGACAAAGAACATAGCTGTAAGTATCAGGATTATTTTTAATACTTGGAAACAAATCCTTTGCAGTCAATGACTGCCTGAAGTTTGGAACACATGGATATGACCAAATGGTGAGTTTCCTCCCTTGAGATGCTTTGCCAAACCTTTACTGCAGATGCCTTTAGTTGCTGTTTTGGATCATGAACCCTTCTTTTCCTTTTCCATTCTCCTCTCTTCCCATCATTTTGGTTCAAATTAATCTCAGTTTCATTTGTCCAAGGAATCTTCCTCCCGAACTGGTCAGGCTTTTTTTTTTTTTTTTGATGTTTTAGGGCTAATCTGGCCTTTCTATTCTTGAGGGTTACCACTCGTTTGCATCTTGAGGTAAGCCCTCTGTATTTACATTCATGAAGGTGTCACTTGATTGTAGACTTTGACACTGATATGCCTACCTCCTCGAGTGTTCCTGACTTGGCTAGATGTCATGAAGGGGTTTTTCTTCACCAAGAAATGAATTCTGGGATGATCCACTTGAGTTCACGTCAGTCTTCCATGGTCTTCCAGGCCTTTTAGTATTGCTGAGCTCACTGGTGCTTTCCTTCTTTTTAAGAAGATACCAAATTGTTGATTTGGCCAGTGCTCTGCTCTGTTAGGTCTGTTTTGCTTTTCAGCATAATTTATGCCTCCTTTATTTACCTTGACACCTCTTTGGACTGCGTAATGTTGCACATGCAAATTCAACCCTTGGAATCAACTCCAGACACTATCTCCTTAGAGGTCCACGATATAAGATTCAACCAACTGAATGTCCCTCCCTTACCTCTCTCTTTCCAAGCATGTATTAAACCATACAGTGGCTATCATATCGTATCGTAGTAGCGTTCTCTCTATTACTTACAATCACAATCTCTTAATTTTTCCTTTTTAAATAATATGACATTATTTTAAAATTGTGGATCCCAAACTTGTTAGCCACACCAGCAAAAACTAATTCCTCTTCTTTCATCTTTATTGTGTGCCTTTCTTTTTCTTTATCTTCCTTCCAGTTTAACACTGCCACTTGTAAAAACATGAAATGCAGAATTGCTTTCTAGAGGTTTGTCCTAGGCTACTGCGGCAAAACATAGCGGCTCTGTGGAAGAGAACCTGCATCCTGTGTAGACCTAAAGGGCTCGTTCTAAGCTTACGTAGTAGTTATGTAACTATACGCTAACAAACATATTTATGTATATTATGTTCCATTTCTTCTAATATATCTCCATAAATCCTATATAATGGCCCTTTTTTTATTTGCTTGTCAATTGTCCAAATACTTTTGTCTATAATTCCTAAACAGGTAATGTACTATAATTGTTAAACCCCTTGAATTAAAGCTGAAAGTCTACACTTCATTTTACACTTCATAACACAATTTTCAAACTTTTGCTGTTGTACACCAAGCAATCAATATGAGGATTGCTTGGTGTACAACAACAAAAGTTTGAAAATTGTGTTACTGTACAAAAACATATAGAACTGACTGTAGATTACTGGATAGAACAGTTAGATGTGTTCAGACTATTCAAGTTTAGAGATAATTCCAACCCTTTTGATTTTATCCTGCAGTAAATTAGGTAAGTAGTTTACTACCTGGTAAATAATGGCATCTAGGGAATTAGATTTGAAGCTAGATTTGATTTAAAATAATGTGTGTGAATGTGGGATACTAGGATCTTAGTGGGGTAATGAATAAAAAAATGCATTTTAATTAACACAATAATTAATGAAGTGTTTTGCAAAAACAGAAACTGTAAGCTTTTTTCGTATTAAGAATCGATACAGTATAATTGTATAGTTGGCATATTTCATAATTACTATTTTAACCTTTTTTTTTAAACAGCTGTTTGATGTACGCAACTCTGATCAGTCTAGAAACGAAAACTAGGCACAGAATTTTACACTATATGAATGTTGACAAGGAGACAGTTTAGGGACATCGCCAGTGCTACAGTAGTGTGATTGTTTTGATGAACGTATCCATTATTATATTGTAATTATATTACATTAAATATTGGATAACTGACATAAGATATTCTGTGTGTGATGTGGAAACTGTTCATTTCGCTCCTGTTCTTTTTTTTAACATATGTACAGGCTCAGAATTCACAGTGGAGACACATGCAGTCAGCACCTCCACAGACTGAGGTAATGTCTAGACTTTAAAGGAGAAAAAAAAAAAGACTTTAAAAGATTCATATTTTGAGTATGAATGCCTAGACAGTATGCAACGTGAAATTAAATTTCCACTTCCGTCCACAGGTGGAGAAATGGTGGCCATTTGATGTCTCTGGCCGAACTCTGCTGCTGCTTTTGATCTGGCCTTTCATCGCTCAGGGAATGATATTCTGGCTCCGGCAGAGGAAGAAAAGGCCTCCAAAGCTTGTGTCCCCCTAATATGAATGTAGCTTGTGCAAGGAAATCGTACTACATAATGATCAGTATAGTATTTGATGGTAAGGTACAGGTGCTTAAAGAAAAGCGGGTGCTTTTGAAATACTTTATTTTAGAATGAACAACCTAATGAATCTGCTTGGAAGATTCTTTTGAAATGGACTCGGGGATGTTTAGAAACGTCTGTAGGCATTCTCTGTTTACTTATTCATTTAGCACCTCTGTTAAAGTAAAGCCTTTGAAGGGGCAAAATTTTATTATTTTTTTCTTAACAGGAGCAAAGTTTTATTTTTATTTTTTTTTCTTTACGGGGCAAAGTTTTATTTATTTTTTTTTCTTTATGGCGCAAAGTTTTATTATTATTATTATTTTTTTCTTTACAGGGGCAAAGTTTTATTATAATTTTTTTTCTTTACAGGGGCAAAGTTTTTACTAGAGGGCGAGTTCTGCAATGACGTCATCTAACATGAAGCAAAACTAATGTGAATCTTAATGTTACTCTTAATTATAATATTACTCGTAATTAATGTTATCATCATGCTTGTTGAATGATGAAACTGTTTCGGTTCCTTTTTTTTTTAAACTCCAGAATGATGTCATATTTATAAAAAAAAAAAAAAAAAATCCCTATTGATCAAACGTAGATTGTACAGTTTTACAACCCTGTTAACCTCTTTTTTTGTCTGAAAGTCATTGTTCTAAGGGTAAAAAAGAAAAAATGAACAGACCAGCATAACGTAGGTAACGTGTAAGAGTTCCTAAGCCTTAAATTACACATATGGCCTTCACGTGGATTTCAGAGTGGGATCAAATATCAGAACTGACTTAATTCAACACTGCATATAACACCGAGTCAAAAAAAAAAATCTTTTCTTGCATTCCTCCATCTACAAGTGCATGTCCTGAACTAAAATTCTGAGTCACATGAAAACGTGATGCAATTATTTTTATGTAAATCCTTAAAGACAGAGCAAAGGGAACTACATAAGGAATAAATTTGCACCAGTGTGATCAGTGAGAAAGGATTTAAGTTTATATTTATTCATTATAACAGTTTTGTTTATGTCTGGGGGCTATAACAAGGATTTTTTATTATTATTATAATTTTAAATTAAACGTACATGATCTTACAATCCTTTAAATTCCTCCCATAAACACTGAATCATGCATTAAGACAGCAGTGGGTCAGCATGTCAGAGTATTGTGTGTGTTATCATCTGGTTCACATGCTGCTTCATCAGCGGGAGATGGATTATTTTTATTTTTTTTTTTCATTTTATTCACAATATAAGGCCTTGAAAAAACGAACTAAAAGTCGAGTCCTGGTCGAACGCCATCACCAACAACTGATATTAAAGAGCCTCATAGAGAAGCACAGGCACACTGCTTAGCTAAAGCTGCAAAACTGTTTGGTGTTTTCGACGAGAAAAAAAAATTCTATTTACAAATGTACAAGGGTTTATTTTTATTTATTTATTTATCTCGTCCTGGTGGTACAATTACAAAATAAACTCTATTGTTGCTCAGACGCCATATCCTGCCGAAACAGGCCTGATGTTTTGTTATGAAGGCGCAGCTGTGGAGAAGCTAACGCTACTTTAACTTCCCTAGCGAGGAAATGGCTTCTTGGCGAGTCAGGGCAGGCTGTTTGGTAACCAGCTAGCTACGTAGCTAACCTATTTAGGGCATCATAGCGTGAAGATAAACACGCAGTTGTTTTGCTGCAGGGGAACCTACTTCAGTGTGCTTTTCACCAAAGACACTAACCCAGTTGAAAATAAAAAAAAAATATGTACAAATATACAAAAGCTAGTTTACACAAACTAAACTAAGCAAGCTTGCTAGTTAAGCTAGCTGTGCCATCTGGCTAAATAATCTAGCTTTAAAAAGGCACGTTTGATATCAGAAGCCATTGTTAATGGTGAATAATGGAAGAGCTCTATTTTTGTTGTTGTTGTTCATGTGGACTGTATTTTATTGACATTATTGGTGAATACACGCACTCTTCAGGTACGCCGTTTGTTTGTAGCTAGCTAGGTTCGCTAGCAGGCAAACAGAAAAGCTAACGCCCCGCATTCTCTTCCCATTTTCACAGTAGAAGACTTTTCGAGGTCTTTTGAAAACACGCTGATTAAACGTTGGCTCGTTTTTTTTTTTTTTTTGTAGAGTAACAAACGTCAGGCTTCGAGGTGTAATAAATAAATAAATGAATCAATTTGACCGTGAAAAAATATTTGCGTATTCGTTAACCCCACGAACACACACGTTACTAGATACTCAATGGCTCAGCAGCACTGCCGTGAATAAGGACTACTTTGTGGATGAAGAGCCTTTCAATCGCGTCCGAGGCGCGGGGTATGTCTGCGTTTCCAAGTGGACCATCGGGCGCACGAATTGTCAATATTCTGAGGTTCTGTTATGAAATACGTGCTTTAGAACGTCCACGTTTGCATCCATTTACGTTATTTTGCCTTCGATAACCGAGATTTGTCATATATTTCCATTCCACAGAGAACGGTGTCACCCGTTTTAAACCAGATGGTAGCGTCCACTAGAACAACCGTGACGGCTTTCAGAATGATTGACTGAGCCAGGAGCCAATCAGAATGCTTCTTCAAGGAAGCGACGACTGAAAAAACTTTTGAGCCAATAAAGTGATAGAGTGGGCGTGTCTCGGTGGGGATTGAAAACAATCAGTGGATTGTGGGAAACGTAGGTTTACGCGAGTGTTTTTTCTTATACGTCGGTTAAGGATTGGACTACAAGTCCCAAGATGCAGCAAAAAACCTGGACTAGCCGCATGCGCCCTTTACGTGGGGGAGGTAATAAATTCACAAGCCACCCTCGTCCCCGTAGCAGAAGCGAAAAGGAGTTTACCGCGGATGGAAATGTGCTCGGTCCTGTCAAGAAAGCTAGCTGGTTGTAAACGGAACGGAAGGAGTTAACATTAACAGTCTCAAGTAGCGTAATAACTAAAACGATAGACTTGAGCTAAACGGTGAGTTTTACTCGCTCGTTATTTTTTATTTTTGTTATTTTTGTTAACTTTCTCATGAGTTAATTTGTTGATATGTTGAATAGTCTTGATTAAAAATGGAAACGTTTAATTCACTGTCCACTCTTTGGAACTGTTTTATTATTATTGTTGTTGTTGTTGCTGTAAGGTTTGTTTACCTTTTTTTTTGGGAGGTAATATCTTGACTGGTGAAGTTCTTAAGAAATCTGTGCGATCATCACACTCTGATCACAAACTTCTATCTCCTTCAGGTGGGAGTGTACAGTTATGGAGCTGAGTAAAGACGACTTTGTGCCGGAGGCGGGCGACAGGGGGCGGCAGAGAGACGAGACACAGGGTGCCATCTTCGGAGAGAAACAAGTGCAACGAAATCCGCCGGAGTTCTGTCCGGGACTCGTCTCCGGAGACACGCACCCTATGTGCCGCGCTCGGGAGAGGAGCGATCCGGAGCCTAAGGCCGGCGATGCCGCCGGTGACGACGGAGACGCGACTGAAAAGGCGTCCGGGAAAGCTGTAGGCGAGCGTGATCCCCGGAATAAGAGGAGGTCCGGCTGCAGTTCCGAGGGCGCACCGGACGGCCGCCAGGGCAAGAAGAAACACCGCCGGCGACCGTCCAAGAAGAAGCGACGCTGGAAGCCGTACTTCAAGCTGACCTGGGAGGAGAAGAAGGAGCTGGACGAGCGGGAAAGCGCGCGCGCGTCGCGGGTCCGAGCCGAGATGTTCGCTAAGGGTTTGCCGGTGGCTCCGTACAACACCACTCAGTTCCTGATGGAGGAACACGACCGAGAGGAGCCCGACCTGAACACGGAGCGCTGCAGCCGCAGGTCCTTCGGCGCCAGTCGGTCCGAAGACACGGCCAGCGAGGAAGACTTCGAACCCGAAGAGGAGGAGGAAGAAGAAGGAGGCGAGTGCGGAGAGGGCGGCGAGAGCGACGGTATGGGCCGAGCCGGGGCCGCCGCTGGGGGAGAGTTTCTGCAGCGGGACTTTTCTGAGACCTATGAGCGGTACCACGTGGAGACGCTGCAGAACATGTCCAAACAGGAACTGGTGAGGGAGTACCTGGAGCTGGAGAAGAGTATGTCGCGCCTGGAGGAGGAGAACAACTGGTTGCGGCGCGCGCGGAGAAACCCGGCGGAGAAACCGGGCGAGAGCGCGCAGCAGCAGCAGCGCGTGCACGAGCTGGAGCGCGAGCTGGAGAGACTGAGAGCGCTGAACAGCGAGCTGCTCTTTCACACTGCGGGACGCACCGTGAACGGCTCTGCCGCCTCAGAGCCCGAGAAGGGACACGCCGAGGGCACGGACACACAGTGACGGACACACGCGCTGGACAATTCGACATGTTTCCGTGTTTTGTTTTTTGTCCCCCCCCCCCCCCAATGATTTATTGTCCGCTGATCTTATCCGTTGTCTTACTGTAAAGATACAGTAGCTAATGTGATGCGCTTTCGACCCGAAAGGTAACGTTCATTGTTTTGTTTTTTTTTTGTTGTTGTTTATTTTTTTCAGACAAGTTTTAAATATTGAACGTGTGTGTGTGTGTGAGAGGTCCCATTAAAATGGTCAGTTCGTTGTAACGTAGGTTAGGCTTTTTTTGCACACGTGACTGGATTTATAAAATAATAAAAAAAAGACTATTTTGTTTTTAGAGTTAATAGCCTACTTATGGATCAGTTACGTGTTCATAATGCACGGGGAAAACAGCACATTGTCATACAGGTTTGTAAGTTTACCGTTTTAAAGCGACGTGGTTTTTTTTTGTTTTTTTCTTGGTCCATCAGTCCTGGTAAAATGAGCTGTTTGGTATTTTTCTTCTTCTGCACCTGATATTCTGCTATACACTTATTAATGCATGACCAAGGCAGTATGTGGGCAAATAAAACTGTGGAAACCGTTACTGGCATCTGTTTTCATCCAAATATATCGAATAAATTATTTTAAAAAAGCAGTTGTGGGTTTATCTTCATATTGACACTTTTTTTTTTTTTGGTGATGGGCTTGCAGGACCAGGCTCTTGGCGCACAGAGTTTTATAACACACACTGGCCTCAACTCAAATCTGCTTATGCAAAACAGTATTTAAAAAAAAGCACACTGTGGCTTCTCAAATTTGACACAGGTCTTGTGTTTAGTACAGTAGTGTGCAGGGTTTATATGTAACTACTCTACACCTTGTCTCATGGTAACATGATTCTCTTCATCATATTTAGCCTGACGCAGAAACGCTTCCTTCTGTTTCTCGCTTCCTTTTCTGTCTCTCTCGTTTATTAATGCATGTCATGTTTGCAAAATATGCCGGAAAGCCTACAATAATATAAGGTTAAATCAAATTCTGTAGTCTCTGTGCTTTCTGTGATCGGGAGAAATGTACAGTTAATCACAATGCATGTTATTTGAACAGAATTTGCATTTGCCTTCACTCTTTCTTTCGTTATTTTTATATATATATATATAGAGAGAGAGAGAGAGAGAGATTACTGAATAAAGTACACCCATCTACCTCAGCCTTGGTCTGAGCTAGACTATAATATTCATAGAAAACTTTTATGGTATACAGTATAAACAGTGGTCATGGCCAGTCTTCCTAAATGCCTGCTTGTTCGCTAAATTAGTCCCTTTTTGTCGCGTAAACTCCATTCAGTGCAGCAGGATCCATTTGTAGGATGCCTGTAATCAATGTCAATACCAGTCTGTGTTCCTCATGTATTTTCTTTCATCTCCCTGATGTTCTCCCTTTGAAATGAATACATACATAGAAATAAGACATCTTTATGTAACAGCCTAAAAGGTAAAAAAAAAAAAAAAA
>JAOVYU010000067.1:17644996-17655144 GCA_025674565.1 Synodontis membranacea
CTCTCTCTCTCTCTCTCTCTCTCTCTCTCTCTCTCTCTCGCTTTCCCTCCCATTCTCTTTATCTGTTTATCTCTGTGTGTGTGTGTATGTGTGTGTGTGTGTGCAAGGGCTCGCATGGGAATGGGTGGGGAATTGCCTCCACTGCTTTCTCAGACTTGTGGCTCGCTTCTCAATGGTATACTTTATGTTTTTGGAGGCAAAGACAGCGATGACTACACCAACCAGGTAAGCTTTTTTTTTTTTTTTTTTTTTTTAACCAAAGGGTGGTGTCAGCATAGCCCTACAGGAACACAGCTGAGAGAAACATCCCATTATCACAGAAGTGGCCTGACATGTTTGTCAAGGCCAGACGCATAGAAGGAAACGCACCATACCCTATTGTAAAATGCCTGATACGCTTCATGCTTTAATTTCAACCAAAGAAAAAACATCCAAGGAATGTGAGAAAGGAATGATAGCAATTACAGCAGGCCTACCAGGTGTTACAAAACTCACCGGTCAAACATACCATGACCAGACAGTAACCACAACCGTGTAGGCTTGTATAGTTGCATGGAAAGATGAACACATGTAGTTCATGGCTCTATGAAGATCGTTTTTAATTTTGCTTGCCGTTTTTTAACGTGTAACCCCTTTGTTATCTTTGGTAGATGTATTGCGTAGACTTACAAGATGGAAAGTACGCTTGGAGGAAACTGAGTGCCTGTGTGGGAACCCCTCCCTCACCCAGAGATAGACACTCCTGCTGGGTCTTCAAGGAAAGGTGGTGCAAAGGGCTCCAAGCAAAATCGTACTTCACTTGGGATTTGTATGCACACGTGCACTTGCAAACGTATAGGGCTGTGGAAATTACATGACATGGAAATTTACTGGGTTTGTTAAAAACAGATTCACAGACAAAATCATGCCTTTATTTAAAATAGCACAGCTAAATAAAATTCTACCGGTCTAGAAAGTTCTGTCAGTTTCACAATCATCTCTGGGACATAATCCCAAATAACAACAGGGACTAATGAGTAAACCTATAACAGAGAAAGACATTTCCCCTTTCCTGACTGCAGCAAGGCTCAAAAGCATATTGATCACTCATAAATACATCTATTGTATTGCGTTTTAAGTATATAGACTTATAATCATATCTTTGTTATATTTGTCTAGGCTCATTTATTTTGGTGGATATGGACTGAAAACAGTTGGAGAGATCAACGACTCCAGAAGCTTCACAGTGGATGAAACTTTATGGGTGAGGATAAACACAGTGGTTCCAGTAATGTAATGCCACCATAATTGTCTAAGACATTCCACTTTCTACTTAGGTAACAAATGGCCGTGCGATTTTCCGCTATCGGGGTTGGAATAATGAAGTTCATATATATGAACCTAACTCAGCCACATGGACTGAACCTCAAACCCAGGTAAAGGGCTCCATGCCAGCAAGTACATTACCACTGGAGAGCCTGCAGGGTATTACAATTGTATAAATTTTTGACAATTTATTTTTCCGTCATTGTTTTCTGTTGCAGGGCCAGCCACCTGAACCAAGGGCTTCCCATGCTAGTGCCATCCTTGGCAGCAAGGGCTACGTCTGTGGTGGTTTGGTAAGTGGATTTTAATGCAATCCATTATCCCAAATCAGCTTTCCATTCATTTTAGCCTTTTTGTCTATTTTAATGAGTCCTTACACTGACTTATTTGGTAGAGAAATGCCAGTATGGATTGTGTATTTTGGCTGAATTTAATACATTTCGTCATGAGTACTAGTTCCAAAAAAAAGCTCATCTTCATTTAGGAAACACAGACTACAGACATCCACTGTTTAGACCTGATCACGTGGACATGGACACAAATGTAAGTACTGTCTACCTTTCCTTATCCGTTTCCTGTGGTTGCCCAGGAATACTCTGGCATTTTTAATCTAATCTCTATTTACACAAAAGCATCTATTTTTATGGCTATTATCAGGAACAAGGATTTCAGTGTGTTGTCCTGTACTGGGAAAGGACAGACAACATGCTTACTCAAAACTCAGATGTTGGGGTTGTTAGGAAACATTTGTTTTTTTTTGTATAATGCTTTTGTAAATACATGAGTCAAAAGTATTTTTGAACTCAACAATAAATCATTAGAATTCTTCTTTTGAGAAATGGAACTATGTTTCCAGAGGGAAGAATACAAAGCTATACATTACCAGTGTAGAGTCCTGTGGATATAAATATAGATTTTTTTTTTATAACAGCAAAAATGAAAGATATGGTTAACAGCAGAAATCTAAGTTAATTCACTAGGATTCAAAAATATCAGCAAACCGGTTTTACCTCATCTATATCACAAGTCTTTTCCTGTTCTCGACCTGGCTGCTGTGACTCCTGCATGCTTCAGCGGGTCACATCTGCATGTCTTATGTCATTCTCCTTCTGCTGCAATCTCTTAACACTGTATTCAGGTTTATAGGAATGAGACAAGCAGATGTTCTGACATTACATGTGAAGTCCGTGATATATTTTTTTTAATTTACAAAAACAATGTTTGAACAAACCGACAGACTAACGCTGCTATGTTATCTTTGTTAGAATTGTAGCTTAATGTTACTGTATGTCAGCAAACATAGCCAAAAGCTTTCCCAGATGGAGGCGATTTTATTCGCATTGCAGTTGACCAACCATGTACAAAATTACAAAATGACCTTATTTATTTGCTACTATGTGCTTGACATTAAACTTTAATAACTTATAAAAACTAGATTTGTTGAACAGTCCAATGACTCTCACAGTGTTCAAAAGTTTGTTTTCTGGCCAGGAGCTGGTGCAGAAAGGCTGAGGACAGAAAAGTGTACAAAGGATATCGGACATTTTATATCCCATGTCTGAGGCTAAAACTTGCCAAAAATCCAATATGACACTATTATGCCATTGCTGCTATAGACATGGATGCTTTTTCATCTTGTTGCGTCATTAATGACAGTCTATGGACAGTGTATGTTTCTTACTTGGCACGCTAATTGCAGATTAGTCTTCTTTGGCTTGGATTTACACCATATTCCTATTTAATTCCCATTCGTTTCATTATCTTGCATGTATTTAGTGAAAAATGAAGCACTTCATAGTCAAATCCTATACTATCTTGGACTGGATTCTGCTTCACTAGTGTGTGGCTTTGGATTATTAAATAAATGTAGATTATAGTAGTGGGCTACTGATTAGGGTAAATCCTGACACCAACAAAGTCAGCAAGCCAAAGAACAAAGCCCTTGACTTTCTCAAATATCATTGGCGTTGTATAATATGTAAATATAGATGCTAGCATTTATATTTACATATTATACAACGCCACTGACATTTAAGAACGTAAAGGGCTTTGTTCATTGGCTTGCTGACTTTGTTGGTGTCAAGATTTACCCTAATCAGTAGCCCTAATCAGTAGCCAACGCCAAAGCATGAAGTGCTTTTAATCAAGATAAACATAACAAGTAAAGAGCCAAACTATCATGACCTTCTTCACTAATGTGTGACTAGTTCAAAAGTGAAGAACACTTTAAACTACAGTACAAACATAATGGTGATATTACTTATAGCTCAGTATCAGGACCACAAATGTCAGTATGAAAGCCACAGTTACTATTTGCATACTGCTTTGCCTTGCAGAGACTAAACTGAATGTTGCAGTTCATGAGTCAGATGTTAAATTCTCACGGGATTTCTACTGGTTGCAACATTTAGATAAGAAAAAAATCCCACATCCCTCCCTCTCTTTTTGAAAGTTAACAGTAATAATAGGCTCATGAATATGTCATGAAAATATATCATATAACAGATATCTCTGGATTTTAAGATTGCACAGTTTCTAAGTGTCTCTAGTTAGTCTACATGTTGGAGGATTTTTTTCTGTTTTCTTTGGGTGTTTTTTTTTTTTTTTTTTAACAGTTACTGTTTAACCTGCATAACCTTTACCTCCATTTACTTGGATAAAAGAGACAAATTCCAAATGTGTTCACTATTACTTGATGTAAATGCTGAAGATGCAAAGGGAATTCAGAAACAGTTGCCCTTGAGCAAAAGGCAAAAGGCCATAAGGCTTTCATTCTATCGATCCTCATTACAGTTATGCCTAAATTCTGTTGATCCTCATTTGTAAAGCGCTTCGAATAAAGCATATGCGAAAAGAACACTCCTGTAAGGTGCCGCAAAAGAACGTGTAAATTTTTAACAGCACATTACACTTTCATGGTTCTGCGTATAGAGCAGGTTGGCCCATCAACTAATGTGTTATTAATAACACTTTGTTCGAGGTGTGACACTATTTGACATGTAATGTGACTTTTACTGTGACATTTTTACTGCCATCATAAATTCTTTCACTCCGTTTCATAGCCTTTCAACTGGGGACCAAATGTCCTGCTTCAAACCCATCCGATCCATATGGGATAAATGAGGCTTGATGTTAGGCAGTAGGACCCTCAGCACTATGTTGTAAAAAATACAATGTGTCTTTGTTTTTGTCCTCAGCGAGCCTTTGGCCACTCCCCTCCCAATGGGCCGCTCTCTGCACACACTCACCTCCACCTCACAAAACACGCTGTTCCTCTTCGGTGGCCTCAGTATATATGGACAGGTCCTCTGTAAGTTCAAAGGTCACAGGCTAAAGTCCTTTTTTTGTGACACTATAATATGGTTTGTAATACTGTAATTCATTCCTGTTTAGACGATGGGTGGGAATTTAACACTGTAACAAGAGAATGGAGAGAGAGGCCGAATCCTCACAAAGATAAACCCAGGTACGAGAGATAAAACATACATGGGCTGTCAGCAGCATTATTATATTGGTTGAGTTTTCTTGGGGTGGAGCCTCCGTAACTGTACCTAGAGCTGACTAATTATGCCCCAAAATCAAATTTGAGTTGGCTAGGTCCATATAGTATAATGTTTAAGGAAATATCTGACACGTTTGTGTAGTGTACAAAGTCAAATTTTTCACAGTTGCATTAAACAAAATAATAGGATACGCCTTTGAATAGTCTATGCCTATGATAAACAATAATAAGACAGGACTAAGACTATAATAAGACTATAATAATATGTCTATGCTTATGATAAACAACAGCTAAAACAAGCAGGGAGGACTATTAAACTGAAATAATTTTATAATAGTTTATCATTATTCTGTAGTCATGTAAACTTTTGATTGGACAATGCCCCCTTGTGGGACCCCTGAGGAGTTTCAGTGCAACTTGACCGTTGGGCTTCAGTGACCTAACCATGGATTTGAATTTGTCCATTGACTGAATCTGTCCTCAGGTTGTGGCATTCAGCAGTACAAGGGAAGGACAATGATGTTGTGGTTTATGGAGGAAGTCAAGAGTACATCTTAGTCATGGATTCGGTATGTATAATTTTCTGATAAGAAGGTACCAGGAATTGCCATCTAAAAGACATACATTCCAGTAATATGATTATCAGATGAAAGAGAGACTAGGCAAATCATTCAAGGAGACTGAATCACAAGGGACAGATTTAGTGCAGGGTAAAAAAAGGAGTGAGTGCGTTGATATGGAAATCAAGCAGGATGAAAGATGGTGCAATAAATAAATAAATAAATAAATAAATAAATCTGTCAGCAGCTCAAAGCAAAGTGAGAAGTGCAGTCTTCAATAATCAGCCACCAGATTGTTGAGAGGCCTTGACTGTTTACTTCCTGAGAGTCAGCTGTGTTTACCTGTGGTTTAAGATTTCAGGTTCCCTTATTTCCTTGTGTTCCCTTGGTTCCCTTTTTTCTAGTGTTACAGTCCATGTGTAGTTCTGTTTAACCTTTTCTGGTTTTGATTTTGCTTGGAATATGAAAAATGAGTTGCAGACGATAACAGGGTCTGACCATCAATTTGGACTATGACCAATATCATTTGCTATGCCCTAATAAAGAGCGTGAGCAGTTAGATTCTGCTAACTCTGGCACTTTTGTCATCTACAAATGTGAATTTGGCTTTGCGCATTCAGCAAAAGAATGCTCTGCCTGAAGCAACAGGTAGCGCTCTTGAGACTCGGCACTGACGCCTTTGTTTCTTCAGTAAATAGTCCTGTACTTTAAACTATACATGAACTGAGCTTTACTTTAACCGTTGGTCATCTGATCCGGCACTCAGTGACTGAAACTAATTTCTTTACTTAGGTTACAGTGCTCAGAGCTCCCTCACGGAGTCACTGTGGAGATGTGCTGGTGTTTCAAAGCCAGCCTTATTCACTCACCAGGTAAGTTTTATCAGTGGACTCCAACAAAGCAACACTCAGATTACCCTGGATCCTTAAAAAAAAAATCCAACCTAAATATTTCTTTGTTAAAAGGCATGTCCCTGCAGTATTTTCATGTCTTGACCCCGTAAGCAATAAGACCAAGCATGTTTTGAGAACCTGAGAAGGATTCTTTGGGAAGTCTTGGGTATTAATTTTCTGATTTTTTTTTTCTTGTCATAGATTATGTGAGGACTGCATAGGCAAACATGGATCTGTTTTACAGGAGAAGGTGTCATCTTTACCACCCAGAATTCAGGAGGTCCTTCACAAAAGGATGTCTTACTTCAAAACAGAAATGCAGAGGCAAAGTGGTTATACATGAGCTCATGAACTGGTATATTATATTAATTTGAGCATTTATGCTCTAATTAGATTCCTTTGTTTCAGAAGGACTTGATCATATATTTATTGATTTACTGGCAATTTTTTTTATTTCTGTTAATTAACAGGTTATTAGATATTAATATTGTATATACTTATTAGAAGTGCCTTCTACAATTTATTATTACTGACATGTAGAGATGGTGATTCCACGGAGATCTTTATTTTTTTTCAGATTTGTATAAGGATATAGATTCTGTACACTTTTTAATCAGACTGTCCTTTTTCGTTGATGGGTAGAATTTTAACGTTAAAAAATAATTTAGATTAAAAAAAAAAAAAAAAAAGTAACTAAACAAATTGTGGCTATAAATTTACACATGTGAAAAGCCAACCAGAGTATAAAAAGGGTGATTTGGATTGGAAGGGATTTTAAGCATCCTAAAGGGGTTTCTTTTTGGAACCTTCGTCCATTATAGGGTTCTAACGTACAAACTTTAAAGGATAGTTTCAGAGGAATAGTCATGTTAGGGCTCTATATTTCGTCGTTGCCAAGGTAATAAATACCTTGTATGTGCACATATATTATATGTGCACATATGAGGTATTACCTTGGGAAAGAAGATTTATGGTTTTAGCATACTCCGGGACTCTTCAAAGCATACACACCTCCTTTAATTGGTTTAATCATAAGTTTATTATGGAATATATTCATGAATTGGAATGCTTTCTTACAAAATAACAATGGAATGATATGTCACATTTATGCCAATATATACTAATAAAACCTGGAGTTGTCTTCTTCTTTCCTGATGACATATTTAAGAAATTACTGTACCATATCTAATTTTTTTTTTATATATAAAACCATTATATATTTTTTTTGGTATTTTTTCCCTCAAAGTGCATAAAAAGAACTCCAACGGAGTTCACCTACCCAACTGCAGCACTTGATATGATTAAGACAATAATTGAGCAATGAGTGCTGGTCACTCCTCTGACCATTCAGCTGACTGAAAATGCATTTCCCAGCAGCATATGCAGCACCTAACTTTGATTTCTAGAATACAAATAATCCTTACAGGTAACTTCACAACTTATCTCAACATTTCGCCAGTGTCTTTGAAGCTGAAAGTTGAATACAATCTGAGCAATAATTTTCTGCACAAGGGCAAAGCAATGCACAAAACCAACAAACGCTGCCCACATGGGAAAAGGAGGAGTAAATAAAATTTAAAAGGATAAAAATAGTAATGCTCATTCAGCTGATAGGAAGTTTTTTTCTTCTTCTAAGCATATTAGCAGTGTGTCTAAAAAGCTAAAGCTTAGATGCCTGATCAAGTTTCTCTCGCATTTTATTAAGACCATGTTAAACCAATAGTGAAATTAACTGGGAAGGAGAAAAAAAAAAGGAAAAAAAAAAAAAGAAAGAAAATGGAGATGGCACCAGGGTCGCTCCAATGTACGTCACTTCCTCCTGCATCCTTCTTCTTCTGTCAGCCACACTCTCTCATATAGCCTCCACGTAGTTGGAGGGAAGCATGCCCTGCTGGCCCGTGCGCTCCACGCGGCCAAACATCCATCCCTCATCTATCTGCTGCACGTCCAGGATCACGTCTCCATCTGAAAACGAAACCTCGTCCTCGTCCGCCGCTACATAGTCGTAGACTGCTCTGTAGCGCTTCTGCACACACACATGCACTATTTTAGCTCTTTTACAGTTGCATTTGACTTTTATGTTCTATTTTAAAGTACTCCAGAGTGTGTCGTGTTATAACATTAAAGGCAGCCTGTGTAGAATAAAAAAAAAAAAATCATGGAAAAACCATTGATATCCAAATTAGGAACACCTCATGCCATCCTGTTACGGCAAAGAACTATCCAACAGCACCTCTTTGTAGAACAGTAGGCAAAAATCTTAAATTATATTTGGTTGTTGCATAAGTTTGTGGCCTAGGAAATATCTAATTAATTCTCAAAACTCCCTATAAAAGCACGAGTTTTAGGTAGTTTTATCAATCAAGCAGTGAGTCCAGCATGATTCATATTTGTCACTGACCTCTATTCTTATTCAGTAGTCAACGGAAGCGAGAGATGAAATTTGAAAAGGTTTACGGCAACGCTGTAATCGCCGTTTCTGTGGTCAAGAACTGGTTCGTTGTTTTGAACAGGAATTCGGCCTAGACAATAAGCCGAGAATTGGAAGGCCAAATGAAACAGAACTTGAGAAGCTGCCGAAATTGCTGGACGAAGATGCGACACAATCAACTCCAGATCTGGCAAGACGTAGGTAGGTCGATTCCACATGCGATTTCAGAGAGAACTATTGCTCTGAAACAACGGCTTAACACCTGCGTTCCAGGTGCATTACACATTTATTATGAGCTGCTGGATCCTGGAGATACACTCAAATGGTGAATGTTACGGTGATCGATTGATCAAATGACCACTAAAAGACATATGTTGCAAAACTGATGGAAGAAGAAGGCCTTTTAAGTTTAATGCTTACAGAATCCAGCATACTCGCCAGACATAGCGCCATCAGTTTTCCACTTTCATAGGTCACGGAAATATACACTCTCTGGCCAGCATTACAAAAAGTCCTCAATACCCAAATACATCTTTCATGACAGGATTCATTCTTTGCCAGATAAATGGCAGAAAGTCTTAGAATCTTATGGCAATAACTGGAAAAATGGAAAGATAAAATTGGAGATTAAAGTTTGCTCAAAAAGGCCACAAACTTATGCATCACACTAACACATTAGCATTAACCAAGTAACCCAATTATCTTAGAATGCTAGTTCTGTGGTTTCTACAGGTTAAGAAGTTCTTTTGATTACATTTCATGACATTACAAACAAAGCTTCCATCTATGTTTTCGTTTTTACAGATGTATTTAAGTCTAATTAAATGTAAAACATTTTAATGTAATGCGATTTGAAACAACCTATGCAATCAAAGGCACGGGTTCCTGAGCTGAAGATTATTTATTGTCTGTGAAGTTATGTGTTTGTTCCTGTCTCACACCCAGTGCTCCTAGGATGGACTCTGGATCTACTGCGACGCTTATAAGGACAAAGCAAATACCGAAGATGATTGAATGAATATCTAATCAAAATCACTGAAGAGCAGTTAACCTTTAAGACACTTTTCAGAGAGACCATTTAGTGTGTTAACATGTGGAGTTGAACTTGATGTGGTGCAATTCCTCACCCCGCCACTAGGAGGTGGTGCAGCTGCAGCAGGGCGAGCAGGCTGGGGATCATAGTTGTAGTTCCGAGGGCTGGTTGGGCTGGTAGGCTGGTAGGCTATGCAAAAAAAAAAAAAAAACAAGAAATTGTGCACAGTTATTAGACTAAAGAAAAGCAATTACAATCATTCTGAAAAGAGAAATGGGAAATACAAAATGGAGAACTGCAGCCATGTACTGATCGGTACCTCTGTTAGCGTTGCTCTCATGGGGTTGAGCCTCACCTCCCATTCGGGTTTTTTCAAAATCCTCATGATACTTGATCTGATGCATGACACACACACACACACACA
>JAOVYU010000067.1:17655244-17666586 GCA_025674565.1 Synodontis membranacea
AGCCTCACCTCCCATTCGGGTTTTTTCAAAATCCTCATGATACTTGATCTGATGCATGACACACACACACACACACAGTGCTGTGTTACAACAGTGAACTTCGAACACAAGATGTCAGTGTATTCCAGTGTGTAGCCACTTGGGCTAGTCAAAGAAGAGCTAAACACAGGCACAGGCAGAGGAAATGACACCTCAACACTGGCCAGGCCATGTGGTTCTCAGTGTTGCTTGGAAACAAGCCATGACATAATATCCAGGAGGTGGTGGAACGAGTGAAAGGCAGATAGTAGTAGATCATGACAAAAGGAATTGTTCAGAGACTGAAGAACATTTGAAAGAACTTTAAATCTCATACTAAACAGGCAAAAAAAAAAAAGTAGGGAAACAACTAGTAGACAAATGGAAAGGACAGGAAGTGGAGCTCAGGACAGGAGGGAAGGGAGGAGTCTAAAACAGAGTGAAACGTGCCTCAACATGTGTTCCAACCTTCAGTAACATATCAGATACTCTTCAATTGTGTGAAAAGCCCTTCTTTTGCATTTAAGGTGATATTATTGTTCCTTGCCAGTTTGGCAGCTTACGTTGCTGATTTGGTCCTGTGTTTTCTTGACTCTCTGCAACTCTGGTGTGTCAGCCACCACACTGAAGCCTTTCCCTTTGTTCTTCTCAAATTCCTCTTTATAGAGCACCTACACGGGACGAGAAGACAGAGAAGAAACCGACAGTATTATTCATTTTTACAATAAATACACTGCAGTGCATACCTAGTGCATACGGTACGTGCATAGGTGTGAACTGCATAGGTAGTTCATTTCAGATTGCTCAGTGACAAAAAAGAACAATGGACAAAAGCTTCTGAAAGGTCGGACTATGAATAACGATGCGTGGTTTACATAAAATATCGTGGTCTCTGCAGTGAAAAATGTGACTCTGACATATACACGCCCTCTTTTGCTTTGCCTCAATTCCTTTTCCACAAACATTGCTCATGTGCATGCATGCAAGCACACACACACACCCACACCCACACACACACACAGCCTCGAATTACTACCTCTGAGGTCTGAAGTGTACTACTATTTCTGAAAAATGCTATGCCTATAGTGAAATCTCAGAACCGATTCTTATTTGTTCAAACAAAAGCCGCATATTTTTTGCACTGAAAAAAGTCCTAAAAGTGCCAATATTTGTCATGTATATCTAATACGCTGTACCCTTAAAGCACTAAATGCATGCCCGGATGCAGCCACACACACACACACACACACAGGATGTTCACCAAACTGTGGGCCTGCATGAAGATATGCTCTAAACTTTGAGCTGAAATTACTCAACACTCCAACACACACAAAAAAAGCCTGAAAAGAGGATGAAACTCCTCCCCCTAACAAAAAAACAGAAATAAAATACAGAAGCAACTCTATACTTTATAGTTCCACCTTTCACACTTCACTTGTACAAGGCGGTATAATGGCAAACAAAAGTGACAGTGTCTGCAGTGGCCTTTACTGCAGGATTGTAAAGTCAGACCTAGCAGTTTCCGATGGGCTGTAGTTTATGGCTGTATAAACAGTAGGTAATCTCCAGACTCTCATAACAGAGTGCCGTTCTGTTGCTGCTCTCATAGTGATTTTCACTGCAAGTGGACTGAGCAATAATGATAACCCTGGCAGCGTGCTAGTGAACAGCAAGTGTGGTTTTTTTGGCCCCTACCACAAATTATTAATAACAGCTTGTGGCCTTTTTTGGGTTACTGCAGGATTTCGGTGTAACGATTAGCCTTTGCAAAGGTGAGTATGTGCAGAAAGAAAAGAAGTGCAGAAAGTGCAGCGCAGTATGGAAGACAAAAGTGACCATCTCCAAACAGGTCAAGCTTCACCACACATCTGAAAAAAAAACAACAACAACCCTTTGCACACCATCACACCACATTCTTGACTGATCTTAAGAAGGGAGATGGGGATTGTAACACACATATACTTCCAAAGCTGACATTCTACAGATCAACATCCCCTTCCCCCCTCTCTTTTCTTCTCCATCGTCCCGGAAATTCCCCATAAAGCGTCCAAGCGTGCTGACCCCGAGGGCCTGCTGCACTCCCACAGCCTGTAAACAAAGCCCCTAAATAGAGAGAAAGAAATGAAAGACCCCCTCTTATACACAACTATGCCAAATATGATGAGTAATGCTACTGCTATGAGTGTTATGTGTCCACTGCAACAGTACCAACCGTCAGAGGGTTCTTGTGCTTTTAAGGGCTTTCATCGTTGCTGAATGAAAAAAAAAAGAAAAAGAAAAGAAAAGAAAAAAAAGTCTGTCCGTGTTTCTTTTTCCAGACTGCCTTTTAGCAATCTTTTTGTTTTACATTTTTGAAGTAATTGCACTAATCCACAGTTAACCCCATTAGCGCTGTTGAATTCTTCAATCTGATTCATCAGATGTTTATAATAATGAGCCCATTATAATATGTTATTGTTCCTTGTAACAACTCATTCACAAGGACTTGCACGACATCTAAAAATCTATGGCTAACAGTAAGCAAATTCTAAAAACATGTATAATTGTTCATATGCGAAGCTTTCTGTAAGGAGCTTACGGTATTTATTAGGGTGCTGCATAAAGTTCATGGCCTAGTAAATATCTTAAATTGTTTATCAAAACAGAAAGCATGTGTTTTAGATAGTTTATCAATCAAGAATGGAGCCTGGCAAGATTCATATTCATCATCGCCTTCTATTCTTATTCAATAGTGGGGGAAAAAACTCAACGGAAGCAATAGGAAATATTTCCAAAATTTGATTGGCATTTCTGCGATAAAGAACTGGTTCACTGTTTTGAAAAGGTGAATTTGAGCTAGGTGATAAGCCAAGAAGAGGCAGACCAAAAGAAACACAAGATGAGGAGCTTCAGAAACTCTTGGACAAAGATGTGACACAATTGACTCGATATCTGGCAAGAGGTTTGAATATAGATCACTCTACTGTTCTAAGGTGTCTGAGGGCAATGGGAAAGATTCTACAAGTTGGTAAGTGGGTTCCACATGCACTTTCAGAGAGAAATTTCACTCAGAGCATTGCAGTACATGTCCATTACACCTTTATAACGAGCTGCTCGATCCTGGAGAAACTGTCAAACGCTGTTTGTTACAGTGATCAATTGATCTACTTGTGTGAAAAAAAAAAAAGCAATGACCTATGGTCATACAAAGCCCATTCACAAAACAAATCATCCTCCTTCATGACTCACAAGGCCACATGTTGCAAAAGTGACAAGAAGACACAATTCTAAGCCTTGGATGGGAAGTTCACCACATATAGCCTACTCACCGGACATAGCGCCATCGGATCTCCACTTGTTTAGGTCACTGAAACACACTCTCTGTAGAAAGACCCACCAGGAAGGCAGGGTATACCCTGTACAGGTCACCAATCTATCAGCTGTTCCCACACATTTATGGGCAATTTAGAATAGCCAGTTGACATAATCTGCTGTGGGAGGAAACCCACACAGGCATACGGATCAAACCCAGAACCTTCTCGCCATGATGCAACTGCACTAACCACAACACCATCGTGAAGTCAAGAGAGAGAAAATAGAAGCTGGTTACAACTGTTGATAGCTGTTACAATGAAAGCTATAACAGGAACTAACTTGTATTGAGGAACTAAATAGCCTTCACAGCAGCAAATGTAATGATACACAACTTGTACTGATACGTGGTGCTAGAGGAACATAATCCACTTGGTTGGCCTCTGCTATTTCCCACACCTTCTTAAACATCAAATTCAAGGACTTTTCAATGACTTTTCAGGCCCAGTTCCCTCATATTCAAGGACCCAACATGCCATAGTTCGAGACATGGATCAGTGTTAATTCCCTCAAATTCGAGCAGTTTCTCAAGGCATGTGAGGCATGAAACAAGGAAAAACAGAAGGCGGGAGACATATGTACATGCACTGAAAAAAATGTTTTGTTGACTTTACTTAATTTTTTTATGGTAAGTGGTTGCACACATGTTTATCTAAATCCAGATATATATTTTACAAATAAATACAGTCAGCTTAAAACATGTTGTGTGCAACCACTTGCCATAAAAAAATTAAGCAAATTCAACAAAACATTTTTTTCAGTGTGCACATAACCTATTTACTAATAGGTTAAGTAAAACAAATAAATAAATAAATGAATAAATGAATACATCTTTGATTTCTATTGACTTTCATGGCCTTGATTGTTTTTTCCCCCCTCAAAGTCGCAGATTTCAAAGATTTCAAGGACCGGTTGGAACACTGTGGATCAGTTTCCCTTAACACCATGCCCCATTGTGTTTTATTCCTTACTTAAAACATAACCAGTTTAAAAACCTGGTTTTTAATCTAATTTGGATTGCCAACGTTATTTACATTCATCCTTAATCCATATAGTCAAGACAACAAGGATGGTGGGCAGAACTCCTAAAAATACCCAGGTCTGAAATCACTCGGTATCAACTGCCAATAAAATAAAGACTAAGGTGAAGGAGGGGTACTTTGTAAATTGAAGGAAATGTTAAGCTATGTCTATTCAATTTTTGATAGGTCAAATGACAAAGAAACAGAGAAAGGTCACGAGGAAACAGGAAAAAGAAGGGTGGGGTGGGTGACAGAAAGCCTGGGGGAAAGGAGGATAAATGGAACGAACATGGCACAGAATGAGAGCAGATGGTGGTGCTCATACCATCTACATGGGGAGTGTGACCTCACGGGAAGATCACTGGACGTAATACCGTCTATGTCTGGGTCAATCGCAGATCTTACTCATGCTGCCCACTGCTTGTTATAATCACTACAGCATTTAACATTTTTCTCTTTATTAGCCTGCTCAGCTCAGCAGGACTATAATATAAACGGGCCTTACTGTACTAATTCGGAAAGGTCAGTCAGTCCCTGTTACAGGCATCAGGTGGTGTATGTGTCTAAGTGGGGGGTAGAGGGGGAAGAGAAATTTCGATAGCCTGTATTTTGGAGGGTATGGAGAGTCCGTCTGTTGTAGACTGTTGCCAAGGGGATCCAATTGTCATGACAGCAGGACCTTCTGATCAGTGAGCCATAGAGGGTTACAGGAAATTTTCAGAGAAGAAGGAAGAACTTAAAGCAGATTAAGAACTGTGTCAGATAGTGACCATTCAAATATAATGAATTATAATGACCATACTGGCATGGCCAAAAGCACTGGATTTACTGTAAGTTACACTAAAAGGCAGTCAGGATGTGGACATGAAGGATTCTGGATGGGCTGGAGCATGAAGGGCAAGGGAGAAAGAGGAGGATGAGCACCTAGGTGACTCTACCTGGCTTTGCATCTTGCTCTGCTGCTTGAGCCGGAGGTTCTCTGGGGTATCGGCCACACTGGTAAAACCCGTCTTGGGGTAGTGCCTGGAGAGAGAGAGAGAGAGAGAGAGAGAGAGAGAGAGAGAGAGAGACAGAGAGAGAGAGAGAGAAAAAAAACAGACAAAGAAGTGATTTTCAAATAGATGTGAGCACACATTTGTCTGAATGAAATAGCTTCTGCTTGCTACAAATGTAGCCAAAAAAACAAGGCCATAGTAGGAGGACTGACAGGATAACAGAAAAGTAGCAGAGTCAAATTGAATAAAAATGTGTTTGAGTGTTTAGCATTATCCCTGCAGCTAAAGACCTGCTTGGACACGTCAGTCTTGGCATTCTACGCGTCCTTCTCCACTGGAATTTGGGATAAAGGGTGGGGTAATCATCATACAATGCCCGACACCATTCAGACCATTAAAGATGAACTCACATTCACCACACACAACAAGGATGAAAAGCATAAGCCTTAGGATGCAGTCAAGCTTATTTGAAGTCAATGCTTACTCAACTCGGCTTGCTATAAAAAAAAACATTATCTGTCAAAATGTTTTCCGTGATCAGCATCTCATAAAGCAACTTGTTACAACACTGCTTCCCTTAAACTCAGTTTCACCAGCTCTCAGTGCAGACCTGTGGGAGTGACTGAGTGTTTGGACAGCATTTAGAAGAATTCTTGTCTCAGTGTCCAGCTGGGAGGAGGAGTTTGGTCTTGGCTCCCAAATGAATCCCACATATTTGCACGAAAGAGGAAAGGGAGCATTGCAAGTCATTTCTGCACACGCTCGGTGCTATAAACTGCTTTAAAATAAGCGCTGTGTAGCTGCTTTACATTTGACGTACTGCTATTCCTAAACCAGTATCTCGATTTGGGCAAGGTAAAGTGATGGTATAATATTAATATTATGATAAATCGTCAACATTTAATGTTTTTTTTAAAATATATTTTTCAGTACACAATTAAAAGTTCGTATATCATAGAAAGTATCATGATACAGTATCTTTGTCATATCACCTTCTCGTACGCTCTGTTTTCAAATTTTCTTCTTGTGGTTGTGTTCATGTGAGAACATGTTCCTGTTTTTGTCCTGGCCTGACCTCATGGACACTTCCAAAACACCTCTGGGAAGCAAATTGTGGATTGGTAAGCAAACTACACAAGCACAAAGCCCTTATTCATGAACCTATTCAGCTCAGGGTTAAATCAAATAGCGGGGATGCGGAAACTGCATTCAGGGGCAGTGTTGCCGTGTTGTGCTGCTCTGAGCAACAGTTTCAGGCCAAAGGGAAATAGGCTGGGTTATAGAGAGATGACACATAGGCAACTGGTGGGAGGAGGATACAAGCTTGCACATAAGGTCCCTTTCGTGTACGTGGAGACAAACAGATAGGCCGGCTCAGAAATAATGAACTCTCTGTGCATTGTCTCGCCATGCTATTTTGACAGAAACAGTGTCAAAATATTGAGAATCTTGAATCTAAACTGGATCAGATGGAAATGAGGTCAGATTAAAACCTGCCTAAATAAAGCCTGCTGCTCCTCAGATTGAAACCAAGAATGCTGTGTCTTTTTCTTTAAGATGGTGAACAAAAAAAGGCCACATGACTCATAGTCAGAGAGGATTCCGAGTCAAAGAGGATACTTCTACAATCAGGTATTAAGGTCCCAATCTGCCGACTTAACTTAAGCTAAGAAGAATGAATAGTGTTCAAACACCGCAACACAGGGTGGAATAAATGATAAAGATGCTAAGAAGAAAATCCTAGTAGGGCCATTGCTTATAGCATAAAAAAAAAATCCTGGTGTTTTTACAACTTTACTACTGACAAAAAACAAAAGGAAACAAACAATAACTTGTCTGCCTAAACAGGAACACAAATACATAAAAAAAATAATCATTTTCTTAAGCAAACGATACCTGCTGAAAGAAAATGCTGAATGGCAACACAGTGCATTTTACAGCGCACTTTTATTATTAAACTGCCTGCTTATCAACACAGAAACGCAAAAATACTCAGGCTTTTGTTTTCTATTGGCTCACAAATTCACAGGCCAAAAGAAGACCTAGGTAAATTTGGCGCCAAGAAAAAGTGACCACAAACGTGACCTTCCCTGTCAGTAAACTGGTTTTTCTCCCGGAAATTTATATATTTTCGCGTCATTTTCCGGTGGCTCGTGTATCGCTGTAGCAAGAGATCAATAATCATCAATCTTCCAGATTAACTGTTGATTTTGGCACCTTTGCAGCTGAATCCTTTCATCCTAACCACGGCATATTCCTGAGCTGAATGTAGAATGATACACATCAGCCCAAGGAAAAGCAACTGGTAAAAAAATAAATAAATAAATTGTTGTGCATGCAGGTAAGTGCAGAAGTGAGCCTGGCAGCCCTGGAAAGAACCTTGTACTTGTAAACCTCAATTCTAACACTTCCATGTGAAACTAGCGTTCCGATGCCGTACTCAAACACCATAGCATAAAGGGTGTGTGTGTATATATATGTATATATATATATACCTTGTATGAGTAATGGATAAAAATAAATCAGTGTGGTTTGGCATTAATGTGCAAAAGCAACCTGATGCCCGTTTGTTTGTGCAGTCTGAGGAGATAACTGTGCTCGAAACAAACACAAGCCCTAATGTTTATCACTGAGTGGAGTGATGTAATAGTGAAATGAGATGTGCGCATATTTGCATGTTGCTCAGAATTTGCTTTGCTTGCAGGACTTAATAACACTTACAAGCTCTGGATTGGTATCCGGTGACAAAATAGGCGAATGCTACCCTAAAGAGTGAATTACGTTCAGGATGCCGAGACTATCGGCTCTCCCATTTGTTTGTATGTAACCTCTCAAAACACAAACATACCAGATAGACAGATACTGGGTCATACCGACGTTTAAACACAGGAGATGAAAATTAAAGACAAGTGTGATGCTCGCCAGAAAGATATTGTGCCGGCATTTCAGGGAGGAAGGACATATTAAGCACACACCCTCAGGAGACACGAGGACAGGCAGAACGACGGACAGAAACGAGGGAGATAGTGGTGAGAAGCTTACTGGCTGCAATAGGGTTTCTTGTCGAAGCCTTTGTAGTTCTTCATGTTGAGGGTCATTTTGCAGACCTCGCAGCTGAAACATCCTTTGTGCCAATACTGCAACACATCAAAGACAGAACACAGAGCATCAATCTGGAACACTATCTGTCATCAACACAAAACATGGTTAATACGTCAAAGGTTGTCTTTGATACACAAACGTTAACCCATTAAGATGTGACCATTTGATATCACCAATAAGGTGACATAAAATAATAGCTCAAACTCCTGCTTCACATCCTGACTTCTGAACTGTGACTTGTTGCCAATACTCTTTATTTTTTTTATTTATCTGTGACCTTTGACTTCTGTGACCATGTCTCATTATCTTTGTTATTTGCTAGGCTTGACTTTATCATGATCTCAACTGTCTTTTGACCTCATCAGTATCAGAAATACAGAAACACCTATTCTGAACTCTCAGGCTCCTTAAAGAGATGATTGCTTCAAGATAAACGTCCATTTTGACCGAGTATTTTGACCTGTAAGAGATCTAAATAAAAGTAAAGCGGTTATTATGAGCTGGGCAGCAGTATGTAAAGTAGGGCTGCCTAAATTCAGGCCACTTAGGGGAAGTAGAGTACAAAGAAACATACATCAGCCTGGTCTTTTAGATAATTGCATTGAGAATTAAAGCTAGCTTTTCACAACAACACTGAATATGGTGTTACTCACTGCTCATAAATACACTCACATCTAGACAGGAACAAATAAATCTGGGAAGTCCCTAGAGCAAGACACAATGACGACTTGCCTTGACTTAAAAACGAATGCATCCTCATTTTTTGTGCAGTAATTTTTTTCGGTCATTGTGTCGCATTCATGCATGGGCTTCCCCTGCTTTCCCCGAATTCCTGTGACTTACGTCAACGCCACACATTTATTACCACGGCATTACCTCTGAGTAACACGACACTGATACGTAACGTTCATACCGTTTCATCGATCAGTTATTTCACAGTCCTTCTCACCCATACACTAGCCAGTGGTGGTACTTCTGGTACTTACTTCAGCTGGTTTCCTACATGCTTCCTAATATAGCTTTTCTCTAGAAGTGTAACCTGACTTCCTTTTTTTTGTTTGTGTGTGTGTGTGTCGTCCACATTCAAACGCGACAGCAGCTTGCAAACAGATGACTGGCAAAAAAAAAAAAAAAAAAATTGCCCACGAGCCGTTGCTCTTCAGCCCGGCGCTGCAAAACGTTCTGTCTTTGCGTACGCCGTCTCTCATGCACACATGGACTGACTCACTCTTATGTGATCTCTTACGCTCACTGCAGCACACCTCCACAGGCCCTTTACGCAACCTTTTGCACAAAGCAAACCAGAACTGAAAAAAGAACAAACACACAACGAGAAAAGGATGTCCTATCAAGAAACCAAAAAAAAAAAAAAAAAAAAAAAAACACCCATCTATTGCAAACTATTATTATCAAGGCCATCTTAAACTTCAGGCAGGAATTCTGGACCAGCTTATATTCTGAAAATAAAAAAAAAGTAAAATGTGTTGTTTTGTGGTCAGAAACTGGAATGTTAAAAGATTGCAGGCGTGAAGAGGGTGGATTTCGGTTTGGAAAATGTGGTGGACGGTGCACAAGCTATAGCTTCTGATCTAAATGGGTTAGATGCCATATGATTGCTTTGGTCATGGTGTAGGCCCACCACAGTAGCTAACACAAACCTGCTGCTGCTGCCAGTGACAACGCCCACATTTTTCTTCAACACAAGACGCTTTGATGAATAATGCTATGCAAAAGGTAATTGCACACAGTTATTGTGTATACTGTCCACCAGTTTTGTTTGTCCTGTGTTTTTTTTTTTTTTTTTTTTTAAAGAATGCGATCTAGGCAAAAGGAAACAATGTTGCAACACAGAGGGAGTGTTATTGCAGAGCCTCCTTTTGTGAGATTCACAATCAGAAATGTGCGCTTCAACAGGAAGCGCCTGATCAAGTTGCAAAGTGAAGGCAAACTCGGACACAGCATGGACACCGGTCTTCCCCCATTTTTTTTTTTTTTTCCAGAACATGACAAGGTTATATCCAAATTTCCCAAATATGTGTAAGCTTTATTAACATTACACTATACAGTGTAGTTAAGACTGCTAACTTACAAATGTGTGGGAGAGAGACAGAGAGAGAGAGAACCGCTTATTCAAAGCCCAGCTAGCTACATATTTCAAATAAGAACACACAGACGGCGATTCGTCACAAGTTTCCCTTTGAAGTGTATCCATTACTCACCTTGTCTAGGCAGTTTACTTTTTCCGTCGGATAGACAACCTTGTCACATCTGCTACACAAGGGATTCATGTTGCTTCGTGTTCGGCTTTTTTTTTTTTTTTTCCTTTGTAACAGAAGAAACAGTTGCGCAAGTCGTCAGCGCACCGGACACGCCGCGAGACCGCTAACTCAACCGACTGAACCCGCCGCAAAGGGACACTGAGACGCGCTTAAATACAAATGGACTCGCCAGCGCTTTAACACTTATTAACCCTTCTCGCTTTAAGAGACGAGGCGCGGGCACGTACCCGCCCCTCGTGCACGCGCTTTTCTATGACTAATGGGAGGTGCTTTCGAATGACGGGTGGGCGGAGCTTGCAAACTCGGTAGAAACAGCTCCCAGTACCATATAAGGAGTAGAACGGGCAGAAGCTAGGAAGTGAGCTAACGACGCGTTGCGTGACAGGATGTTAAACGTAGTAGGCTACGCCACCTGTAGTAACGACAACGACTTGCTCATAAACCGTTGTGGAAAAACAGTCGTCGTAAACGTATGAGCTGTTATAAATAACCTGATTACTACATATATATATATATATATATATATATATATATACACACACACACACACACATATCCTGATTCTGATTACATGC
>JAOVYU010000067.1:17671431-17691431 GCA_025674565.1 Synodontis membranacea
CCCATTGAGCATCTGTGGCAAGACTTGAAAACTGCTGTTCACAGACACTCTCCATCCAATCTGGCTGAGCTTGAGCTATTTTGCAACGAAGAATGGGCAAAAATTTCAGTCTCTAGATGTGCAAGGCTGGTAGAGACATACCCCAAAAGACCTGCAGCTGTAATTGCAGCGAAAGGTGGTTCTGCAAATTAAATTGACGCAGGGGGCCTGAATGCAAATGCATGCCACACCTTTCAGATTTTTCATACCACTTCACAATTATGTGCTACTTTGTGTTGGCCTATCACGGAAAATCTACTTTGACTATTGATGAGGGTGCTATGCTTGCAATACTGATACCAGAAACTTGATCCTAGGGCACAAAATATAAAAGAAAGGTCAAAAAGAAATCAGATCACATATCACTATTACTACTGAGATAATTCATTTAAAGTGCAGTCCAGTCCATGTGGCTAACTGAGTATTCTTTTTTTTCATTGAACATATTATAAAACACAAAACATCTTTTTTAATTTTTTTTTAAAAATGAAATTCTACAAAGTTGTATTGTACTGTACACTAACTTCATGGTTAATGCATGTGCCACTCTCACCGCCTTTACCAAGAGCGTAGATAGCACATTTGCCATTAACATTGCCTGTTCCCTAATAAAAGGAATAAGCAAATAGCACATGAGGTGTTGCAGGAAGGACTGTCAAATCTATGGAGACAGAGAAAGCTTGCAAGGTAACTATCCACAGTCTCTGGTGTCCATTCATGTGGTGGTTAACAGCCCCTCATTGTCTTTTTTTTTGTGTTTGAACTTTTACAAAAAAAACAACAAAATAAAAAACGAACAAAACAAAACAAAACAAAAAAAACCCAGAGATTCATTGGGTCCTTGGTGGAGGAAGTCCTGCCTCCTCAGCACTGCTCTGCCTCAATAAAGCCATCCTTTTCGTGAAACCCAAGTTCTACCTCAGCGTAGCTGGAATGGCAACCCTGGTTGCGAAACTTCATGGACGGCCAATAGTTATTGGTTCGGCGCTACAAATGGACAGTTACACTTTAATATACAACTGATCAGTGCCACTGAGTTACCACAGAAATGTTGACTTAATTTTTGCAGTCATTAGCTTTATGCAGTCATTAGCTTTACCTGCATGAGGTAGAATGGAGGAGCGACAGTGGGGTGTGTGTTTATATAGTACACAGCCAGCAGGGTCAAGAAGACCAGTAGGACCAGGGCTGCCACTACACCTGCAATAATTGCAGTGTGCTCTGGAGGTTCCTCTTCACCAGCAGAACCCATGAGAAGTCGTGATTGGAAAAACAAAAAGTCAAAAAAGTGGTAGAGTTGTTAAAGAGTATGCTCTCAATATACTGATACTGTCAGCATTTACTGATGTAAACGTTCTTTATTAATAGCTCTGAACTGCCAAAAAGCACAAAGGATTAAGCAGAGCACATTTACAGTAGACAGCAATTCAGCAAATCTGACAGTAAGAAGCTTATGTACTCACTGGTCACTTTATTAGGAACACATGTACACCAACTCATTCATCCCATCATTCATTCTTGTGGCTAGCCACGTAAAAAAACCACCAAAGAGCGCAACGCATAAAATCATGCGGATAAAAGATAAAAGAGGTTTACTTAATGCTCGAAACATCAAACATCAGAATAGCATAAATGTTATTTCAGCGACTTTAACCATGACGTGGTTGTTGGTGCAAAAATGGCCTGGCTTGAGTGTTTCAGAAACTGTTGACCTCCTGGAATTTACTGCTCAGCAGTCTCTAGATTTTACCCAGAATGGTGTGAAAAAAGCAACCAGTGTTCTGCAGAAGGAACTGCCTGGTTGACGAGAGACACGTTTATGGTTTGAGCTGACAGGAAGGCTATGGTACCTCATTTAACCACTCATAACAACCATGGTGAACAAAAAAGCATCACAGGGCATACATGCTAAACACTGAAGTGGGTAAGCTAGAACAGCAGAAGACCACACTGGGTTCCACTCTTATTGGAAAAATGTTGCAGGGTCTGATGAATCGCAATTTCTGTTGTGACAGGCAGATATGTGCAAATGTGTGGCAGAATGAGAGAGATTCAGAGCGTAAATCTGCAGCAATTATAGTGCTGCGATCATGTCACCATGGAGCAGAATCTCAGAGGAATCTTTCTTTTTACAACGCCTTATGAAATCTACGCCACAGAGAATCGAGTATCTTCTGCGATCAAACGTGGGTTCCAGACAAGTACAAGTACGGTGTTCCTAATAAAGTGACCAGAGAGTGTAGAAATACATGTAGATTTAGCCAAATGATACTCAGTGCATACTGAAATGTTAGTCATGGCAGTAGCTGTGTTTTAAACACCACACAAAGAACAGTGACATGAGCCATCAGAAAATTTTTTATTTATTTATTTTTTTTGTGCTACAAAGCCTTAGTTACTATTTAATTATAATAGAAAGACTAACACAGTGGCCGACTCACCATTATCATGGTGGTGAAAGAGAAGTTTGGTGTCGTCTGCAGGGACAGAATGTCGTGACATGGCAGGACAGAGGCAGAGGCAAGAACAGCACAAGAGCAGTTTTAGCAAAAGCGCCCATGCAAGATGAATTCAACAGACATGGGACAAGCGCCTCTATCATGTTAACGTACAACATAGAAGATTACAAGCAGCCAACACCTGCCAAGAAGTATTATTTCAAGCACCTTGTGCATAATAATTATACTTATGTATGCATTCGATCAGACACGGTGACTAAAAGTATACGTGTGTGGACAAATAATCAAAGAAGGGCTTTTGTTTAGCAGCCATTAATGGCAATTAAATGCAAGTCAGTCTGAGACCTTTTAATATTTTAATCAGCAGGATTTCTCCCAGTAAAAGGACTGCTTCAAATAAACTGCATGGCATGTGTGAATGTGGCATATACTGTAAGTGTGAGCTGGATGAGATGACTCACCTTCAGTGACAGGGGTGACTGTCTTGACTGCAGGGGACGACGTAATGGTAGGAACACGGGAGCTGAACGGACTCATTGAACTGTCTGCACCTCCCGGAGTGTAATCGTCACATGTGCCCTCCTTCGCCTGACAGAAAAATATCGAAAACAGATCATAGACTTTTAAACATTCTTCAGTTGCAGATGGGAATGGCTGATTCCTATAAAGATTCCACAACCATTTGCCAACAATTATTATTTTTTATTAATTAAAGAAAGAAGCGTTACACTTAACACATTATACAAAAAAAAAAACAAATTAGTTCCTATTATCCTTTACTTTATTTCAGCTATAAAAATTCACTCGCTCATCAATCTCACAGCTTGTCATGCTACTCAGAAACCGGAAAGTGAAAAAAAAAAAAAAAATGGTCTGCTATCCTGAAGAAAATTTATTGTCAAACTGCAGACACTGGAGACTTCTTCCATAAAATTTAAATAAATGTCTCATTACAGAAAAATGTTTTTTTTTTTCATAATTTGTTAAGTAAACACATTTTTAAATATCTGTTTATTATTAGTCTTAGAGCCTGTTGAGTATCTGCCACACAAGTTCCCGTGAATTAGTTGTTATTAATAGGTTTAGGCCTCTTAGTTCCAGTAAAAGGAAATTGCAATGCTACAGCCCCACAAAGACATATTATTACAAGTGTGTGTTTCCAACTTTGTGTCTACAGTTAAGGGGAGAGCCTTACACATATGTATGTGATGGCCAAATGTCCACAAACGTTTTTGGCCTTATAGTGTACAACTAGGAGATAATATAAGATCTTCTAGAAATTAATATAAATTTGTGATTTGTCTTGCACTACTATCAGAGCTGCTATTATAGAATAGTAATCAATACATTCTGACCAATCAAATTTGAGAATTCAGCAGTTTTTTTCAGTGTAACAAGCAATATTAACGTCACTCATAAAGAATGTAATGAAAGATGTCTAAAACATTTATAATGATTTATTATGGAAGCTGGGCAGAGGCTGGATGCAAGTGCTGGTCAGCTTTTATTTACAGTGCACATAAAAGAAAACAAATGTGAAGGCAATCGCTCTTACTCTAACTTGGAAACTGAAACCATACACAAACACACAAAAATTGGAACATCAACAGGCTAGGCAAGGGCTCAAAACAAGCATAGTTTGGAATATAAACAAGGCAAGGAAATACAGGAAAGCATCTGCACTCCGTTCATGAGAAGTCAGTTTAATGACAATACAGTCAATAACCCGTGTCGCTCAACGAGTGCGGAGCACCTAAATAGTCTTTAGGTAACAAGCTGAAATCAGCTGTGTTTCGTATCAGCTACTCCATCACGTGGCACTGTGGGGTAACCTGGCAGCCGAAATCCTTAGCCTTGGTGCAACACCATGAACCTGGAAATGCGCTGAAAATTGTAAGCTGTAAGCTGCATCAGCGGCGCTCACAGCTCAATGGAAAACATGACAGAACCCCCCCCAAAGTCGCTGCTCCCAGAGCATCTAACAAAACCTCCCCCTAAAGGCAGTCCTGGGCCTCCACCAGCATGGGAACGGGAACAGGCACTGAGACTGGAATGGGAACAGGAACAGATGTTGATACTGGAACCAGAACAGGCATGTGAACAGATTCATGAGACTAGAGCCAGGACAGGCACAAGAAAAGGTGTAAAGACTGGAACTAGCTTGGAAACTGCAACTGGAACAGGCTTGGGATCTGGAACTGGAGTAGGAACAGGCTTGGGAACTGGAACAGGTAAAGGCTTGGGACCTGGAACTGGAGCAAGCTTGGAGACTGAGACTGGAGCAGTCATAAACATGACATCGTCCTCAAAGCCAAGAACATCAGCAACGTCAGGTGGCATGATGAGCCCAGGAACACTTGCTGCGCAGTCATCCTCATGAGAGTGCTCAAGAGCAAAGGCCTCCCTTTCTTTGTCTGGAGTTGGCTCAAGAGCGAAGGTTTCCTTGCCAGCCACCGGAGGGGGTTCTGGAGTGGTTGCTTCTTTCTCTGCCACCAGAGGAGGATCAGGAGTGCAACCTGCTTTGTATGTCTGCTGAGGAAGCTCTGGAGCGCAGGCCACTTTCTCAGCCTGCCAGTGAAGCTCTCGATTGCAGGCTCAGCCTGGCATGGAAATTCTGGTGTGCAAGCTGCCTAGAGGTTGCTCTGCAATTATATTGGGCCGTTGAGGAAGCTCCACAGTGGAGGCCTCCCTACTGGCCTGTAGAAGAAGCTCATCGAAACAGGCCACCCGGTCAGCCCATGGGGGAAGCACTTCATTGCAAGCCACCTGGTTGGCCTGGCGGGGAAGATCTTCAATGGCTTCAGCCCCCACTAAGAAATTTTTTGAGGTGCTTCTCATCAGATGGCCTGGTAGATCCATATGAGCATGATGCTGAAGTCCTTGGGGCTCTTTATGCACAGATGCTCAACTATCAGCAGGAAATTCGCCCACTGGCATGCTGGCTCTGTGAACCAGCCGACCATGCACCTCACCCATACTACATCTGCTGGTTTCAGCTCTACCAGGCTTTGATATAAACAGATTACACTGAAATAAAAATGCATTATGCAGAAACTTGAGAGGAGAAAACTTGGTAAGGGGTATCAGCGTTCTCCTGAGCAGAGCAGAGGCTAGATGCAAGTGCAGATTTTATTTACAGTGCACATAACAGAAAACAAATGCGAAGGCAATCACTCTTACTGGAACTTAGAAACTGAAACCAAACACAAGCATATAAAAATCAGATCATATAGGTCTGATTCAAGGTCTCAACCCAAGCACAACACAGAACATAATCAAGGCAAGGAAATACAGGAAAGCATCTGTGGACATATCCAGCAAATAACTTGAATCTTACTCCATTTGTGAGAAGTCAGTTTAACAACAATACCGTCAGCACAATAAAGTCAATAACCCACGCCACTCAAATTGCACGGAGCACTTAATTAGCCTTTAGTTAACAAGCTGAAATCAGCTGCGACTTGAATAAGCTGAGGCCACTTCGTCATGTGGCACCATGGTAGCTGGTGTGCAAAATGGGAGCTGACGTCCTTAGTCTCTGTGCAACACCGTGAACCCGCAAGCAGCATGCTGCAGTGCAGCTCGAGAAGACGCGTGACATAATTTTTATTTTCAAGCGATATACAAATGAAAAGAAAGTAAACTTTTATCTAAATTTCTTAATTATCCTGTCCACTCTAAAGCAAACTTTTTTTTTTTTTTTTATTTCAATGAATGCCCATGGTGTTCGTGCAAGCAAGATAAATAACAATTTACCTGTTTTGTTTCTGTAATCATGTGGAAATCACTAGGAAATTAGTTCAAGAACAAGAAAAATGTATCCAGCTGGGTGAATGGGAATGTGGTAGTCAGGTATTTTGTACCTCCTGTGAGCAGCTGAATTCAAGCCATTCCTGTCTATGCCGATCAATCCCATCTGAACACCTGAAAACACATGAAAGGATGCATACAGGATTGTACAAGAAGAAACTTTAGTGTCACATAAACCTTTTACCAACATCATTTGTGTAGGTGGTACCTCTGCAGGATGTTGCACCAGCCACAGCCCGTGGTGAGATTTGAGCGGAGACACTGGTCACAGCTGGTGTGCTGGAGGCAGGCTGGAGTGCACCAACATGGAAGACGTGCAAATAAAACATTGTCAAAACAAAGACTATGGGCAAGCAAAATTTTATAAGCACTCTATAATCCGTGTTTGTCTCACTACATAGACATTTGATTTAAGATCAATAAAATATCTGTTTGCAAATGTTTTATCAGTTATTTGCAAGACTTTTTTTTTTTTTTTTTTTTTTACATGTATTTTGTTACTGACAGGTTAAAATGACCCTGAAAATAATATCCTATTTTAAGTTATTTTGTGGCTATGGGGGAAATTTTGTCATAAAATGTCATGTTGGGCAAAATACTCTTAATAACCTATGTAACTTTATCTTAGAAATTAAATTGGGTTAAAGTTGATGGTGTACCACACACTTACTAGGTAATGGGCTGAACACAAACGCAGAGTGGTTTACAATCTCAGTGGTGTTGACTTCAACCCGATGATATTCATAGATTGTCCTCTTTTTCGATTCTGCTTATGTAAGAATAAAATACTATTAGCAACGTTAGGAATAACACTATACTTACGAGAATAAGGGGGTTTGAAAAGACAACCAAAAGAGATTTGAAAAGAACCAACCTGAGGATGGTGGGGAAGAGATAAAGGCCATAAAGGCATCAGACAGACCAACCTTCACTGGGTGCTCAGTAGAGTTGATCTTTACCACCGGTAAAGGCACCTAACGACAGACAACATCCCAGAGGGTCTTTCAGGGGGGAACTGTATGTGCAAAATCCTGTGTTAAGGATTTAGTAATAAATTTGCAGCCAGTAACTGAAGTGTTAATCACTTGACATATTTGCTATTAATATAAATGTACAATCACATACCTTTCTGGCCACGATTGAGCACTAGAATTGGGGTATGTGGGATAAGTGGTGCAATATCTTAACAAGATCAGGGGAACACGGAGAAGACCTAGACCTGGTTTTTAGTCTTGGATTGAACCCGGAACATTCCTGGAATGTTTCTGGAAGTTCAAGTTCCTGATGCAGAGCCCTAACAGCTTGCTGCCAAGTGTCCTTACATGTTTCTCTCATGTTTCTTGGCTCTCTGATATTTATCTTACTTCAGGCATTCGGACCGTGTCCCACGGAACTCACGTCTCTGTAGCCAAAAACAATGGTCCCGTTGCGGTGAAGAGCGGCCTGGAAGGTGAAGGCTCCCTCTGCCTCTCTGCCCTGTAGCCTCACTTTGTCCCACTGCACAACAAACACCTCACCTAGAGAACCACGTGCTAAAGGTCAGGTAAGAGGTCAAAGCTTTGAGACTCACATGATGTCTAGTTGACAACACTCACCATTGTCCAGGTAGCACACAGTGGAGTTCCTGGAGAAACTGGGGTCGAAGTTGGCCATAAGGGGCGCGATGTACTGGGTGGCCGTCAGCATGCGATGCGTAATTTCTCCAGTGAAAATGAACCCTAAAGAAAAAGAGCTAAACAGGTGAGCATCACTTTTTATACCAAAAAATCTTATACCAAAGATTATTCTATTATTTCCCACTTTGGTAGGATTCCATTTCCTCTCAGTGATATGAAAATAATTATGAAAGTTAATTAGTCGAGCTGATCTAGGATGCAGCCAGGCAGAATTATGGTCACTTTTCTCATCAGTGAATGATAAGAGAGACCAAATCTTTAATTAACAAACCTTCCTCATTAGTGCTCTATTTTCCTGATGCTAATTTAAGAAGTAGCAGACAACTAGAAAATGTTCTTAGATGAAGTACAGATGCAAAAAAGACAAGAAGAACTGACCTACACATTCTATACAGAAACTCTTGCACATACAGTATATAGCCTATGGGCTTTCAGACTAATGTGCTCTGGTTTGGTACATTGTTCTGGGACAAACCAATAGGACAGTGACCTGGTATATGGGAGAGAAGAGAATCGACTGTGTGTGTGTCCTACCTCCAGTTGCTATGGTGATTTGCCTCACTTGATGTCCATAGAAGGGGAAGTCAAATGAAAGGGCCACCCGCTGGATAGAGAGAGAGAGAGAGAGAGAGAGAGAGAGAGAGAGAGAGAGAGAGAGAGGAAAAACAGGAAAAGAGGCAATAGATGTTAAAAAGCTCAAGAAAGAGATAGTTATAATGGAGACAATGTGTTCGCTTGTAACCACTTTCACGTATATGACATTCACTCATAAACGTATACATGTGTGTGTGAGTGTATCAGAGCATGCTTCTTACTGCCGCCTGTCGGTGTGTGTTGGACAGGATGCCATGCACCCTGACTTGACCCTCCTGGAATGAATTCAGGTCCACCCATATCTCCTGAGTTTTTCTGTCACCAGGGCCAAAGCTACGCCACGAGTAATACTTTTGAGCATCCTCCTGAGAGTGAGAAGAAAGACGAGAACAGGCAACAAAAGTTAAAACAACAAGAAAAGTGACAGCCTGAAAAGTGGTTTTCTGACCTGACGTCACCCTCTCTGGCATGACGTTCACGCAAGTGTGATAAGCCATGACAACAAATGGTTGACAAATCACGGCAGCTGAAGAGAAAGTTTCACTCCTCTTCACAGCTGCATCAGACAGCTATGAATAAAGAATCATTTATTTTATACCGTACTTTCATTTCCATCTTGGATGGCAACTCTCTGTACATGTTGTGAGGTGTTTGGATCTTTGTGGTTTAGTTTGACTCTGTCTTTCATCCAAAGTGTTTTTTTTTTTTTTTTTTTTTTTTTTACTTTTTTTTATTGTAATGAAGACATTATTCTGTCACCAAGTTCTGATGAAATACTTTTGCCAAGTTAAAATAAAAAAAGTTACTTACAGACTACAGACTTAAGGCCGAAATGACTAAACAATAACGACGACAAGGCAGAGAAGTTAATAGACTAAAGATAACATCTCACAAACCGTAACGCAATTTAATCATTAATGTGCCTGGAACAAATTCAGGCCACAATTTCAATTTCAATCTTATATAACACACCACCAAGAATTTTGCTGTGGGCTTAATGAACCCAAAAGCCATGATTACAGAGTTTCTAATGCAACAAAGGGTATGAATCAGAGACACGCTGGGAGGTCATTAAAGACATGCGATGGAATGCTAAAAGTTAGACATTAAATATATAACTTAGTATGCACCTTTCGCTTGCCAAGAAAGAGAGTGAGGAAAGTGTGTGTATGGACACACAAACACACACACACACACACACACACACACACACACACACACACACACACTGTATACGTTAAAAGTGTTTCCAGTCCAGCTCTCCGCTGTGTTATTAATGTATTCTCTAGGTGAAGGTGACAGAGAGGGATGGAGACAGTACAGTGAAGAGGAATGGGTATCAACGAAAGTGGAGCAGTTATAAGCAGCCTCTCTCACGCGCACACACAACTGCAGCAGTGCTCCAGATAACTGCTTACGACCCAGATTCCCTGATACACTCGCCCCAGAATGGCTTCTGTTTCTGGGGAAAGCCTTCAGCTCCAGCAGCTGCCATTTCCTGCTCTGCCTCCTGCGCAGAGCTCCTCTTTCTCTGCGTGCTTGTGACCAAGAATGTCCATTAAGGTTTAGGGGCTGACCATGAAGCTTCTAAACAACCCCATAAAGCACTCAGGAGAATTGCAGACATGATAATCGTGGGGTTTCTTATATGCGGATATTCTAAAAAGGTGCTAAGACGCATTCACACCCACACACATTAAAACATCTGTGAGGGATATTTCAAAAAGTAACAAACAGTATTTCATGCAACGAACACCCCTGGCATTTCACACTCCCACTCAGGGAAGATAAGGTCTTAGAGAAGGTCCTGACTATGCACAATAGATGGCAAAAATGAAATTGCATGGGCTCTCTTCCGGGATATGAATGAACCAATGTTGGAGCACTACCAGGAAAAGGGTGAAACGGTGAATAGTAACTGATCCAGCACAATACAGAGCCATTGCAGAGGACTTTCTGTTGAAGAGGAAAGATGCTCTTCTTCTTCATGATAACACATACACTCCTATGGCCATAGCAACTCTTGACACTATTGGAGACTGAGATTTCAGATATTATAGAATCCTCCATATAGCCCTGATCTTGCTCCTGATTGTCCTGTGTTTGAACCACTGAAGGATGCTTTCAGAGGATGAAGAAGCGGTGCATTCCCGGATTAAGGCACAACCAAAAAAAAAATTTTTTTTTGATAAGGGACTGGTTGGTGCAATGGTGTGAAAAGTATATTGAAAAGGATGGACGTGTAGAAAAATGACATGTCATCTGTATCTCTAATTGAATTATATATGACTCAAAATATTACATTTGTTGTTACTTTCTGAAGCACCTTATAAGTAACACATTATAACTCCAGCATGCTTAAAAAAAACTCTTCTGGAAGAACTATTGGATAATCTGGTTCAAATTTAGTTTAAAGAGTGGGAAGCGTAACACAGCTTATGGAAATCATTCGTATTCTGTTAGCGATACAAAAAAAAAAAAAAAAAAAACACAGAGAAGCACTTAAATAATCCCACACATCCAGGTTGCTGTGAGGTCTCTTTATCCTCTGTTCACTGGGTTATTTAAAGATCATCAATGTGTGCTTTTTCCTCTACTCCCTTTAGTGATTTCTCTACACATAGCAGAGGAAATGGACAAAAGTCTATTATCTATCGTGCTGCACACATTGTGGAAAGCTTCTGCTACTCTTTAAAGACAAATTGGACCTAATCTCTAACTCTCAGGGATGTATGACAGCATGTTCAATGTGGAGCAGTTGATAGAGCCTCATTTTCTTGGATGAATGATTTTGACAAAGTACATGAGCTGAGTGGATTAGTGCAGGTGCACACCTGCAGAAGAGCAGAGAGCAGAAGAGAGCAGAAGAGAAGAGAAGAGAAGAGAAGAGAAGAGAAGAGAAGAGAAGAGAACTCACCACTACTTTGGTCATGTTGTCAGACAGTGTGTCGATGGCGAAGCCGCCTCCGTTTGCCTCCTGGCCTGTTCTGTTCTGTATACTCCGGCTTGACTCCTGCTGATCTCTCCGGACTCTCCGTACATCCGATTGCCCATGCAGTGAGCCTGAAAGCGACAAGATACATTTTAATCCTCCCAGAATAAACACACACGCACAGCTACACAGCTCCCAGTCTGTAATAAAAGAACAATCCAGATCATAAGTGTAGCAGTCTCAGATTACTGTCATCACTGCTTTTGAGAACAAAGTCAGAGAGTGCTTTATGATCAGGCATAGACCCCTGTAAGCAAGTGCTCAGTTTACTCAGTTTATAATTTCTGGCATTAAACTTGAATGCCTGAATTAGAACTAAAAGTACGATGCTTTTGCAGAGCCACCGACAGTGCTGAGTGATTTTTTCCCCCTGTGTACATGTTGTGCATTGAGGAAAGTCTGATGTATCTGTGTATTTGACAGATTGGAGAGAGAAAAGGAAAAAGATGGAAAATAAAACACCCATCTGTTCCAAAACATCTTTAAAAACAGCAGAATAGTGTAGTTAAAACAGAAATTGACTATGCTCATATTACATCCTGTTGCTCAATTTTGTTCCTATTCGCTCAGATCCAATCTCTCTGTTTTAATGATTTACATTTGTGTTTGGAAGTGACTCTGTCTGTCATTATTGTGTACAGACCCCTGCCCTGAAACAACCTGCTTGCACACAGTTTCCGAATCAATACTGTGAATGAGTCGCATGCACCAACATAAACTGTCACATCTGTGAGATAAGCAATCATTGCCATAGTAATCAAATGAAGAAACTAGCAGCACAAGTAATTTTCAGATGGAAAAATGATTTGCTCTGGAGGGTGGCTGAAGCTCGTCATATGTAATGTGATTAAGATGAGAAGGCCAAGGCAGGCCAGATGCAAAGCTTTTTTTTTTTTCCCCTGTTGTTGCAATTTTGTAATTCAGAGTGTGCGTAAATGTCAGAGACAAGCCAACAGTGAAACATAATGATGTGATAAAAAAAAAAAAAAAAAAACAAGACCAGACAGTCTCATTATAATTGCACAAACATTTATCAGATGTATGTATATCCAGTTTACTTTAAAAGTTAACTGGTTTGCTACACACAAACACAGAGACTTTTCCATGGATGGATATGCAAATAAAATAAAATAAAAAAAATAAAATAAAAATACTGCGTGATGCCTGTCTGAAAAAAGTCTTATGGCCGTCTCTGTGACATCTTCATCTTTTACCCATAATGACAGTAGTAACCCTATCACAACAACCACAAAAATCTCCCACGCACACTTATGCAGCACCTACTCAGCTCCAGCTCTGCAGTTTTTTCTGGCAGGTAAAGCCACGTTTATCAAAAAAAAAAAAAAACTTTCAAAAGTGAACTGAGAAGCAGGACCTTGAAATATCATGCTGCCAAGTCATTCTTTCCAGCAATGTGAAAGATATTGCAGGGCTTCACTGGAACAACTTCCAGACCCTATTCTCATACATCTGCAATCAAGTCCTGCGCTCACTCATCTCATTCTCTTCTTCTTTCTCTTTCATGTATAATGATTATCAAACCACCACCTTACTTTGAAGATAACAATACATCTTTTACCTATTGCAATGCCATCACACGATTGTAGCAGTTTATGGGAGAGTAGAACCAAGTGTGTTTAATGTGAGCTGATCAGACCAGGTTAGTGAAAGTGATCCAGAAAAAGTATGAGCTCTGGCATGAATCTGCTGGGCCATACATCATGGTTATATGAAATACAGACTAATGGTGTGTCCTCTAAAAAACAACAACAACCCCCCCACCCCCCAAAAAACACCTCATAATATCGAAACATTCACTTTGGCCAATATCTAGGTGTCGCATTAATGTCCGGCATAGATTATTTTTTTTCACATCTTAAAAAATTAAACATCTTTGTGCTCAGTGGGAAGACACGCTGCAGAAACAATTAGTCTGGACAAAAATGTTGAGATGGGCTGAGGGTGACACCATTCCAGCCAGCTGTGAGTTAAATTCCAGCACTGTAAAACAGGCCACTGCTGCTTGTGGTTGGCAGATTGAAATAAAACCCAGAGAAATGGGATCCAATAGGCACTTATGTTAAGCAGTGGTCAAACCTCTCACCAAGACTCCCTTGGTTTCGTGAATTAAATCGAACCTTCATGCTATGTTTGGTGTAATTACAAGTTTGGATTTCCGATTCAGTGCACTTGTACACATATTCACACAAACACATATGTACGTGTTCTGTGAAAGAGATTAGAGTCTGTCGTTTATGCTGTTTTTTTTTTTTTTTTTGGCACATGCGGCTTGGATCGGGTTTCCAGAACTGCGTTAAATGCATAGTCCTTTTACGACTGCATGGAACAGAGGAGCAAAAACAATTCTCATCACATGTCCAGAAGAGCAACGGACCGCCGAGAAAAAAAAAAAAAAAAAAAAAAGGCTCACTCTGCAGGAGACAAAACTAAAATAAAGAATGAGCTTTTGACTTTAGCTGACCAGTGAAGACCTGATTCCCAACTCTTCGTAGCCTTTTCCTCAGAAACAGTTTTACTACCTTATAAAAAGCAGCAAATATGAGAGAAATGCCTATGACAAGAACCATCTTTTTTCTTAAGTAAAGAATGAGTGTGAGTGAGATGACTTGGTGTTGTTTATTTGGCGTGCTGTAATGAATGGCTCGGCCAAACCACAGCGGCTTTTTTTCTCGAACAGATCATACAAATTCAATTCTCTCTTTGTCAAGTTGTCGACAAGATACAAGTTTTCCTCCTGTTCTGTATGGGAACATGCACCAATAAATAAAGGAATGACACAGAATGAATTAGAGATGAAGAAAATGATCAGGCCCACCACAACGAACAAAAAAAGTGGTATGTGGGGCGTAAAATCTAATCCATCTGATCTACTCATAGTCCACTTATGGCCACTCATAAAACATGCTTAATATTTACCACTCAAAACCCTGCAGTTTGGTTTGCATGCAACTGTGTGGAAATACAACTTTGATGTGATTCATGAAATATAGATAAGCTGACAAGTTGAACTGTTATTACCTGTTTGTTTTCATTTCGAAGCCACAAAACATGAGAAATTCTGCACGATCACAGGTTCTGTTAGTCGGGTTCATTCATCAGGACTTGTCGATGAGCCTTCATGTGCATTATCAGAAAGTAAGTGGTGCTTTATTTTCGAATCTTGTAGTACTTGACAACTCAAGGTTGATACAGAATGAAACAATATTTGGGGTCGATATTTGGGGTTCCTGGACATTTTCAAGAGTTACTCTGCATGGCTTGGAAAGAATTACCCCTTCACTTTTTTGCACACTATATTGTATTACAGAGTTTATTTAAAATGGACTAAATGTACATTTTTTTTTATAAATTAATCTGCTCAGAATAATCCATACCAACAAAGCAAATATATGTTTGTAGATTTATTTTTTTTTTTGCTAATTTATTTTAAAAGACCCTTCGCTAACACACTGCAAATTGAGCTCAAGTGTATCCTGTTTGCTTTGATTATCTTGAGACGTCTCTAAAACCTGACTGGAATCCGCCTGTGGCAAATTAATTTGAATGGATTGAGAAAGGCACAGACGTGTGTATAACAATTCACAGTACTTGTCGAACCTAAAACCAAGCCATGGAGTCCAAGGAATTCTCCTTAGACCTCCTAAATCTAATTTTGTAGAGATATAAATCTGGGCAAGGGTTTAAAATCATTCCGAAAGACTTTGAATCTTCCCAGGAGCACAGCGGGCTTCTAAGAGCTATTTCATTGAGAAATAGAAAAAGTCTTCCTAGATCTGTCTGCCCAGCCAAACTCAGGAACAAAGCTAGAAGGGCCTTGGACCATGAATTAACTCCAACAGAGCTTCAGATGTCCTATGCAGAGATGGGAGAACCTGCCAATAGGACAACAAACTCAGAAATGCACCATCAGTCCTTTATGTTAGAGTGGCTAGAAGGAGGCCACTCCTGGGTAAAAATCATAGAAGTTGTCAAACGGCATATAAATGATTCTGTGAGCCTGAGGAAAAAGATTCTCTGACTTGGTGAGTCAAAACTCTAACTCTTTGGACTGAACTCCAAGTGCCCCAAGTGCTAGTAGTGCTCATCAACTGGCTAATACCATCCCTATGGTGAAGCATGGTGGTGGCAGAAGCATCATGCTATGGGTTGCATCTCAGTGGCAGGGACAGACAGACTGGTGAAAGATGAATATAGACCAATAAATAGAGGTCCTTAAAGAAAACGTGGTCTGGAGTGTACATAACTTTAAACTGGGACAAACGATGACAACAAAGCATACAACCAAGACAGCGCTAGAGTGCCTTACGAACAAGTCTCTGAATGTACTATCCAAAGCCCAGACTTAGAGACCCGAAGATGCTAGTTCACACATTCAACCTGACTGAGCTAGAGAGGATCGGCAAGGAAGAATGGGAGAAAATGAATCAAATCCAGGTGTGCAATGGTTCTAGAGACTCACTGAAGAAGACTTAAAGCTACAGTTGCTCCTATAAAGTAAATAATAAAGGGTCTGGATACTTATCTAAATGAGAGAGTTCAGTTTTGTTATTGTGGGTTACTGTGTAGATTGATGGCCCTTTCAAATTAAATTCATAACACAATAAAGTGAAAGGGTCTGAATACTTTTCACAGCTGCTGTAGGATTGCATCAATCTTGTAGTGTGTCCCAGGCTTTAGACAGATGAAGAGGGAGAGTTGGGATGGTGTGTCACTCGGGAGCTGGTTTTAATGATGAGCCTTGTTTGATTTCATAGCCGGAAAAGCTCGGCTATTTCTGCTGCCATGCAATGAAAGCCATCTAATTAGGTCATTTAGACCACACTGCTGTGAGACTAGCATACCTGAATGAGAAAAACTGGAAGAGCAAGCGGATGCAAGATGACACCGTGCGGAGGAGGAAGACAAGGCCGAAGGAGAGTGATGAAGGTGTCAAATTGAAGAGGAGTGAAGAGACAGAAAAGGGAGGAACAGAGAATGGTACTCAAAACTACTCAATAAATTCAGGCAGAATGGCCATCATAGTAATTCCCCACACAGCAGTTTCCTCTCCTCGGCCTGTTTATTCGCTTTACTCCTTAAATGAGGTAAACCATGACGTATTACTCATCAGCATCCAGCATAACTGCGAGATATAAAGTCTGATAGGTGACATGTGGCATTGCTGTGTAACTGACTGAACGTACGAAAATTACAGCTTTGGAGCTTGCACAATGCTGAGCTTCTTCAAATGTTTAAAAGAAACAAATATTATCTCAGTGATCAAATCCACACAGGAGAACAGAAAATAGGGCATGTTCAGAAGACATTGTACAGAGTCACAAACAGACACATACTCTCTCTCTCTCTCTCTCTCTCTCTCTCTCTCTCTCTCACACACACACACACACACACACACACACACACACATATCCCCTACAGTCTCAGTGCCATCAAATCCTAATTGAATCAAATCAGAAAGGATTTTTGCACTTTATTCTCCTGCCAAAAGCCCCTTTTTGTTTAAAAAAAATAAAGAATAATCACAAATCACTGTGGGGGCTTTGGGTTGTTTTTGGCCAGTGCTCTCTCCCTTTTATTTTGCAGTGTCTGTTCTGGGTACTCAGCTATGCTTAAACTTTGCTGTGGCTGCCCACAAGCAGGTTTTTTCATCTCCTTAGACTTTGCTCACTTTTAACAGATCACTGGTTACAGTCTTTGCGACAGAGCTCTTGACCGGGAAGCGTGAGAGGTAGAGAGAGAGAGAGAGAGAAAGTTGGCAACTACATTTAAGGCACCAGGATTAAAAAATCAGTTCAAAGAGGTTTTTGTTGTCTACATGAATGATATATGCACGGACAATTGCTAGTGCATTACTGTACTCCAGGGAATAATGAAGAATAAAAAAAGAGAATTATATTCTAGTGAAGTCAGTTATTCCTCGATGGTGGTATTTCGTTTGGCAGATTAATCACAGTACAGATAATACCAAATATTTAAAAACTAAATGTTATGGTTAGGGCTGTCAAATTTCTTGCATTCTTATTTTAATTCCTTAAAAGGTTTGGCATTTAATTGTGCTTGAATATAAATTTGTCTTGGCATCCCTAATGAAATACGTTAAACCCAATGTATCCATGATTAAAAAAAAAATTATAAAAGCATCACGTCATTATGAAATACCTTTAAAGTAGGATATAGGGAGGGAAAAAAGTACATACACGGAGATGCACAAGAATCTAAATTGCAGCAAATTGTGAGATACCTGGAGATTTCGGCTTATGTGTTAGAAACGTAAATCCTTCATTAAACTGCAGCTTCAAATTGATAAATTAGTCTGGCTGTTCCCTTTAGGTTTATAAGCTCACCAAACACATATTGGAGCCAGTCATTTGAGTTATATGCTCCACATGTGTGATTTGTAGTATGCGAGAAAGAGGGCTTCCTCTGCATATAGGAGGAAAGATCACAATTTGGAACTCAGATGTAGACCAGGGTAACCATAGTACCCAATCCCAAACACATTCAGCTGTGCTGATAAGAGGGGGGAAAAAAAAAAAAACAGAAAAGAACTGAAAGATCGAGTGGGATCATGGCTGGTGTGCATGGCTGACATCTTTTGTCTATGACGGTGATTTGAATTCAAAGCAGATGAGCTGCATGTCATCAAAACCTTTCAGATATACAGAATGTGCTAAAATAGAAACAGGTGCTTGGTGTCAGCATGTTATAATTAATTTCTGTATCACAAGACTGGACTCGCATTCCACTGAACATGAATCAAGCAACATGATCCCTTATTGGTCACCTCTATGTCACTGAATCTGTAGCTAGAGAAGTGTCATGTCAGGGTCCTGTCCTATAACTAACAAGACCCTAAAATATTAAATGCTCTATCTCTTAATACACTGTAATCCTTCTGGTGTATGAGAAGACACTGGGATATAGAGTTGCACTCGGATGTTTACATACAGTCATCATGGTCATGAATGTTATAGATTTTGAAAATTGAGCTGTCAATCATTTCTGTGAACAAGTTTTAATTTATTTTGGGTTTTCTGAAATCAATACAGAGTCAAAATTGGACATACTGCAGACCTAATATTGGATTCAATGTCTCTTACCATGTGTTCCCTTGACCAGATGCTTTTAGTAGTCATCAACAAGCTTCTGGTAGAATTCTGGTTGGATATTTGGTAGAGTTCATTTCAATTTGTGTACGGAACGGACCTGACTTTTAAGCACAGTCAACATATTTTCGATAGGGCTGTGATCAGGACCTGTTTTAAGCTTAATGTTATCCTGCTTCCTGCTTAATGTTATCCTCCATTCCACAATCAGCTTTGATGTGTGTTTGGGGTCATTGTCCTGTTGGAACACCTAATTGTGTCCAGGTTTCAACTTTATAGGTTGGTTTGAAGTTATGCTGAAGAATTCTGTGGTTCTTTCTTATTCAATCCACTTTGTGTAATGCACCAGTTCCACTGGCAGCAAAACAGCCCCAGAGCATGATGCTACCACTAGGCTTAACAATTGGTACAGTGTTCCTCTGTACTTCTGACCATTATGGCCAAACAACTCAATCTTTGTCTTATTTGGCCATGAAACTTTCATCCACAAGGCTTTTTCTTTGTCCATGTGGTCAGCTGCAAACTATAGTCCAGCTTAAAGGTGTTTTTTGGAGCAGGAGCTTCTTTCTTGAACAGCAGTCTCTCAGTTCGTGAAAGCTCGACTGTCGACAGTGTTCCAGCTGCTTACAGTTCATGGCAAGCCTGTGTCATTTTGGTGACCAACCAAACCTCTCAGTTGAGAGTGATAGTTTGGATCTTCTTCCAGACCTTGGCAAAGTTGCTCCACCTCCCATTAACTTGTATTTGTCAAACAAACCCTTTTTTATGTTGTGCCCAGAGAAGCTTCCAGCTGTAGTCAGTCATGATCACTAACAGGAGGTTAAGTGGCCTTGGCCTTGGCAAGCTAAAAGATGTTTTGGAACTTTCAGCACCACTGAATTAATAATCTAAGTGGGTGTATGTATATGTGTGTATTTATAATTTTGGCCCTGTGTTGAAAACTTTCAGAAAACCCAAAACAAATTACAACTCATGCACCAAATTCTTTTTTTTTTTTTTTATAGATGCATGTTATACAACCATTCTTCCCAGAACAAGAAGAAAAAAAGAAAGAGAGGGTGATAGCAGACACCCCCCCTCCCATGCAACATCTGAATAAAAACTCGTCATCACACAACCTAGCAGGCTGTCGACTAACCTAATAGAGAAAGCAGTAAAATTAAAGAACAGGATGTGCTCCCAACATAAACCGTGATCCAAAGATTACTGTCTCACTTAAGGCAGAATTAACTTTGCACAAGTTGAGTATGCTGTCACGTGTGCAGGACATGATGTGGAAGTGGGTCATATAGGACAGATGGGA
>JAOVYU010000067.1:17726984-17752648 GCA_025674565.1 Synodontis membranacea
ATATATGTTATAACAGATGACTCCGCAACATCTTCTTGATTCAGATTGTTACGGCCAGTCGTATATTAATGGATGGGGACTGCATACACTGTGCTATGTACCAATGACAGGGTTTTCTAGGCTTTTCAGGATTTTTTTTTTTTTGTACGGTTGTATCTTATGATTTTTTATTTTAAATGGTGAAATATGAAAAAAACCCCAGAAAAGATAGAACATTAGAAATGAGAAGAAGCTTTTTTATTAATTTTTGCGTAAATTGGGTGGGTATCTCTCTTTTTTTTTTTTAAGATTTTTATCCTGTGCTATATCGGAGAGTTTTTATTTGCCACTGTTTCCTCTGGCTTGCCCATTAGGGATCTAGAGCTAGACCCAGGTTTCTGTTCTTCCTCTGAATCATGTTATTTGAGAAAAGTTCCACTGCAGTGGAATTTTTATAAGGCTAACTGGGTTAAATACACTAAAGTAGACAGTGAAACGTTATACTTTTGAACAATAATCTATTTAGTTCTTAAACATTTACATTAACAATAAAAACATACATTGCTTTTTATGTAATTACAGTGAACAATTTCGTATAATCTCACCATTCCCTTTATTAGGAAAAGCACACTAATAATGGGTAGGACATCACTTTGCTTTCAGGGCAGCCTAAATTATTTTTTACATTAATTCCAAAAAAAAAAAAGAAAAAAAAAGAAAAAAAAAAACATTAAAACATTCCTTTGAGTTTCTTATCCATGTCAACATGATTGCATTACATAACTGGTACAGATCTACCAGCTGCACTTTCATGCTGTGAATCTCATTCTGTCACATCCCAAAGGTGCTACTGGCTTCAGATGTGGTGACTGGGGAGGCCACAGAAGTACACTGAGCTTATTGTCATGTACATGCAAACGTTAGATTATTTGTGCTTTTTGGTATGGTGCATTATAAGATGTGTAGATTGTGGTCATAATTGCGGATGCACATGGTCAGCAACAATTCTTAGATTTTGGCTTTCATACAATGCTCAACGTCTATTAAGGGGCCCAATGTTTAACAAGAAAACATACCCACACCATTACACCACCACCAGCAGCCAGCACTATTGACAAAAGGCAGGTTGGGTACATGGATTCATGCTGTTGATGCCCAGTTCTGACTCTACAAACTGCATTTTGCAGCATTACTGTAAGTGAGATTCATCAAACCAGGTTTTTCCATTCTTCAACTCTCCAGTTTTGGTGAGCCTGTGTCTACCTGTCTCACCTCAGACTATGGTTGGTGGGAGTGGAACCTGGTGTGATTATCTGCTATTGTAGCTCGCCCACCTCAATGACATTCTGAGAGGTTTTTCTGCTCACCAAGGTTTTAAAGAGTGGTTATTTGACTTACTATAGTATTGCAGTCATCTTGAACCAGTCTAGTCATGTCCTCTCTCACCAAAAAGTCATTTCTATTTGCAGAACTGCTGCTCACTGGATGTTTTTTTTTTTTTTTTCTGTTTTTCACACCATTTTGTGTGAATTCTAGAGACTGATGTACAGTATGTGAAATTCCCAGTAGATGTGAACATTAACTGAAGCTCTTGACCTGTATCCGTATGATTTTGTGCAATGCACTGCTGGCACGTGATTATCTGATTGGATAATTACATAAATGTGCAGGTGTACAGGTGTTCCTTATGAGTGAGTGAGATGGACACATTATGCAGAGATTACACAGACTTCAAAACCGTTCAGAGAGGGACAGGCTGATCATATTGCCTTGATATGATGTGATGTGTTTTGGGGGCTTTAAGCATGGACTTACAATTGTACACCAAAAGGAATATGAGGTGGAGTTAGACCATTTCTGTACTATATGACATTTTTTGGAAGGTTTGCTACAAGTTTGTTACAAACATAAATGTTTGCTTGGTAGTAAGTCTTATTGGAGGTCTGAAACATGGTCAATTTTGGCATCAATCCTGATAACATATTTATTATTGTCCAGGTGATTTTATTTTTGACCTTACAGTAAATTATTTCGCAAACAGACAACCTTTTTGACTTCAAGGTCTCAGCTACTAACATTATCTACCAAATGAGCAAATTTAAATGGGTAGCAGTAATCAATACGTTAGAAATCCGCAAAATCAGAAATGGTCAAATCTGAAATGTCATTTGAAAATTTCTGCTAGGTTTCGGGGATCAAATGCACCAACTCACGGGTTCAAATCTCATACATACTAGATAAATAACCAATGGCAACGATAAGTACTTGATAAAGCGAAACATAAACTTCTTAGTGCCTATCACACTAAAGTTAAGAGGTTATAGAACCACAAGTTATTGCTCTGACTCAGCAGAGCCGAGATGACACATCACTCCTCAGGCATGATCTAATTTCCGAGTTTCATTTCTAAAAATTGGCCTCTTAATGCATCATAACCAAAATCATTAGAGTAATGTACAACATGAGATAATGTTTTAATAATAATCTCATGACGTTATTGCCTAATGGCCTCGAAATACTCTCTATTAGACAGGAGAAGGTATATTATAAAGAAGGTCGATTATGGCTAAGATGTCTATTGGAATACCTATCTTTCTGCCCGGTGACATTTTTGCCAAACGCCTCCAGCACATCCACCCACCCAGGCCCACGTGATAACACCAACTAAGCGATATAAAGCTCGGAGTGTGTGGGAGTAAAAGAGGAAAAGCAATTAGAGTGTAATTAAAGCAATGTGTAACCTATGATACATTGATTATTCCAGTTTAACTCAAAAGGCTGCAAGGAAACAAGTTGGAAGTTCTCACTGTGGAGAGAACGTGAAGCCACATCACAAGCAGATAGTAAGATCACAGTCTAATCTAAAAGGGGTGTAATACACACAGTGACCTTCTCCCATCATCACTGGACGTTGGACTTCTTGAATGAAGACAGAATGAGTACTTACAGGAAAGATGAGTAATCAATGTCTAAAAGTGAATAGTGGCAATCAAAATAACTGTGTACCGAGAAAGAAGAAAGTGAGAGACTAAATTAGACACTAATTGCTTTCTTCAAATTGCTTTCTTTTATACACCCTAACTAGCCTGGGCTGAAAAGCTCATGAAACACTTCCCTACTATCACTAATTGTATGCGTGTACAGGATGTACTGCCTTCCCCTATCTCTCTCTCTCTCTCTCTCTCTCTCTCTCTCTCTCTCTCTCTCTCTCTCTCACTCACTCTTTCACTCTCTCAAGTGCTTCAATTAGTGAAATTGCATTGCAGAGGCTGAGGAAAAATGGTCTGAAGGCTGCTTAAAAACAGCTTTCACCTTCATAACTGGAAACCTGCATAACCAGCATAGCGCTTGCTTTTTGAAATCATCCCCAAGCCACCACTAACAAACTTAAACCAGCTCAACAAATCTGCCATTTTTACTCTAAAGAAAACAAGAATAATTTAAGAATATGCAGATTGGTAGCTCAAACTCTGATATATATAGTCTGTGTCTGCTAATAATAATAAGCATCTGAGCCAAGAAAGAAGGTGCTGGGGTGCAGCTTTGAGGTTACTCCTGTTATCTTCGCCATTATCTGCGTTTCAAGATGATTTTGCTCCCATTTTAGTCATATGCCTTTTCTAATATGTTTGAGGTCTTGCGTGGTGTGTGCATGTATAAAGGCTTCAGTTGGATCATTTCAAACGATTAGTCACCCAGCATTAATGAAGGTATCAGTAGAAAACAAAATATTTTATGGTATGATGGTCATGTGAACATCAGCTTCGGTGAAGTCCATAGTTTTCTTTGAGTTCCGACGACAGCAGAAACGTTGGGACCACACTTGTCCCTTGTTGGGAATTAATTGATTCCTAACACACATGAGGTGTAGAGAAATCCTCAGTCAATTACAGCAACACATAAATTTATGCAGAACTGAGCCTGGTAGATGTAATCAGAATTACTAATCATGGAACGTTCCCCGCCATTATCGTTAGCTTTAAGATACACAAGTGCTGGATTAAAAGTAAGATCCCTTGCATATATTCCTAAAGCACGCTTTCATGTTGACAGGACATATATTTGATGGCTCATATAACAGTAAACTGACTCATCTGATAACCGAGAGAGCTCTAATTAGCCATGAATTCGGTGAAACTATATTGTCTCACTAGACTAGTTTCAAAATATTCAGCGGCTGATTTCAGTTTGTTGAAGGAGGGTGTATTTATAAACGAAAAAGGAAGAAAGAAAGAAAGAAAGAAAGAAAGAAAGAAAGAAAGAAAGAAAAAGAAAGATGATCCAAACTGCATGATTTTCGATATTCATAACACATTTATTGTTATTTTCTTTCTGATTCACTTTACTTTCGATAATTTGTTGTGTACTTTTAAAATTATGATCCTTTTAGCATGAATCGAAAGTGCTTTTCCCTGATCAAGAAGCCAGGCATTAGTATTCAGGTAACGCAGGTAAACTCCCAGGTTCCATGACTTTATGGCTGAAGTACAGCATTGTCATGCTGCAGACAGAGGGGTGAAGCAGGAGAGAATAAAGGTCAAGGAGCTCTTTGACTGTTCTGACAACTCTATTTCTTTCTTTTTCTCTTTTTCAAACACACACACACACACACACGCACACACACACACACACACGCACACACACACACACACACACACACACACACACACAGTTTGCTGCCCTTGTTAATTGTATAGTCTTATCACAACATTTCCATTTCCTCTTCATAGAGTCTGTTGTCTCTAAAAATCTTAGATAACTCCCATGTCAAAACAGGAATATTTTTGGACAATAAAAGCCATGCATATGGGGAGGACTGCAATAAAGTACTAGGCTTCATTGTGATTTTTCTGTGGGAACCATTTCACATTAATACTCATTTAAAAACAAATCAAACATGTGTGTCACTGTTGAGGAACCGGATGAAATATTTGGCAGTAATAAGCAGGAGGCAGATCTGTGTTTACATGTTTAATAGTGGTTTAATAAAGATTTCATAAAGGGATGAAGCTATAAATGTGTTTGGATGTTTAATAGGGGTTTAATTTCTGCAGAAGTGATCCAGGCAGAAAGCGTAAGGCATATAAATCCACAGTGAAAATAAAAACAGTAAAAAAAAAAAAAAAAGGTCATAATCAGGAGAATTAAATACTCAGATGTTTACTCTGAATATTTTAAATATTTAAAAAAAATATATATCTAACTGGTAATATAAAAGTGTGCAAAAGAATTTTGGGGGAAAAAAAGTGTGCTAGAGTAAATAATCCACCCCATTCATATTCATTACACTCATGATTGCATTTCACATGCCCTCTGTCAATCAGTGCTGATGATGTGTCGGTTAAGTGGGCTGAAAATACTATGACTATTGGTGTTTCACTCTGTGTAATCACCTGACATGACGTCCACTGAGAGTCTGCATGAATCTACAGTCTGGGCTACAAAGAAATCAGCTCCAGTCTTTATATTAGTCGATGTAGTTTTCTTACAACCATTGGTAGAGTGTTGCTCACTGATTACACAAAGGTCCAAAACAATCCTCTGTAAGAGATTTTTTTTAATGCAAAAAAAATCTAATGTGTCTGTGGACCTTATATTGATGTCTTTTTGTCTTTGAAAGACAGAAGGACCCATTTATATCGAATACTTCAAGTAATTACAAGAGTAAGCCTGAAGCCGCTGGCTGTTAACAAGGCCAATGCGAATGATAGAATAAGAAAATGGAAGACAAGGCTAACCAATCAACATGAAGCAAGGATTGAAAAAGAGCACAAAACAACAATACATGTATATAGTTCTTGTAGTATGCAGTGTTTGAAGCAAATCATTAAGGTGATTACTGAATTCAATCACGAAATAATCCTAAATAGTCTGAAATTGAAATGAACCCATCATGTAAACATGCTAATACTATCATGCTCAAAGAGCATGTGTTTATCCTTTGTATATATTTGTGTGGGCATGTATGAGTGTAAAGCGTAGGTCCTTTATATTTGTTAATGGATGGTTTAGGCAGGGCATGTTAGAGGCAACTTTTCTGGGTAATGGAATGGCGTGATCTATTGTTCAAAGGCCACACAGCTGCTGAAACCTTTGATTAGAGAAGGATCAGAGCCCAGTTGCCTCTCACTGCGTGATGGCGGATCGTGACAGTCACCCGGCTAAATAAAAGGATCCGCTGTGTTTATCTCTCACATGCAGGCTCCATACTGTGGGCTGATGCTGACAGATAACTGCAGTTTAATATATTTTGCTGACAAGAGATCACATTGTCTGTGCTGCTGTAGTATGTACTGTATTTATCTTTTACCCTTAATTGACATTGAAGGACCCAATATAACAAATGTATTACTCTAACAACATTCTCAAAATACAATACACGGGCTAATATTATGTAAAAATGTGGCAGTCTTCAGTATGTCTTTGAAACTGGAAATTAAAAGGGGCTTTGCAGTTTCTTGCAAAAAGGTATGTTCTACAAAATTGACTGAGCTATAAATTAATACAATGTGCCTCGTGCTGGTCTTTCATAAATAAAACATTATAAATCGCTGTAGTATATAGAGGAATAAAGCACCCCTTTATGTGCTGTGTGAAAATTTCAACTTCCGAATTGCAATGGCCACACTCCATCCACGTTCCATCACGCTTAATGTTACCAATCTAATTATACATAAATTCTTTAACAAGTGTAATGCAGTTATTCCAGTTAGAACATAAACTGTGCTGCGCTGTTGACTACCTGTTTATTTTAGAGGCTTATGCTGTAGTTTATGGGCGATTGTTATGAGAGAAAATGAGTCTGTGTTGCACTTCAATTGTGAGAACATTTAATTTAGTGTGTAGAAACAATATGAAGGGAAGTTTTACTGCTGACGTTTAGATCTGCAATAAACCCTAAAAATAGTCCTTTATGGAAGGACTTGCATGAAGGACTGCAGCAACAGCTATTCCATACTTGAGGGATTTTCCATGGTAACAAAGCAGCCAAACTCTCTCTCTCTCTCTCTCTCTCTCTCTCTCTCTCTCTCTCTCTCTCTCTTTCACACACACACACACACACACATGCACTACACGCAAACAGCCATAACACATTTAATACTTAAAGTATTTCCAAATTCCATAATTGTAAATCTTCAGTCAGTCAAACAGAGCAGAGGTGGATTCATTCTGCAAATAGATTATTATTTTTTTTTAGAACTTATATTCCATTCGTTTAGTTTGTTTTTTTTGTTTGTTTTAGTTTTTTGCCTTGGCTGATTAAAATTGTAATGACGGGAATGATGACAGTACGATGAGGGAATGATGGTGATCTACGGTTGTTTTCTTTAATAACCAAGTAGCATCACACTAGCTGGAGTGTCTAGAAAAATACTAGAAATTACGGGTGGCCTTGCTGCATTTGGTGACACTGGCATTGACAACCATGTACTGTAGACACGTAAGTAAGGGATAATGTTTGTCCCATTATACAGAATTAATGGACGAGGCAGATTCTAAGAACCCCTCAACAGTGAAGCGAGTTCCGTCTGCTGAGTTTATTAATTCTGTATAAAAGGACACCTCGAAGGCCGTTATCCCGTTTATACCCCGGTTACATCTAAACACGTTTGTATATTTACAGGCCTAGAGAGAACACACGAAGAGTAATTTTCTCAAAAACAAACGTTTTTGCGGTACACTTTTGTTCCGAACAAGGATAACTTGGAGTGTACGTTCTAACCGGTTTGGTTGTTATGGTTACTCTGCCAGTCGGGTAATTTAATATGGTAGTTATGGTTACCATTCAAAAGTTCCCAGCGCATTGATATGGAACGATGATTAAAACTTTTTCCTGATCTTTATAGGTGTCCTATTATACAAGGTTATTAGACACCTAGCCAGCCAATCAGAAAAGAGAATTTTTTTTTTGTCTTGGGATATAAATCATTTTTAATTTTAATTATAGGATTTTCCCATATTTGTGGTTATACATTTAAGACTGAAGTCGTTTGATTTTGTTAATACAAATGGCCAATTAGAGCGGTAAATAGAAAAAAGGACAAATGTCATTTAGAAGATACTGACCTAAAGCTTGATATTGAATAATGTATCATGTGTCAATTAATTGGCCGTTAGATAGACGGGTTATTAATTAACTGTCTTTTTTTTCTTTTTGCAGTCGGAATTCTCCTTCATATTTGTTATACTGCCTTTGTCTTGATGAATAACCTACTGTAACAGTAAACAGTCTTCATTCTTGGTGAGCCCAGAAACAAGCTTAATAATAAATGAGCTTAATTTAATTAAAAAAAAAAAAAAAAAAATACAAATAAAAAGCTTTCACCAACTCCAGTGCCATTTTACCAAGCTACAGGAGACATAGAGAGATTTGTCATATTATGTAGATTATTTACCTTACTGTCAACCTTTTTCACTTGTACTCATCTCCAGGTGGTATCATGCTTCCATCCCTCTCAGCATCCAGGTGGGAGCATTTTTCATGATTTTATTCTTCTCCAGGTGGTTGGATATTTAAATGTTTCAAACAGAGAGTCCCTCTTCTCTCAGCCATGCTACACAATCATGCGTTCTCTCTCTCTCTTTCTCTCTCTCCCTCTTACTCTGTCATGCAGAGTTATTTTTAGATAACAGATCGTGGCAGGCAATGAAAACAGTCTTTGTGGTTCTCGGTGGGGGAGGGGAGAGGAGGGTGAGAGGGTGGAGATGTCTGTGTGAATATTAATGACGACGCAATAAAAAAAAAAAATGGTAGAGTGCTCTTCTTGTCTGCAGGATGTGCATTAGCTCCATTTTTCCATAAAGCCATGAATTCAAGTTCCCTGAATGCCACTTACAGCCGTAATAATGACAAGGATGTATCACACGTGTTGCATATTTGTATTTAATACACTTTTTAAATAGTCAAAATCTATAAATTTTTTTTCTATTAACACACAACACTAAAAAAATAAAAGGACACGCACACGCTATCCCACACCCACACACCAATCCCCATACATATATATATATATATTCTGTTTGGAATCAGGAAGCCTCTACTTGATAGTCTTGGCCAAAAAGCTACATACATTATATTTATCCCTCAGCATGTGGCAGCTTCCAAAGTCACAGTCACCTGAATTATTATTATTAATATTATATTTTTTTTCCAGACAAAAAAGCATGTTGTGCATGGTATGTGGAAAAAATGTGGAATTTCTAGCTTGAATGCTAGTTTTGTGCAAATGAGTAAGACATTTCAGTGCTGACTGATATTGACTACATATTGTAAGCCAATTAATGCAGAGTTTATGTTATGGAATGTATAGAACATGTATAGGTGTGTAAGGCATAATGCCATCGAATTCAGGACCGGTGCTTAGATCTGTGCTGATTTATATTCCAAGCACGCAGGACTATTTCCGGCTGCTTTTTTTATCAATGAATTCTCATGGAAGCTCCCGCTCCCTCCTTCTTCCGCTCTGTCTTCCTGTTCCCCTCCATTTTTCTCTCAGTATATGTCGAGAGCTGCAGATATAAGGGCATAGACAGGCACTACAGCGTCAGCACACAGCTGAGGGCACACGGTAGAAACATTGTTTGGTCGGTCTTTCTTGTCTCTTACGTCAAGCCCAGGCAATTTCTCTGGAGCTCAGGTGTCCCCGTCTACTACTCTCATCATTTCTGGTGGTAACGCTATTAATAGATACGGGATTGATGCGCTGGTTTAAAAGGGCACTGCAAAACCCTATTGATGCCACTGCAACTCTGGAACAGCCAGTGAAAATTCATAAGAAAATATTGAAATGTTAAAAGACAGGCACTGAAAGAATAGACACAAAATACAAAACAGTCTGCCATTCTGTTCACAGACATACAAAAACAGCTTCTTCTAAAATAGAAACAAAAGCTAGATTACAGTGCTTAAAGAACTAAAGATGAGACTTGTGTGCATTCCCCTTCGGTTCATTCTCTTTTATATTGTAAAAGGACAGTTTATCATAGCATATTTTATAATCTATCAAGCTGGTAAAATATTCATTTTGTTTACAGAAAGTGAAATAATTCAGTACGGAATAGCACAACAGCATGACTAACTGCGAATGCGAGAGTAACACACTCCAAATCATAGACCCGCTAATGACTTTTATGATGAAGCACTTTTTTGCCATCAATCTTACGGCAAAGTAGGAACCCACTCAGACATCGGAGTGCTTTTACAAACACCGTGCAGAAACACATGCAGGCACATGAGAGGACGCTCATGCTCACACTTTTTTTTACTTTTCAACAACACCACCAAAAATATATCTTTGCAAACAGCATCTGACATCACATATAGACCTTCACGAATCTCAAGAGTTCCTCTCAGGAGGCAAGCAGAGTATTCCTCTCAGGAGGCATGTAGAGCAGATAATACGTCACGTATTAAGGACCAGCGTTTTCTCTACTTCTAAGTCCTCTGAGAGAACTACCCAGCCTTTCAATCTCAATGAAGAAATAGCTTCCTTTTTGGTACTCTGTGCTGGATCTACTGACCTCGGTCTTCCTCTCTTCCAGTAAGAACTGCCTTCTGATAAGGATGCCAAATACTTTCCCTCTTCCATGGAATTTTGCCTCCATCTGTTTTTTTTTTTGGGCACTTGGATACATACAGTAGTATGCATGAACAAGACCTGCAGCACTGTAAGGGACCTTGGTGCCAGCTCACACAGAGCTAACTACATTCTTAGTGTATGGGTCCTCAGAAATACAGTGCAAGGAGAAGTAGAATGAATTTCAAGAAAGGTTTTCTCTCAAACGTTTTGGAGTCGAACTGTTTTGTTTGTGTTCATACACAGCACAGTTAGATCTCTGTGCCCCAAGGGCCTGCAGCATAGTCAGTTGATCAATCCTTTTTTGATGTCCAGTACAGAACTTACCTTCTAAGAAGGCCAAGTTTCTCATATCAAGAAGAAGAAAAACCTACAAAAAAAGGTCAGAAGTATGGAGGAACTGTCTCGTTCCTCTGCACCCATGTCGGTCAAGCTTGAGTGTGTCAAAGTGTGCCCTGCTCAGCACTGAAGAAAACTCCTTCCTTCTTCTGCTTCCTCTTTGCCCTATGGACCCTCCAACAGGCAGCTGCCACCAGCAGCATAACAAAGCCAACTACCAGTAGCACCAGGGATACCACCTTAGTTTGAAGCAGGGTGTTGAAGGTGAAGGTGACACCGGTGCCTGCCATACCTATCACCAGGGAGATGACTCCAAAGGGAAAGACACAGCGGTACCAGGTCTTTTCTGTGCCCCCTGTGGCCTGCGTCAGCCGCTCCAGGGTGGAGAGGTTCTCTGGAGTTTTAGCAGTGTTGGATGATGCTCTTCCATCATGGGGCAGGTTGGAGTCAGGGTCCAGTGTGGGCAGCTGGGCACTGGCTGGAGGCGGACAGGGCAGACGTCCAGATGAGCAGCCCATCTCTGAGCTGTGAGCCAGGTGAGAGGTGAACAATTAAGGACCACTGCTGCTGCTGCTGCTGCTGCTTATAGTGACGATTCCTCTGGTGGTGCTCGTGCCTTCCTGTACTATCTTTGTCAGCGGGATGCATTTGCCTAGGAGGAAAAAGAGATTCAAAAGAGAGGAATTTAGAAGTAGTGAGGAAAAGCAGAGAGAGAGAAACACACAGAGGTTGTAAAGAGAAGGTAAGAGGAGGTAAGCACTAGCGTCATGCCTTAGGAAAGAAATTTCACACACGCACTCCTTCTCTGTGTGGCTGTGTTTGTGGTGAAAGTGTCTGCTCTGCTCATCTGACAGCACGTTGTATGTTTTCGAGTTGAGCCGAGTGGAGTATAAGGAGCCAAGTGGAGGGTGGGGCCAATGAGAGCAGAGAGGTCTAAGATTCCTGATTGGTTGATTTGCTGCTATGACATCATATGTGGCAGAGAGATGGCTAAACATAATACTGGGCTGTGATGCTTATATCCACCACCTACACTCCCACAATCTCTCTTCCTATCCCCCCTCTTTCTTAGTACTCTTATCTGTCTGTGTTCTTCTTTCCTTAATAGAAAAAAAAAAACAACTGATTCCGACTGCATTGTGTTTCATCATATCATCACCCTTTCATCCATACTATGCTATCTATCTCCGTGTATTATGAACTGTCTCCTTTTCTGTCTCTCTCTCTCTCTGTCTGGCACGTAATTTGCTCCTCTTTTGTCAGTCCTTTGTATGAGGTTGAAAGAATTTCATATTATTAATGTTATGCCTTTTACCACCTATATTTGTTTGTATAATCGAATTTGATTATGAATATCGGAGCATGTGTGTATGTGAGTATAATAAATGGAATGAATACACTTTGGCATATCGTGCCCTTTAAGGTTCATGAAAATTTGTTTTAACTGGATATGAATCTGCAAAACAGACACACTCGTGTTTATTCTGGAAATTACTTCACTTGTCCATTCTTTGATCCTGTGCATGCCAGTGAGTAAGGAAATTTTAAATGTGGAAACGATAGAATGTGAATCTGAATGAGTCATAAAGATTGACTTTAAAAGTCACATTGAAAAAAAATAGTTGAGCACTGCTGCCTAATACTGCAGCTACATTTAACATAACAGACCCCAACCACCCCCACATTTTTTAAAGAGTATAATATCAGAATTTTTTTCAATATTATTGTGGTGCTGACTATACGGTGTACTGTATGGACAACCCACTATGCATGTCTTTGCCAATATCAACAATATCCTAATAGATTGCTTGCGTACTCTCCTGTCCTCTCTGATGTAATATGAAGTCAGTGGAGTAGGAGGCAGAGGAGGGAGAGTGTGATAATACGATAAAAATGAAATAATACTTATAATGGATATTTCTGGGTACCAGAGAGAGAGAGAGAGAGAGAGAGAGATAGAGAACAACAAGGGGGAGACTTGACATCAAAAATGCTTTTGAGATTTATTAGTGGTTAGCTGGTTTATAGGTTTCCCTTGCTATGAATTTGCAGAGTTTGATAGTTATGCCTTTCCTCATTAATGAGTGCATAGTGCATTAGTTGATTCTGTGAACGGATCCTCGGCTACCTATTGTTAGTGGCTTAATTAGATTAACCTTCAGTACCAATGTATAAAGGACAAGAGGAGAGAAGAAGGGACAGGAGTGCTCACCAGAGAACAGATGCCATATGTCTCTGCTTGCTGTGATTCTCCCCCTTCCCAGTGACTCAGTGATGCCACTGGCAGGCTGGGTACAGAGGAACAGGCTTTAGCATCTATCAGAACCTCGCCCACAGACCTCAGTAGGCGCCCAGCTCCACCTGTCACCCCGTCTGGTATTGGCCATGCCAGCTAACCGGCCACCCACTGGAAGCCAAATCACGTGCCAAGCCTATAGTTGCAAATACATTGTTGTTGAGTTTTGGGAGATGCAGTTTTTTTTTTTTTTTTTTTGTCACACCATTACACTGCATCTTAACAGGATTATATACAGTAGATGGACACACACCTTATTGTTTTTGAGTCAAATTAGGATTGTTTTAGCTCAGCTCGAGTTGCAGTACCTAACTGGCCTGAATCACCTGCAGTATGTGGGTGTCTTTCATTAATGTCATTCAGCACCTACTGCTCTTGGGAGAAAAAGATAGACAGATAGACTAATAGATGAGGTTAAATGATAAGGAGTCTTATCTGCAGCAGCTTCTAACTACGTTTGGTTTTATGCCTGATTACCACTTCAGTTGCACTCAGTAGAATTATCACATCAATCAGAACTGAACAATGGTCTGAGATGGCTGCTTATCATAGGGGCAGCATCATCACAGCTGTGCACAAACACTGAGGCACTATTTGATCCACTGGCTAGAGCCCAACATTATTATTATATGGAACACAGCAGCCTAAATTTATGGCCGAACCCATGCTTTCAAGTAAAATATATCTTGTCAAGGAGTCTCTAGGAGGCACAGCATGGCCTCCAGCTCCGCCCTGGCCATTTTTGATCATTATTCCCAGTACTAGCAGCTTGCTCATGGGCTCATTAAAAGCCGTCAGATATACACTGCTATTTAACCCCAGTGCTTCTAGCATTAGTGAGTCTTATCTCATTTCATAATTCCTTTAAATATGCCAATTTTTATTTATGCCCATTTCCTGTTCATAGGGTCATTACTTTTCTGTCTTTTACTGTACCAAACATGCACATGGTATGCCTGCGTTAACCCAGTTATTGTTCCGGATTGATGGGATTACACAAAACGTATTATTGATGGGATTACACAAAACGTAAATTTTGGTAAAATTAAATTTAACAAGTCAGTCACCGATAAGGTAGTAGCCCTGTTTCCAGTTTCTGTGATCGCAAGGTAAATTGCAGATGTGACCCAATAACTGCACAATATATAAAATTGCAAAAAAGAAAAAGAAAACCCACAGAGAAAGAGACAAAGACAGTGCTCTGAAGAGACATGGTCCTGTCAGCTAAGGTGAGATTTCATAGCTATATAATAATGGACGTAACAAAGAAGACATTCAGTGACTTTAGGGATGACGGAGGAGGACAGACCAGGAGGGACAGAAATCTTCTTTGCTTAACAAGTTTTAAAATCTCATCCCACACAGTTCTAGTTATGAGCAATATTTTACTGGAATGTGACAGACCTTCCCACACAGCCCTATTCTGGGTAATTGCCCTGTCCACTGTAAAAGACCTTGCTGGGATTAAAAAACAAAACAAAAACAAAACAAAACAACTACATCACAAAAAAACAGCAAGAACACGTTAGTTGCACCACCAAGGCCAGCTTTACCAACTGTAATGAACACTTTTTCATCGTTTGGATTGTTTTGCTTGCCGTAGATTGTCTGTCCAATTCCAGAGAAGGGTTAAAAGGTCTCAATTTCTGGAATGAAATGAAATAGTAATTCACTTATATTATATTAAGCGGCCTATTATCTAACATTCAATATTTAAGCTATAAAAATTGTTTAAAGATTGTGAATGCAATATGACCTTGTTGTCTGTACTGAATTCTGATGTAACTCATGATCTCAGGAACTCATGAACAAATGGATGTTGTGCTTGTGCTTGTTTAATAGAGAGGTTTCGTGATTAATCACAAAAAACTAAGCATTCTCTCTGTGACACCTTGAGAAAGCAGAGATCTTATTGCAGCCTTTGTTTTGGAAGAGTTCTTGAACATATTTCCTGTGTTTAACTCATCAGTGCTGCCTGCCTCCAGCGTACAGGTGGTCCGTATTAACAACGAGCATATTTAATGGCTAATTAAGACCGGAGAGTGGCTGATTTATGTCATGGAAAAACATTTTGCACTGATTAAATGCAAAAAAAAAAAAAAAAAATTAAGATGCAATAATCCTTGCACATTTCCAATGGTCAAAAGTATTCATATTCTGTTTGAGTTTAAGCATTTAGAACTGTCATAAAATATTTTGTGACACCTGTGACACTTAACATGGTCTCAAATACAAACTTCTTTAAGAAACACTGAGGAGACCCGAAAGACGAGGGCAGTAATGTGGTAGACATGAAATGATACTTACAGTATAAGGCTATATTGCTTTCGATAATATGTGTACTTTGGAAAATTGTTCCATCAGTCGTCAGACATCTTAGAGGACATTGCAGGCTGCACAACATTCACTTCTCAAATCGATCCTATAGCCAGCTTTGATTGGAAGAGCCTCAGAATAACACACGTGGTCACCATGCCGTAGGTCACCATATTACTCATTGTTTTGAACTGGATAAATTAGGATGAATATATAGAATTAGCTTCAGGTCATATCTGATCCATTCACCTTCATGTGAACCACAGTGTCCAAGAGTGCTCTTCAACAAAAAAGACATTTTGTTAAGTGTTTTTCTTTACCTGTGGTAGGGCTGTCTCGGATTTGGAGCAATCGATTTGAAGATCCCAGGACTCCCAGAGCCAGTCTTGTGAGTGCTTGGGCAATATGATCGGACTGTATCAATTATAAGGTGTTTCAGAAAAAAAAAAAATGTCTACATAATGCCAAACATGAATTTGTTCATTTCAAAAAAGGTAGAACTGATTTATTATTACAGACTGTTTTCCTCTTTGGCCCATGTTTTCCCGTCATCCAATTTTGCAGAGTAATGCAAAATCAAAGGGATGCTTTATCAAAGGCAGTGTCTTGCCATTTTCTAATGCCTCGCAATGGATTAAACCCTGTTGAGAAATATGTCAGTCTGAATACTGATTCAGATCACTCTGGATGCAAAAGGTAAGCTGTTCAGACAGAGCCATTACTCACATTTAGGCCACCATTCTCACTCGCATTTACAAGTCTGATGCTTCATATGCGTATCACAGAATAATCACCATCTATGAAATAGTGACCAGTACCATACATATTATATCATATTATATTACATATAAATAAATGTATTGTAATGAAAGAAATAAAACAAGGACAGCCTTTAAAGTGAATATTACTCACCATATGACGACTGCCATGTTAATATAAAATCAACCTCTGACATATCGAATGACAGTAATCTGAACAGATGGCAGTGTGACTTTTACAATCCTTATCTGTGTGCAATTAGTCATAGACGGTGATTAATTTACAGTAATTCAATTTCTTTTAGTTGTTTGTGATGTATTTTAGGACTGAGTCCTAATTACTGGAAATAAATGATGGAGGTGCTGCAGCAATCTGCTGATCTGAATTAATGTTGGAGCTGTCATATCTCTGGGAAATGAGTGGAGGAGCCAAAGGCATATTTAATCCCACGTCTCTTAATAAAACTTACTTTATCTCTAAGCGCGCTGACAACAAGCTTTTTAATAGGGACAGAATTTGACATCCAGGAGTATAAGCCAGACTGACTTTTTAAGTTCAACTAGCGTAACTGGTTATGGTGATAATTCAGTGCTTGCTAAAAAAGGAAATTTAAAATCGTCGACTCATTGGTGACATACAGATAGCTAAAGAGGAAGCACGTACACGGACACACTCTGTGGGGTGTGAAGAAACTGCAATCGAGAATCTTTAATCATGTCAGGGTTGACTAGTTGCATATGATTGAAATGATCGCATCCTTCCTTCCACATCATTATTCCGGATGTGTGAAAAAGTCCATGCTCTCATCCCTGCTTTAGCAACAGCAACCGAATTAATGTTATATTCTCATTTGTAGAATGCAAGAATTCATTCTAAATGACCAGAATTAACCCAACAGAGATTCATTATAGGTATCTGATTTCAAACAGCATTACAATCAAGCTTCCATATGATTACTGTCATTCTCACAAATGTAATTATTTGGATAGTGTGATTAAAATAATAATAATAATAATAATTTGTAAAATTATAACCCGGAAAATTATACTAAGTGTTGTAACTGAAATTGGTGACACACGTGAACAGAAAAAGCAGGCAGAATAAATTGTAATAAAGGTTTATCACCAGCTGTTGATAGTGGAGATATCATAGTCCACAAAGATAAGTGAGAGGTTCATGCAGGGCTGCTAGACAACACACCCAATAAAGTGGAGAGAGGTGAAAAGCACAGGCTTTTTTGGGGTTGGTTGTGCAGTGACTCATCAGGCTCAGTAAAAGACCGTGGATAAAGAGACAGTGTACAGCATAGAGCGTGACTTGCTGCATGTACTCTGTGCAGCTGACTTTCTGATTTTTTTTTGCTCTTCTGCTTTTAAGGCTTCAGCCAGAGTGTAACAGGATTAAACACCTAAAAAAAGATCTTTAGACTCAGTAAGTGACTTGTGAGGAAGGTAAGATTGAATTATGCATATGTTTTATTTGCATCACTTATATCAGGATATAACATTTTTAATAATGGTCAGGATAATAGGAGTTATTGGACAATCTGGTTACATGACACTGGGTGAACAACGGATTTTAAATTGCACACTTCAGAGGCGGGCTCAGGAAAAGTAAAACGCCCCACAGCTCCATCCAGTGGTATGGGCACGTCAAGGAAAAAGAATTTTCTTAAAGTGTCTATACTCCTGATTAACAGTAACTCTGATTGAATGTTAATTAAATCCCACGATACAACAAATTAACATATCCCAAGGGAAAAACATATACAGTAATATGAAAATCACCATCTCAATTCTATGAGAAACTGTAGCGAAAGAACAAGGAGGTTTGTGCTCAGAAAAAAAGAACCAAAGAAAAGAAACATTCCATGCCTTCATTACTTCAGTGCCAGCTGCAATTACTAAAACACTAACACAATAAGCTTAAACAATAAGCCTGGTTAACAATACGTCTGATGACCTTTTGATTAAATCCCATCATTTCTTTCTTTCTTTTTTTTTTTTTTTTAATCAATAGATAATTAAAAAATAATTATCTTTAAAAAAAAAAAAAAAAAAAACAATATGGAAAAAAGATCCCAACTATTTCCTGAGGTTTCCTGAACGGAAAACTTTAACAAAATGAAAAAGAATCTGTGCCCTGAAAAAAAAAAAAAAAAAAGAAATAAAATAAAAAATTTTAGTAAGAGTGCACACAATGTGAAAGATTGTCCTAATAGTCATGTTTTAATGGAATATCATCATTGCCCCATTATCTTTAGTGCTTTATCTTTGTTGTTTGTAGGTCACAATGAACTTCCAGGTCTCCACTAACTGGGACAACTCGATCTCATCTGGGAAGGCTTCCTCCACATCTAGAGGAACATCAAGATTTTTGCGCTCCATGTAGGAGGCCAGGGTTTCTTTAATGCTGATGAAGAAAAGAGAATGAGTTTAGCCACCATTCAAAACGACCCGGTCTACTAAATATTACTCATATTCTCACCTCCAGGAAGGCATGAAGATGTCAGTTGCTCTCTGGCTTTTCAGGTTCAGCAACAGGAACTCGTGCATTTCGAGAAGCCAGACATCCACAGAGCTCTTAGACACGAAGTCGATCAGTAGCTTTTTCTTCTTTTCCTCTAGTTCCTCCTTATACGCTGTTGGGATTCCTAGGAACGGATCCTGGGTAGAAATAGAAAACGAATGAAAATATATCATTTAGTGTACGATGCATATGATGAGGAGAGCTTGCCTTATCTTGTATTATGATGGGGGAGAAAAAAAAGATTCATTACCCTCTTAAGGCGAAGCATATGCTCAGACTTGAGTGAGGTGAGGAGTTGCCACAGAGCCACACAGTGCTTCAGACTACATCTGCCCAGAGTCTTCACACACCATGATGAAAAAAACCACAGTGGATCAGATAAAACAATGCCCTGATAAGAATTATGGATTTCTTATCACACCTCTCATGATGTATTACATTTCATTTGTTAAATGTAATACTGTATAAGAAGTGTGATAAGAAAGGTTACTGATTGCTATCTCCAGAACCTCTGACTCACCTTAAGGATATGAGGGGCAGTCTGATTCCCCATGTGCAGTTTCTTCTCCAAGTACTCCTCAAGAGGCATGTGCTCATCTCCTCCAGTCATAGCCAGGAAGCCCAGAGCAACCTCCACAGCTGACAGCGTCTCACAGACGTCACTGAGAGACTGCAGCTCTGATATCAGCCCAGAGGAACTCAAAGAGGTCAGGGGTTCCTGACAAATGGAAAAAAAAAAAAACTATTTGGTAACACAGTAAGCTGCAGAACGTCTACATACAGTATTTTCACCAATCCATATAATTCTATCGAGAGTCCAGTAGATCGTCTACATACTTTTAATAGTAAACGTGTATGATAATGTTTATATACAGTATATTTTGGTGAAAGATCAACATCTGTTTGCATGCTGTTAAGGATCACTAAGTTAACGTGATTTGAATTGAAATCTCTGTGCGTTTCTTACCTGAGCTACCTTTTCACTTATGTCTTTAAACATATTCTCATAATTGCGTTCTTGTCTGCTGACCAGAGTGGGAATTCCCTGAAAGAAGAAAAATTACAATTATATTTCATTACAGTATGATTTGCTATAAATACTCTGTTGTTTATCTTCTTCTTCTTCTTCTTCCTATTGTTGGATGTTACTGCACCATAGTTTTGACAACATATTACACTGTTTTACGCACTTTTCTCTTCTACAGTCTGCGTATACGTGGAAGGGTTCAATTCAGTTTTCATCACTCATTATTGCTGTTCACTTACCGACAGTGTGATCTGGGGTTTGCCTTGTAAGAAGCGGGTGAAAACCTGTTGCTGGAGTTTGGGTAGGTCATATTCAGACAGTGTTTCCTGTCCACGCTCCATGCTGTACTGGCAGTTGGACAGCACCAGGGGGAGCAGGTCTCTGTCCACTTCGTACCGGATCACATGCAGGTCACTCACTTCCGCAAGGCTTACTGTGTAGCTGTACAAAAGAACAACCACTCAGTATTACCTGCTGGTGTGTTTATTACAAAGGGTTATTCAAATCCTTCATGTTCGGAAGTTTAAAATCCTACTTTCGAATCCTAATAATTTATCCAGTACCTGTTATTCTCCCCTGTGTGCTGGCTGGCTGCGCTGACAAGCTGGTTGTGCAGAGATACCAGGTAGCTGAGCAACGCAGTAGCACACAGCCCTGCTCCCTGCCGCCGAGGAATCAGCACTTGCAACTCGCTACCCTCATCAAGGTCCACGCTGCAAAAATCTCCCGGTACATTCACCTCATCTACACAGACACACACACAGCACCAAGCACTTGACTGCATATGACTTTGTATAACTGTGTTTGAGGCTCTAAGGGTAAGGATGCTCAGTGAACTGCTGTACTCTAAATAATAGACGTGTAACACTCACAATTGGCCAAGGACATCCGTAGCTGATTCCATGAACTCAGGAAAATTTGAATGCGCTTCTCATACCAGCTCTTTATAGAAGCTAGTAAAGCAAAAAAAATATAGATTTATGTATACATATATATATAAAACATGCTGTTTAAACAGACCAGCAAAATGTGAACGTGATACTACTTCTTTATTCATCAAGCTGCTTTGTTTCTAATGTAAAAATAGAAATTACCAGATTGTTGTTTCTCAATAAAATCCCTAATTGTTCCACAGATCAAATCAGGCACATTCTGAAACTTCTTAACCAGATTTCTCTGCAAGGCCAGGATGTCTGGAAGGAAGCTGACCAGCCGGAATTCAGGTTCCTTCGAAGTAAAACAAAGGCAGACGTCGTGCAAAATCGACTCGTAAATAGTCATAAAACTACAGCTAATTTCCACACACAAGACATACAGCTAGGCTAAAGAGGTGCTGAGATAAAAATGCAAATGACCTTTTGTAGAAACCTCCAGAGCAGAGGGAAGTAATCCTTGCCATCGTTTTGCTCAACGATGTGCGTGAGGCTGGGCAGGGAGCCCTTCTCCCTGCAGCTCCATACAGCGGAGCTGTGAAGTACAGAGTGCTTGGGCAAGGAGGAGAGGAACAGCCGCGGCTCTCCGTACATCAACTTCAGAATGGGATCAGACGACACACGGGCATCGCTCCTCATTGAGTCATTCACCTTTTTGAGCTTACGTTCCAGCTTCTGTAAGCCCAGCACAAGAAACGGTTTAGGACTTAGATTTCACGACCATAACAAACACAAACAAATAAGTATGAGCTTTCGGTATGAGTGGCAATTTGAGAAACAGTACAGGAAGGTGCTAGCACTGTAAAGCATAATGTTTACATCAGCTAAGACATAATGTTACAGGTTTTTCTGTGTCAAATGACACACCAAATTACACCAGTTTATACTTGGTAGCCAACTGAGCTGTTATAAATTGTTACAGACAAAATGATCTATCTGGTTATATTCTGCGCTAGTTTATTTATATTAAAACTGGACAGTTAGTTTTATTAGTCAGGAAAATTCTGCCCTTGTGTCTGCATTCCTATAGACGATAATTCGTTATCCGTCCCTCTTGTGCCACTCCATCTACACCATTTTAACAAGTTATCACATTCTAGTCTAGAAAGTTCTAAATGGGAAAAATATTACATGAAATTGGCTGAGTCATAACCAAATTAGCAATATGCCAGTATTATACAATAAATTTATATTTGCAGCTGCATGAAATTACTACATATGAGTTGTTTAAACCAAATAAAAATCCATTATACTGCACGTCTTCCTAATGCTGTATAGCAAATCATGGCTTGCCTTCAATTTGGGAGTAATGATATTATGAGCCACAGCGATCTCCCAGGCATTCCTGGCTTCCTTGGTTGAGAGGGCATTATCATAGCCAGCAGGCCCTATGAAGGACATCATCATTTTCAACAGGTTACGACAGAAACTACGCACTTGCTTCCATCATCCTATTATATATCAGGTCTTACATTGAACATTTTGAGGAGGCTCCAGGGCCCAGCTGAGCATCAAGTGTGCAGTAGTGACGGTGTCATCAACACTTTTTCCCAGAGTCCTGCCTAGATGCTCCAAATCCTTCATCAGATGCCTTATCAAAAACTCACAAGGATCCTGCACTGAAGGTCGGATGATCTGTGCGATATACTGGGACTTTATGACAAAGGGAAAAGTATGCAGCCATGTTTTAGTGCAAAGGAATTATGAATCTGTGGTTTAATATGGCTTTAATCACTGCAGTGCATTAGTGATTATACGGTACCTGAGGTTGTTCTGATGCTCCAAGCAGCATGGCCAGATGGGTCATCATTCTGACCAATGTAAAGGGAGTCAGAGACAAGCTTTTTGTATCCAATGCATCTGGGTTATCCCTTCTCTGTGGGTCTCCTAGAATGTGACCTGTCTGGGTCCGATCCCCTCTAAAAAAAATATATATATATATATATATATGCAATCTGATTTACTAGTGTGAGATGCTAAAAGCCCATTTTTCTATTTCACATTTTAAGCATAAAAGCTTTGTCTCTATTTAATGGATGACTCACTCTTGATGCATTTTGTTGAACCCTTGCACGGGTTGATGACCGACCCCTCCCACAGTTGCTCCACACTCCAAGCATCTCCCCAGCCGAGTAGGCTTGCCACACTGCAGAAGCAGACAGCAATAATCAATCTCCTTTTATCACAAAAATTCTAAATTCCTACCCATGACATCAGTTTAGTTAAACAGCTGTTGAAGATGCAAGTTCAGAAATATTTGAATCTTTACGTTGCATTTAATCTACACATGCAGTGTCTTCCAAAAGACACAAAGTGTCACTGGTCATTCACACTTATTTGTGGATAAATCACATTAACATATTACATTATTAGAAATTTATTAGTCTAAAGACTAAAGAACTAAAGAAAAAGAAGACAAATTAAACCTTCAGATTAACTGTGATTAAAAATCTTTAATAACAAATGTCATGGCAAAATCCTAAGAAAGGTGAATGCAATAGAGGTTTATACAGCATTAACTCTACATTAATTTCGTAGGCTATGCTTAGGTTTAAATGCATTCACATTTTTTTAATTACTAAAATTTATTTTTTTAATTATCAGCACAAATGCTCATAAAACTATAGTACATGTGGTGTTTCTCTTAGTGAAAATGTCCTTGTTTCTGGTTTTGTTACCTAATTTAATCCAAAGCTTTCCCCAGCATTCTTTGGAGTACATTCATTGTAATACTTGGACAGCCTTTTGGCACAAAATGTGTGCCTTTTCAAAAATATGTTAACCATTTTATTCTTAATCGAAATTGTAACCTTTTGAGAACCTCATCTAGATGAAATGGTTTAAATGTTCATATGATACCAGGGACAAACTACGATTTAATTTTTAGCTTTAATTTACATTCATAATGGCTCTATTTGAACAAAATGTTACAAACAAAATTCTGTGACAATTGGTAAAATTCTAAAAGCTTAATTCAGTTGAGATTTTGAATAGCTTAAAGTGAAATGAAACTGCTTGCATTTCAATACAAGTACACACAACCTCATAGTGACTTCAAAAAAAGAATTGAATGAAATTGAATTATGGTGCAAAACAAAGAATGACAGCTATGGCTTACCTTGTCAACAACACATGGGTGGCCATTGGGACAGGCTATGAGAGGGTACAAATAAACAGTTTAATTCTCTAAAAATCTCATAAAGACTGTTAAATTCAACCTAATTACAACATAGGACAAGACATTGCACTGCCAAAACCATTTAAATTGTGTTAGAGCCCAAAAAATGTGATTCACAAAGAGCGAAATTGTTCTTTCAACTTACTATACCAGGTGAAACCAAGAACCTTCTTTGCTGTGGCCAGCATGTCTTCGGGCATTGTTGGTATAAATGCCCTCTGAAAAAAAATAAATGACAAAGGACAATATAGACACGTGTATATTGTCGAATGCAGATGAATGCCAAAATCGAATTTCACACAGTTTAAGTGTAGTTTGTAGTGTAGTAAGGGAAACAGGATCACATGTACCTGCATGTTTGCAGGGGAAAATGCCAGTTGTATAAGGGGAGCCAACACTCCTTCAATCCCACACAACAGTACAGCCTTCAGATGGATACTCAACTCTGTGAGAGTGAGCTTTGTGTTTGATTGATGTCTATCAACACTCAGGCTGCCCAGTCTGTTGTTCACCAGAGTCTCAGCAAATACCTTCATTTCTGGGGTGAAATATTGTAAGCCATGGATGTAATCCTCGAGGACTTGCCGTTGCTACAAACAATCAAAAGAAAAAAAAATAATACTGGTGATAACTCAGCTATCACGAATAATACAGCCATCACGAATGTGCTAGATTTCCTGCTTATGACATGATCTACAAAGTAAAAAATAAAAAACCTCAAACCTCTGGTTTAGGATGGAGGACTGGGTTGGCTGCTCGAAAAAGATGGGTAACCTCTTGGAAAAGGGCCAGGAGGATATAGAAGGCCTTTCTTTTTGGAGTACAAGTACATTTCTAAACACAAATGGTAACGTACAATATATGACATCAGAGCCACTGTAGCAAGCCTTGGAGCAAATAAAAAATACAGGTCAAAAAGGGGAAATAAATAAATACCTCAACGGCTTCATCGATGCTTTGTGCTCTACCCTCAATTACAGCCTTTGCAACTGCCTCACGTACAGTTTTATAATCGTTGCTGTACACGAGGTACTGGTCTACATGGCCCCCATGCTCTTCCTGAAATGCATAAAAATCAGAATTCAGTTCAGTAATTTCCATATATATATATTAGGAAAAAAAATACTGTATGTATTTGCATAATAAGTATTGAACTACCTGTTGTATGATTTCTTGTGGAAAAAGCCAGTGGAAATTAGCTTCCTTTTGCATTCCCCGAGCAGCTTCAACTCCCTGCAAGCTGCAAATCTTTCTGATCAGGTACACTCTGTACCAGTCATTCCTGCTCTTTTTACAAAGCTCTATCACTGTGTCTAAGAACTCCTGCTGATGTTTCTCCATGCTCCCTAAGAAAGACATATGGTTCAGGTGAGATCCATGCACAATAGCCATCCTCTTCTCCATCCACTATAACAATCTCCATTTAAAAGGCTATAGTAATGGTACATCATGAGAAATCTACACCAGCTTAAGTTTTGTAGAACTAACCACCACCTGGCAACGTGGTGAGCAACTCGGCACCCATGTCCAAGCATATACGCAGTCTTGCGATCTGCTTCAGGCTCTCTATGGAGATTTCCTCAGTGGCCACCCTGCCTGTGTGCAAAACATAGTGCAGGACATCCCTTCCCTCTTGCAGACATGCACTCTGCTTATCCATGGCGCTCAATTGCCTTTTCTCAAACATAGAATCCTAAAAATAAAAATAATAATAATAATAAGAATTATATAT
>JAOVYU010000067.1:17752748-17766777 GCA_025674565.1 Synodontis membranacea
TATATAATTTGACGTGTAAGGAATGTGGAAGTACGGTAATAGGAAAATAATCAATGTTTATGTTAAATATAAATTGATTCATTATTAATGTGCTTTATTCTTCTCATACCATATTATAATTGTGACTTTTTTATTTATTATAATCATAGTACATTTATAGTTGCAATACATTTAATGATGTCAAATGTCCATAAAACGAGTTAGTTCTGTTATTCCATCACTTTTAACGAAGTTTTAAAAAAAATCCACAAAATGTATCAAGACCCTGCAAAATGCAACATACCTTGTTCTTAGACTTTCCCATGATGGAAAAATGAAAGGAACAACTTTATCTCTGACTTTTACAAAAAAACTTCTATCAATATCAATCAAAAAACATATCAATGATGATGTATTATTCATGTTAAACGACAAAATGCCTTTAATCTGTTGATTTTTTAGACTTAGTAGATTACTAGGAGCGTGCATCAAACAAGTCCTTGTATTAGAACCAGCACAATAACATCGATATTACTGCACTAATCTCAGAGCTGGGGTCACTCAATTACTCAACACCTTCTGACCAATCAGAGTCAAGAATTCTGCGGTGCTCTGGGATAAAATCATGTGGGTTTTGGATCAGTGCTCTCACCTCAAAGCAATTGATGTACAAAGCATACAGTTCGGTTTTCTCGGTGCCGTCCAGAATTTTGCTCTGTAGAATAATCGTCAAGTGCTGTTCGAGAAATTCTCGCACCTCTTCAAAGCTGGAAAAATATGCGACACATACATATGAACTTCCTTATTCGGCAATATCTTCTTGCTCAAAGTGAAAAAGTGGAGCATGATAATAATCACTGGGCAAGAAGCATTCAGAAATTCAAACATATGTGCACGTACCTGTATTTGAGCAGGAGTTTAAGCACCATAGACCTTATAACAGGATTTCTGTCCACACACTCATTGAATGGTGACAAAGCTTTGGTGTGGATATAACTGTGTGCTGATAGAGACGACAAAAAAAAACACCTTACTACCATTCACAGCAACGTCACAGTATAGGACAGTAAGGTTTTGAATATCCTATTTCATACCGTACGCATGAGTTCATTGTATGTATATAAATGCAAGCATTACGAATCATCAGTATACACATTTCAAAGAGTTAGACAAGATAGCTTACCATGAGATAAGGAATCTGGCTTTGCCTCAACCATGAGGAAGGACAATAGTTGCAGAATGACAGCTCTGGATGGAGGGGAATTGTCCTTAAAACAAACCGTGGACACTACCTCTATAAAAAAGGCGTTGCATCGTTGTCTGAACTGGGCATTTAATTTGAGACACGCCCTGGAAAATCATAACGAGTAATGAGCGAAATCACCATGAGCACGAGTAATCGACTTAATGCTATTTGAGCACAAAAATGATTGAAACTAACTTATTTAAAACTTTTGTATTAAGCCGTTGTATTAAGACACGAATGTACAAACGGATAAGACGCACCGAACATCCTCAGAGACTTTCTGCTCAAAGTCATCTGGCACGGGTTGGGTACACAGGGCACAGTACATCTGGCCTGGAATAAGCCACCTTCTGATGCAAGACTGGCAGAAGACATGATTGCATGGCAGTTCCACGGGGTCTTGAGGTTCTACCCTACATACAGGGCACGTCTGGAGGCCGAACCTTGGTTGCGCAATAATTGAATACATTAAAATTAGACTTAAAAAAGAAACTAAAACTGTTAGGTCAGAGGAGCAACAAGTGGACGTCTTACCTGAATATGAGATCACTTGCTCTTTCCTTGCAGGATCTGAGTATGTCAATCACAGCCAGAAAGGTTTTCTCCAATTTCATGTCTGAGTTTTTCTCCAGTACCTGTGACAAAAAATGAGAAATGAAAACATAATCCAGTGGTACTACTTAACATGTACATAATCTCTTACCACAGGTGCAAATCTAAGAAATCTCATAGGCTACTCTTTATCATTTCTATTATATACTGAAATGTCTGACATGATATTGGTAATATTTATTTATTTATTTAATAAAATTTGTATATTTGTAATTCGTAGCTTTTCCCAGAAATCTTTGCAAAAACCGAAAACGTTTCCTACGATCTAGGAATTAAGCTTAATAAATTACAAGTGTCAATACATCATCATATATACTTCAGCCAGTCTGGGAGACTGACAACACTGCCTCTGGTTTAAGAACATCATACAGGAACAGATTGTGTATTTATATCAGTTTTATTTATTTTGTAGTCATAAATATAGATGGTGCTATACTGTAATGTTTTCACACTATCACTTGAACAATGCGTAAGAAATGTTTGGCCAGGTATGTGTGTCTTCTAATGATAAAAAAAAGCAGTATGGATCCTCACCTTCCCTAGGTTTCGAGTACACTCCATAACCAGTGGTTTCAACCTCTCATCTTCGGCTTCAATATCCCACAAAATGTGCTCCACAAACAGAGCCAGGGTGTAGATGCGTCTCCATCGATTTCTGGCACGCAAATTATGAGCATAATAAGTACGATCAGTGCGAGAAGCAAAATTTCAATATTCATAATTATACATGTTATAAAGCACAGTAATTTATAAAAAGAAAATAATCTATGATCAAATTTATTCATATGCTAAAATGTTAAAATGATAAAATTAGGAATAATCTAATTTACTTTAGCAATCTAATCTTCTGTTCACACAGACCGCAGTGATCTGAGGAAACTATTGAACTATTCGTGAGTAGATGACAAATTATCACTGGAGAACAAAGCAGCTGAAAATTCAAAGTGAGTGTCCTGTTAAAGCTTACTGGATGAGCTTCACCATTTCACGACTCCTCTCGCCATATTGCTTAAGGCTCTGTTCTGAACACACCACTTCGATAGGGACTTGAAGTTTCATCACTTGCTTCAGCCAGTGTTTCTGGAAGTCCCGGTTTAATTCCTGGGGCTCCAGGTGCTCCAGACAGGCAAGAGCACCATACACATCTAAAACCTTAAAAAAAAATTAACCACATATTTTAAAATAATAAACAACAAAACTGTCCCATCAAATTTCGAATTAACCCCAATATATATTGCGTTATTATATGGCCAAAAGGAATCATAACACAACAAATTATCAGTTGTTACTGATACAGTTGTTAGACACTACTAATAAAAGAACTACACAGTATGGTGATATATATATTACGGTAAAGTATAAACCATACTGAGAAACAGAAACTAGATACTTAAAATGATCATACCATCTCAGCCGTGTGCATCACATGTAGATTTCCCAGTAAAGACAGGACCACTTGAGGCAGGATGGATATCATCCTGGAGAAATTCTGCAGTCGTTTCTGGAACTCATGATACGCTGTGTGGACGAGTGGCAAGGAGAGCTCACTTTCCACGGAGCTGCCTCGCCTCCTGCACAGCTCATTCACACAGCTCATCATGGCAGCACAGAGCAGCTAGAACGGCCAAATCAACAATCACTATAGAACGATGATGCTAGACAATATTAGAACAATTTAACCCTACAATATGTGTTTAGTTCCAAAAAAAATAATAATGAAACCAAAACACTAAATTAGCTTACTTGTTGTTCACCAACAGTTGAAACCTTCATCATTAAGACAAAGAAATCTTGAAGATATCTTTGGAAAAATTCATTCTGCATTTTTTTGTCCACTCCTTCAAAATATTCGCCCAGCACAGTCCGCTTGAAGACCTCCTCAAACTGCTTATGGGATTGGACTAACGAGGGAAGCAACGTTTACAATATTGTTAATCATAATAACCATATTGCTCACCAGCCACTTTATTAGGAACATTAGGTTACATTTGCCCATGCATGGAATTATCCAATCAGGTAAACATGTGGAAGAAGTGTAATGCATAAAATCATGCAGATAAAGACTGTATAAAGAACATGCAATTCATGCAAGTTTCGGTGAGCCTGTGCTGTGCCTGTGATCAGTGGTTTCTAAAAAATACTCGAACCAACCCTTGATTTTGTGCATTATGTTTTCATTATTCAATAACATCCAAAATACGAGACAGAAGAAAAGACAGTCACCCTCTCTCTGAAAGGTGTGCTCCCAGAGGTCATCCAACAGATCTTTAATCCTCCAGCTAAAGGGCATAGCGCAAGACATAGTTTTTCCCGCGGACATGTGGCTCTGGATCAGGATGGTCTGCGACTCGGAGCTATGCAAAAAAAACAGTTACCTTTTTTCGTAAATTCATGACAGTGATCACAAGAGGTACGGTATTGTTTTTTGCAGTTGAATTAACATACGGTTATACAATACAATAAATAATTAAGGTAACTCACATATGCATAGTCTGGACGTATGGTATATCCAGAACTGTTTTGTGTTCAAATATGAGAAGCCACAGATTTTTTACTTCATCCTCGACGTTAGTGTCAAGCAGAAGGTCCAGATTGCAATTACGGTCGATGACAGAAATCACCTGTGCCAGGAAGGGAGTGACCACCGTCTGTACTCTGCGCCACAGGGTGTGTCTGTCAATAAATATTCATAAAATAGAGTTAAAGCAATACTGCAAACAAAAAATAGCATAAACACGTAATCACAAATAAAAACGTTTGCTCTTTATGTAAAATTATGTAACATAATTAGAACGCATAGTGTGCTTACTTAAAAGTTCCTCCCTCTTGGAGAGCCTCAATATTTGATGCTTCCCTAGACACCCAGTTTTTGGGCATATCAGCATTGTCCTCGCGTGTTTTCAACAAGAGGCGAAGGCGCTTTTTCAACGTCTCAAGGAACAGAACTGTTGCATAAGAGACAACATTCTTCATGAAAACGACGTACAGCCTCAATAAAACGAGACACAGTAGAGAACTGGATGGAAAACAGACAAACCTTTCAGTTTATCGCTGTTGTCCAAGAGCATAAGCAAGATGTCTACTCTTCTTGTACTAAGATTTCCTCCATCTTCCAAATCCCTTATCATACTCACAGAGCTCTGGACACAACTGCGCAGCAACGCTGTTGTATCAAACACCATCTCTAATGTCTAAAACACAATTGGGGCTGATATAGTGCTGATTACAGGTTTTAAAGAAAAGAATTTATGATATTTATTACAACTATGCTTTACTTACCGAATCATCCGAATTTTCTTCTGTAAGAGAAAAAAACCCCAGCAATTAAATATTTAAAAAAAATAATAATAAATTAAAGAAGTATTCATGTTCAAATCATGATTCTGAAAGTTTATATGGAACAATACCAGACGTTTCCATTGTAATTTCCTCAAACAGCTCGCAAATTGATACATTTCTCAGGTTCTGGACATCTGATACAATCTCTTGAGAACTTCTGAGGTCATCAATGTGAACTGACATCCAGTGCCCTGTGAAAACCAAAAAAAAAAACCCCTCAAAACTAAAAGACGTGCACAATTCTGTACGTACCATACAATGCATTCAAATGCAGTTATATTTATGTATGAATGCATACAATGTTATTGGATAGATGGTAGATCATTCTTAGTACATCAATAACTAAATTATCTATTAATTTTCTAGGTATTTTAGTGTGTGTGTCACTGGTACGAGTGTATTTAGGAAGAACAGTCGGGATTTCAGTGGGCACTTTATTAGACTTATCTCTTTTGTTCATCTACCATTTTAGCAGCTCTGACAGCATGTTTTCATTCATGGGGACTTACAAAAAAATGTCATTCGTGTACTTAAAGAATAATAATAAATAGATTTTGAAATGTCTTGTAATTTAAGAACAACATATAATTATTGATAATGGTGAAGATTTTTGTTAGGAGACATTTAAGGCTCCTCAAGTATCAGTGCTGTATAACAGACTGCAAGGAGGATTTGGGGTTTTCTGGTTTCTTAGTAATGTCAGTGTTGGTTTAGTTGTTTTATTAACTTTAAGAAAAAAGAAAAAAATATATAAGCTGGTAAGGAAACATCTTTTTATATCTGCTATAGTGTTAGTCAGGGGTCGGCAACCTTTTTGACATGGAGTGACAATTGGACGTTTCCTTGTTAGTTAGTGTGTCACGTTAATGACGGGTGGGGGGGTGGACTTTAGCGAGTTCCGTGCCGCCTGATCGGGTACTGACACGCTGAACAATCAATCCTACCCCTAACCCTTTGATCATCCGCTCATAACCCTAACCCCCCTGCGCAGAACGGATCGGGCAGGTGGCACAGATCGGGCACTGATACTTGCGCTCCATCGTGTTGATCCTGCGTTGTGCCATGTGACTTAATTAATTTTAATAAAAAAAAAAAAAACAATGCAATCACTGACTAGGGTTAGGGTTAGGATTAGGTCCACCACTCTACACTAACCTTAGGTCCACCACACTAAAAAGATCTGGTTAGCAGTGGTCCTATCATGGTACCTTTCCAATAATGGAGATAGGAAAAAGTTATGCAATAAATTAAAGTCTCCAATTAAAGGCTCCACTCTACAATTGAAAAATGCCTCTATATGTCCAATGAGGTTAGATATATAAGATGTACATAATAATGTGACCACTGAGTGCATGTTTCAACATTTCATATAAAAAATAAATACATACAAACAATAAATACAAAGTAAAAATAAATTTACCTCCTTGAAATCCAGTGTAGATGGTTCCACCCTCCATCCGTGGGAGTTTGATGATGAAATACACAAACACCCTACATTCATCCATGTGTTTTGATCGGATGATTTCATTCATGGAGGAGTACCTGCATGGAATCACAGACGTGTTTTGCAATAATCATTTTAATATCTCTGTGCTCAATGTTGAGTACTTCATGTCAGGAAATGCACCACGTACCTGGCAGATGCAAGAAGATTTGCACTTGCTGAATCCTCCCCAAAATCCATTTGAACAAGAAGAATCTTCTTTGGACATTGTGAGTCTAGGAACTGCCTACAAAATTTACACACCGATTAAATGAAAAAAAAAAAAAAAACTTTTACAGGACTACAGTCTATAATCTTATCCATAGTGAGTGGATAAGAGAAATCACTGAGCTATAATTTTATACCTTATTTTTTTGAGGAAGGAAAATTCTGTCTCAAATTGTCGCAGTGACAGGTGATCAATGCTGTAAATCCCTGTTTTTTGCAAAAGTTGCTTAATATCTGTAGCGGTCAGCAACCTTGAAAAAGTTGTAACCTTCACAAAGCACATACGACAAGAGTGAACATCTACATCAAGACCCGTTTAAGAATCAAATTTAAATATAGCACATGAAAAAGTGGAAGATCCTACCTCTGTAAAGATGTAATGGCTCCGATGCCCCATTGAAATGTGAGAAGCAATGAATTCTGCCAGAGAATGGTGCTTCTGTTCTTTAAAGTATGTATTGAATAGCTGTTCGGTCTCTACATCTGGCAAATCAGTATATTCCAAACGTACCACAGAATCTGGGGTGGCACAATTTAGTAAGACATGCTTGGCTTCCTTTAACAGTGTGTCTTGGATGTCTGCATCCTCAACGTCATCTCTCAATTTCTCCGCTACTTGCAGTATCACAGAGGAACAAGTATCTGAATGATAACCAATGAAAATTTCTTCAGGCAAATACTTGTGTGAACTGGAATGCTGATTTTTGGAAGCCACAAAAAGTTGGACCCAGCTCTGTAGTTGTTTGACAGTTTCTTTCTGGCCACTCATTAGGACGCTGTTGATGTCAAGGTAGTGCTTTTCAAGTCTGTTAATTAGTGGAATTGGGAATTGTTCATAGACCACCTCTTTCTCCTCAATGACAATAAGTCGGAAGTCTTCGTGCACCCTGCATTTCACACGGTGTGTCCCAAGACCAAGATCAACATATTTCTGACCACCCAGGAAAACATAGTACTGGTTTAATGCATCATACAGACTTTCGTAAAGGTTTTGAAGGTTTAAAAGCACAACTGTCTGGCCAGTTTCCATGCAGACCTTCACACGGTTGATATTCTTGCAGACTTGTGTGTACTCCTGATCTTTGGGGAAACTTGAGCCGAAGATGATCTCTGGAAGATTGTTATCCATGAAGACATTTTGCTGAAGAATTTGAAGGCCTGCAAAGTTCTTGGTTAGTATAAGAAGGTAGCGACAGTCCACATTCTGAGATTTGCCAATGATGTTTTCCCTTACCAAGTTGATAGTGCTGAGGTCATCCAAGCGAGGTTTTATGTGAAGTGCTTTGGCAAAGATTTTCAGTGCATCCACATTATCCAAGCCGCTGAAATTTCTCAACACTGCATAAACAATTTGCTCCGAAGAAGGATTAGAATCTCCGGAAACACCATACAGCATTTTGATTAAGCTGTAGTAATCACGTAAGCCAAAAAATCCTTTATGTAATGTGCGGCAGATCTGCAAGTAAGCAACTGCCAAAGGCTTGAAAAGATGTTTGATGTTTTCCAGGACCACTGGCTGCAAAGAACAAATTCCTTTGGCTGTTTCAATTAGTTCATTGTTATCTGGGTCACCTCGGGAGACAAAGATTCCCCTATTCATTTTGGCTGGGTCCAAAGCCCAGTTTGAGATGCCAATAAACCCAACCTTTTTATGGGGTAGTGGGTCATCATCAATGCAACCTTCTTCCAGTAAGGGGTGGAGAGTTTTAAGGGGCATTTTTGGGGAGTCTTCAGCTAGGCCAATCTCATCAAGCACAACAACAGAGACATACTCTTTTAGATTCTTTCCCTCTTGAAAACGAGCACACTGTTTAAATGTGTTAATGATTCCCTCTGCAGTTGAGTGAGGACTACACTGGTAGGATGTTAGGTGAACCTGCTTCAATTTCCTGTGCAGTTCAGTGTGTGCAGCTTGGCCTTGCATTGCATCTGCCACTAAGGTCTTTGACAGAGACTTTGAGCTCCCAGGCTTACCGACTAAGAATAGTGGAATACGCAGTTCAATGCACACCACCATCATGAACACATTTTCTTTCAATGCCTTATTTTTTGCAATTGTGCCACCCAGGGGTACATCATGTAGAAGAAGATCCTGTATTTCAGAGATTTCTTGCATTACTTTGTTGTATTTGCTATAGTGTGGGAAAAATCTGCAGAGTTTTGACCAAAATCCCTTTTTATTTTCCAAGCATGCATGATAGCACACTGCCACAGCCATCAACAGAGCCCATTGAACAGGATCTTTGACATCTGAAGAGACAGTTTCACTCTTTGATTTTTTTTGCTTTTTCAAGAACTGTTCCAATTCTTCAAAAAACATTTGGTAATTGGTGAAGAACCACACAAATACTTGCATGCAACGTTCAACATCTCTTAAACTGACAAAGCTGCATTCGTCTTTTCTATTCCTCATGTAACACTGTGATGCAGATAGGACATCGGTCATCATCTTGATATAGTCTTTGTTTACTGACTTGTTTTCAACCACACTCTTAACAATTTGATGAATGTACATTTTTTCGGTGTTGTCATCAAGCTGCCCAAAGTCCCACACCAATGGAACCATACTTGGGGGCAATGCGTGAACTCTATACACCAGTTGACGGAGAGGAATAGAGCCCAGTCTATCCTGTGTCTGATTAGCTTCCACAATGTATCCCAACCCTGCTCCTTCCAACCTTTTAATCATTTCGTCTGAGTGCTTTCTGTAAGGATTGCAAGCAGCAATAACCTGCAGACCAGTTTGGGGTTGAAGTTTACGCCCTTGCACAGAATTGTCACAAAGAACTTCCTTCAGACAACTGATCGCTTCAGTAGTATTGGCTTCATCAAAGAAAATCACTGAATCAAGGTCATGTTTCTCTTTATTCAAGGATGCAATGGACTCAGCTTCTTGTACTTTGGCATAAATGATATCAGGAGTTGTGCCACCATGAACCTTTACCAATTTCATATTGTCTGATGGGTTTCCACTTCTTTGCAGCTCACACATGAATTTGATAAGTCTTGTTTTTCCACAACCAGTTTCCCCCATGATAATGACAGGAATGCCACACCTGAACCTCATGTGAATTGCCATCATCTTCAGTATATTGTCCATAGTGAGCTGGTAGGTCTCATCTGGATCTGATGGCCATTTAACACCAAGAACACTGCACAAATGCTCAATCTTCTCACCTCTTGATAATTCATCAAAATGAATGTTGAAAGGGACCTTGTTATGCTTTAGACCAGTATAGAGTTCTTTTGTCATGATGTTCTTCCTTATGATTCTGTCTGTTGATGGATCAATGGCATCTACTCCATTCTCAGCATTTAACCTGAGGTGGAAACCAATGAAGGTCATGGACTCGTGATCATCATTGAAAAAGATGTATGGATGGGGCTCTGACTCCCATCTCTTCCTGATGCGAAACGGAGCCAGATCTTCTTCGTTGGCATCCATTAGGTCTACCTGTTGTCTTCCAAGACTTTGATCCGAAATGTTTAATGATGGTGTAGCAAAGTCTTTGGCCATTAAAATCATGAAGTCAACCACAAATTTTCTGAAACCTCTCAGAGTGTCTCCAACAATGTCCATGTTGCAGAAAGTAGACGTCTCACAATCTTGTAGCTGAAGGTTAAGGAACCACGTAAAGTTCCTCAACTCTGCCCAGGACGGATCAACAATTCCACAGTAGAAAAACAACATCTGAAGACATTCGGTATGGGAACCCTCAACTCCACTGAAGGTGAAGTTGTCAAGGTTAATATTCTCATGAAAGCGCTTCAAATATTGATAAGGCCTCTGATAAGTTTCACTTCTGAAATACTGATCATCCATAAGCGGATCTTCAATCTCAAATATAGGATCATCCGCTACTCTCATTTCCAGTTCCAAAACCTCTTTAGGTGGCCTGCATTGCACTTTGGGGAAAACTTCAGTGAAAGCTGCTTTTGAATCCTGTGAATTAAAATATCTTTATATCATATAGGCTCTTGTATTTGAAACCAATGCACTTATTTAAAAAAAAAAAAAATAATACTTTAAAAGCACTTACTGTTCTTGCAACAGATCCTGGAAATTCAGTGGTGTGTTGTAACATCTCAATGACATACAAGTGCTGGGTGCTACGTTTCCACATACGTCCTTCAGCGTCCATTAGATAGCCAAGAACTAACAGTTTAAATAAAAACTCATGCAATCCTTTTTGCACCTAAAAAGGCCACAGCAATTAATAAATTAATTACATCATTAAATGAAGAGATTCATATACATTTGCATTTCAATTTAAATGCCACAGTTTCTGCTGGGTTTTACAGAATTCAATTCTTACCATAGTCGTAACATCAAAATGAAAGATCACAAGCCCATTTTTGTTTGGTGTATCAAGCAACGAATTTAGAATAGCACTTTCATCTATTACGGGCTCAGTTAAGCGAATGCACTTCAGACATGAAGTTCCAGGTCTTTCAGATGCCTCAAGCCTTTCATAGAGCCTCTGAACATACAAGGATTTTCCTGAAATAACCAGAAACATTTTTTGGATGTATTTAGTTCTATTAATCTTAATGAAATGAATTTAATGCAAAGAAGAAGAAAAAAAGAAAGAAAAATGTGTCAATGTAGCAGTTTTCCAGATTTCTAAACAGGTTTTCTGTTACTCACCAACTCCTGCTCGCTTTGATGATACAATTCCAACAGACTGCCTGTCTTTGAAAACAGCAGCAGCACTAGCCTGTTCTGCTGGCACAGTATAGTGTCTACAGAGATATGTTTGGAGTCTCTCTAAGGATTCTCTTGGAACAATGTGCAGCTTGAAATGGCTAAATGCTGACGGAATGTAGGCATGTTCTTGATCCAAGCTACAAATAATCACAAGTTTGTAATTTTTCCTTGATCCAGAATGAAGTTTGTGAAACAACTGCTCCACAGCATAGCTGACCTCATAACTCAAAAGATCGGCATACAACAGGGTGTAGATCTTCTCGCCGATATTACCAAGGCAACGCCTTAGAAAAAGTTCCACATGCTCATATGGAGTGGTTGGACTGCACAGTAGGACTTCATCATATGATGGCAGTTGCGCATATTCGCTGGCAGCATAAACACTGAGACAAGTCGGCAGGATTTCTTCTTTGGGGCAGACTATGAGATTGGGACGACTCAGCCTTAGCCCCTTTGGCAACTCTCGTCTAATTTCATTTGGTTCTTCGACTGAATCCAATGGCATGAACTCTTCTTGGTCATCATCCTCATAATCCCACTTCAAGGAATTGTTCAGCCTCTCGAGAAGTTCCCCAAAACCTGAGATATCCAAGGTATCTGGCAGGAAGGTCTTCATGTCGTTGATATACTTATCACAAATGAAATCTAATGTACCTAACCCCAAAACCTTTTCCGAGACATCTTGTACACTTGCACTTAAGCCTTCCTCAGCTGTCAAAGAATCTGAATCTTGAAATAGAAGGTTCCATGTTTTCCACACATAAGATGAAGAAATCTTAGGGCTGATAAATGAGAGCATCATCAAGGCACACTCGTCTAAGTCTTCATTTACATGTTTCAAAGAGAGCTGTTCACAAAGATAGACAATTTGTTCAGCAGTGTAATAATTAAGGTAGTAGTTCTCAGATCTCTGTTTTTCCATAAACTTCCTCCAGTCACTTAGGTATCTTTCCATTTTCTTGCAAAGTTTTGGTAGTTGTTCAACAACATTACCATCTATTGCTATTTGTTCATGAATGCTACTCAAATGGAAGTCTATAATGATGCTGTGGTTGGTGAGATGATCAGGATTTATGGCGAAACAATTGATTTTCGCTTCCCACTTCCTGAATAAAGGGTTTCCAGCAGCAAGAAGATCAAGAAATATCCCAGCTAGTCTCTGAACATGGTCAAAAACCTTAGGAACAAAAAGAACAAGTTTTATGGCACCAACTAGCAGCTTCTATAAAGGTCTGACAAAGGCAAACCTATTCTACCTTTGGATTTTCTTATTTATTCTTATATATATATAAGAATATATATATATATATATATTTTTTTTTTACCTCAGTGAAATATTCAACCTCATTGTTGTGCTCTGCCTTGCCAGACATAAGCATGAGTTTGTTTTGGAGATCTCTAACATCTTCTAAAGAATAACAGCGAATCTCCTGGTCTTCTTCATGTCCCTCAGGAACATAAAGTTTGAGAGCAGTTTCCATGTTGATCTGTTACAGAAAGAGTTGATTTTAGATATACTACTCCTAATGAAAATTAAATATCTATAGTAAGTGAACAGCTGATAAAAAACAATTAAATATAAAATAATATTCACAAAGTAACATAAATATAAACCTTTTTTTGGTTTTGGGCAGTGATGGAATACACTCCTCTTTCATTTATGGCTTTGGCAAAAGAAATGGAGGACAATTCCACTGAGCCATGACTCTCTTTCACTGACTTTAGCCAATCCACATGTCGAGCAGTGTCTCTCTATTTTACAGATAGTAGACAAAATACATACATTTTTATGAATCCAAATGTACAGGATGCTATCAACAATACTATCAACTTTTAAAATTTTGAAAATACTGTATATTACATTGTGATGTACATGTATTCATATATATTGGGCAGCATATTAAAAACAAAATGTATTACTGTAGCTCAAAAAGTCAGACAAAAAAAAACCTTATAAATCCAAGGAAGGTCTTGAAATACTAATATACATAGGTAGATCACATATTTTCAATTAACTGTAAAAGTAATCTATAAAAAGTGAAAACTGTATTTATATTTTCATATTGTATTTATGTATTCATAATGTGCATACCAGCTTTTGTGTGATGTTGCTGTCACTTTCCAGGGCTTTCCACAGTTTTTGCAGGGCTTTCTTAAAAGCATCAAAATCTGAATCAGCACTTAGCCCATAAAGCATGGAAGAGAATCCTTGCACAACATCATGGAAACAGGCCACTCGATCGACATCCATAGCATTCTCTCCAGCAGAGATCGTTGCGAGATCGACAAACACTTTAAGCTGACTGAGATCTGTGAATATCAGAGCATTTTATATATATATATATACATAACTATGATTTTTTTTTTTTTTAAAAGCAAAGGGTCATCACACCAAATATTGACTTAGTTTAGTTCATCACTGTTTACTGCATGT
>JAOVYU010000067.1:17845343-17858961 GCA_025674565.1 Synodontis membranacea
TATATATAATTTGATTGTAATTGATTATTATTAATATTAATATTTATATATATAGTAGCGGGGGCGGGGTTACCCAGCAGCCATTGCAGATGGTTGTAAAGAGTTAGTCACCATCTTTGGGATACGTGTTGGGTTTAACAGCTTCAGCAGAGGTTGCGTTTGCGTGTATGCATGCATGAGTGTTTTGTTCTCCCCTGTTGTCTGTGATACGAGGTCGAGAAATAAAGAGTACTTTATTTCTCCCTGTGTCTGCCTCGATGAGTAAAAGCGTCCTACGCTACAATATGATCGTTTGCTTGTTTGTTATTTGTTTGAAATGAAATTACTAATATACATTCATGTTTATTGACTTATATTTGTTTTTACCTTGAAAGTATTAAACATAGTATAGTAAGCATAGCTTAGTTACTCAGTAATACGTTTTAATAGTTACTCACTAATAAAAATGACTACCTTTTCGGAGCTGAGTCCAAACTACACGGCAGATGGTCTTTGGAAACAGTCCCTAAGTTCCATCTCGTGCTCATTACTGAAAACCTGCCGGTGATGGGTGTGACCTATAGTGGCGGCACTTGAGGCTGCCAGCCTGTTGCAGCCGTCCTCCGAGCTACAGCGGGGTGGAACATCTCCTGATCAACCTGCTGTTAGCCACCTTCTTGCCAGCAAAGATGTAACTTCACCATCCTCACTACTATGTGAGTTTCCTGTGTCTCATTCTGTGAGAAAAATAGTTTTCAAACATGAACTGTTTTGCTTCATATGAACAGGGAAGCTGGTGTCATAGTTTACTGTCAGCAGATTAGTTGTAACCCCAGCAAGTGTGATCTTCTCACTCGATATCTGAGGGTGATTGAGACTGAAGAATAAACCTTTATGGATTATGTAACATCCTGTTGAATATTCTAAATATTTCAGTGAGGTGTCTATGTCCAGGTAACAGTGTGAGTGAGTTTTGTGGGACAATTAACTATAAATGTTCATTTTAAATAAGCAGTAAAAAAAAAAAAAAAAATCACACATTTAATTTAGTACACAATGATAACAATAAATAATGATAACACAATTTTTTTTAAAGGATTATATGTCCAGGTAAAAGCATGGATGTGAATTTCTTCATTTTTTTATTTTCTGTGGCATAATGATTGTACAATATACATCTTTAGTAATAAAAAAAAAACAATTTAGTGTATGTTTTCATTTATTTTGTGTAAAATATTAATATTAAATTACCTAATCTTTTGTTGTCCCTTAGAAAATGTCACCTACCAGATTCTTCTGGTAGCTATCAACAAGCTTCTGGCAGAATTCTGGTTGGACATTTTTTTCCACTCATCTTGTTTTAAGCCTAATGTTAGCCTGCTTTATCAATTTCACAATCTGCTTTAATGTTTGTTTGGGTTCATTGTCCTAGTGGAACGCCCAGATGCATCCAAGTTTCATTTGTCTAGCTGATGGTTTGAGGTTATGCTGAAGAATTCTGAGGTCCTTCATTATTTTGTCCACTTTGTGTAAAGCAACAGTTCCACTGTCAGCAAATCAGCCCCAGGACATGCTACAACCCCCATGCTTAAAGGTTGGTACAGTGTTCCTCTTTACCTCTGTTCTTCGCCAGCCAAACAACTCAATCTTTGTCTCATCTGACTAATGAAACTTTCCTCCAGAAGACTTGTCCTTGTGGTCAGCTGCAAAATTAAGTTCAGCTTGATGGTGTTGATTCTGATGCAGAGGCTTGTCTCTTGGACGGCAGACATCGCTCCATGGCGATGTAAACCTTGCTTCACTGTAGACAGCGTTCCAGCAGCTTCCAGTTCATGGCAAGTGTGTGCCTTGATGATTCCTGGTTTGTTCCTGACCAATTTCCACTCGGCTGTGGGTGACAGTTCGGGTCTTCTTTTAGGCAAAGTTGCTACACCTCCAAACAAACAAACCCTTTTTATGTTGTGCACAGAGAAGCTTCAAGCTGTAGACAATCATGATCACCAACAGGAAGTTAAGAGGCCTTGGCATTGGCAAGGTAAATTTCATGTTTTTGCATTACATCATCTAAGACTTCAGCAGTCAGTTAAAGCAACCAAACCACAAAACTGGGCACCATAATGGAGCTCAACAAGAACACATATGTGTGATGGTCAGGTGTCCACAAAATTTTGCCTATATAGTGTATATAATACCGCATAACATATTTGTCCCCCCACATTTTGTTGTGTTACAACTTGGAATTAAGACCTTTTTGTAAAATAAGTTTTAAATAGAATAATAAACACAAAAACTAGGGATTTGTTGGTTGCATAAGTATACACCCCTCTTGGTTAATACTCGCAACCTGCAATTACAGCTGCAGGTCATCTGCCACATGTATCTTTTAGTTTGAACTCCATCATCCTGATACTTTTACTATTCATTTTGACAAAACTGTTGAAAATCAGTCTGGATGGAGATCATTGCGGTGAACAGCAGTTCATGTTCCGTTCAAGTCATGCCACAGATTCCCAATTGGCTTGAGGTCTTGGCTTTGACTGGGCCTTTCCAGCACATTTGGCTTCTTCGTTTTGAACTAATTCGGTGTCGCTTTGGCTGTATGCTCCTGTTGGGTATTGAACCCACACCCCAGTCACAACTCTCTTGATGCGTTTTCTTCTGGCATCACAAGAAAATTTTTAATTGAGTCTAGCGAGCATTTTTATTTTCTCTTGATATGTTTAATTGCACATATGGACATCCTCCCTAGCTCCCTAGCTCTAGGCAGAGTTGTAGTGTACCATATTCTTTCCAATTTTTAATAACGGTACTGCACAGCTGTTGAAGAGAAATTTTGTCCTAAACAAAATGTTGGCTTATTTGTGCACCAAGCTGGAATTTTACACTATAAAAATAGGAGAAATTATTCATGCAGTGGTTTAGGTGAGCAGTATGTCCCCTAAAGTTGAAATGAATCCAACAGCACTGGACCTGTACATAAAAAAAAAAAAAAAAAAAAAGTGCTTGAAGTGAATGTCTTTAAGGACAGGGAATAGAAAAATGACTTTCTGGAGCCCTTCCAAGTGATGTTCTTCTCTAAGGCTAAATGGACTACTGCTGGCTAATCAAGGGCGGCTTGTAATGTGCGCATTTACAGGCAGCAATTTAACAGGCTGATGCCAGACCTAAGTGTTTACATCAAATTTGGTATAAGTTCTGCACCAAAGAATGTATTTTTCAACTGTGATGGGATTTTTTTTTTTTCTTGAGCGTCAGAGATGTACAGTCCCACAAAATTATTCACTGAAAAAAAAAAAATGCTATTCGCTTTGCTGATCATTTTAATGAATCTGTAGTCAGCAATTCAGGCAATATGTAGCATGAAATCCAAAAAAAAAAAATAAAATAAAATTCTAACTGTTGCAGGTTACCGCATTGCAGGGAGAGCACTGACGGCTGAAGTGAATACGATGCCTGCGAACAAGATCAGCTGATTGTCAGTGTATAATTTGAAAGCGAATCAATCAAACGAGCTAAAGGTTTATCATTACGTAACGAATGCAGCTATGCGTGCAGACGAGGGGAAGGATCCCTAGGGAATCATATAACAAGAGTGCTGCTCTGGATTGTCTAGCCATTTATTTCTCCCACAATGAGTAGGACTGTAGGCATTCTAATTAATGGCCGAAGACGTCAAGTTCTTATAGATGCCTTTTGCTCCTTTTAGTTAAACAAGGTATCGTATTAGTTTACAGGCTCTTACATACAGAAGGATGATACTTTGCACAAATTTCACTCTGGCAGGATGCCAATATATTGTGTCTCTCATATTTCAAACTTGTCACACATAAAGATGCACATATTTGTTTCTCATGCATGAGCTGTTTTAATTTGTGTTATGCATCACACAGCCAATCACCAGGCAGCATATGCATGCTGTAGGGAAGGGCAATCAGCTCATATGCATGTCTTGCATATGGGCAATATCTCATCATAATCACCTTCACTGAGTAATATTAATGCATTGTAGTCACTCTGTTTCATGATTTGGCAATAATGACACATATGGCGCATAAAAAACTTGAAAAGATAATAGGAGCAGTCATGTATCCAACTAGTGTAATTAGAAAGTTGAGTGAAAATGAAGGTGCATTCCAGATAAAAGGGAACATTATGAGTGTATTCAATTAAGTATTTGGTATTTTATTACATGCCTAATGTTCTAAAAAGATCTGCCGTAATAAAGTTTCGCTTCATGTGGTACATGGAACAAATTTCAAAGCTTGGAGCTGGATTTGAAAAGGAATTAAAAAAAAAAAAAAGTTTATATTTTACACTTATGTATAATATAATACAACGAAAGTGATTTTGCTAAAGATCGTGTCTGTGAAAAAACATTTGAAACTTAGCAGCTGTTGAAGAAAACAATATTGGATAGATATTGGCATCGGCTGATACTCCAGGTTCAATATTGGCACTGAAAAGGAAAAACTGGGCTTGTGCCATCTCTAATTGTAAGCTGTGCTTGTGTTTTGCATCACTTAAAAAAAAAAAAAAAAAAAAAAAAAAAAAAAAAACTTGTTAAAATGTAACACTTTGCGAATAATCTAGCCCTAAGATAGATTGGTGACCTGCCGAGGCTGCACTCCACATCTTTCGCAGATTGGTTCGCAGCTTCCTTGCAACCCTGATGGATAAATGCTGTAGATAATGCATTGATAGATGGAAGTTTATATTGTTATTAAGGGTCTGAGTGAGAGCAGGCGTGTATCAGAACTTAAAAGATAAAGAATCAGATCTCTAATGAGTCCTAGTAACAGATTCCAGCTCACCGTAGGTGGTTTAATGCTCAGCAGTTTCAAAATGTCATCTCTTAATGCCTGGAGTTGAAGATCTTTTCCAACAAGGCTGTCTTTTGCCCAATCCTCAAGGTCCCAGTGGGTTTGTAGTCCAGACAGGCATGAGCTTCAGCATTTCAAGCAGACAGTTCTGTAGTTTACAAAGACAGTGCCTCTCCTTGTTTCAGTTTCCTTCACCTTTCAGTGTGTAGTGAGGCAAAAAAAGGGATTTTTGTCTGACATTACAACATAAAATGCTGAAAAAAAGAAAAAAAAGTCTGATATTATACCATAACAGTACAATACAATAATATTCGACTCTAATACTATTTAAAGTCCAGCTGTCACTGGGCAGATTGCACTGCTCTAAGTGTGACTCAGTTTGGGGCTCATGTCAAGAGCAGGCTGTAATTTCTTGATGAGATTGTTGACGCTGCAGGCAGGGAGGCAGATTTTCAGTAACGGTCAAACTGGACTACTTCTCAGAGTCAAGCATTCTTTAGTAGGAAATGTCCCCAAGGTCACTTATGCTTTGATGACCACGAGGAGTTGGACTTCCTTGTTTATCAGACCACAGAGAGAAGCTGAATTCCGTAACAGCACCATTCTTTTCTGCTCTCTCTGAAGAGAGTCAGTGTAAGCTTTAAGAGCATCAAATAAATCAAGGGGTGGGGGAATGAAGGGTAAAGGGGAGGAAGCTAATTTGTATTTTCATTATCCTGTTCAAGGTCAGCTCGGCTAATGGGATTTGTGTGCTCGCTGTATGTTTGTGAGTATCCGCGTGTGTCTGTGTGGGCGCTGGGTAAAAGCTTGCGGTTTATAGGTGCATGTATATGAACCGCATTCATCTCATCTGACACGGACCTCATATTTGCCATGGCCTTCCATCAAACTGAAAGATGAGACCGTGTCAGTCTATATGTCATGTCTTTCCGTCAGGCTAAAAGATGACACGCTGTCAGTGTATACCACGTCCATCAAACTACCTAAAAGATGATACAGGGGTTGCCTTATAAAGCCGGCATGGCTATAATTTTTACCAGTCCTGCCCTGGAGAATAGGTTTGACTGACAAGCATGGGCGTAAATTAAACGTGTTGTGCGTTGGCGCTCAATAAAACATGGCTAAAGCAAAAGAAAGGGCAACCCTGTCCTGGCCCATCTCCACACCAAAGCAGATATGTAGGTTTTTGATCAGGTGCTAGTGAACACGTACCCTGGAGCTGGAGAAGGAGCTGAAAGATTTGTCTTATCTCTCTAAGCAGATCCTCATAATGCTGTTTTATCCCCCTTAGCAGATACACATGTGAAGAACTGATTCATCTAGCACTGAGATGATTAAGGCTTTGGATGCTGCTTTCTGTACTACGGGTTATTCTTTAAACTCTACTCACACACGCAGGGTACCTTTATCTCAGGGTACATTTGTGCACTGATAAAGGAGAGCAGTAAAACTCCGCGGACACTGCCCTTGCCGACTGACACTAATGAATGAGAAAATTATAGAGATATAATGTTTTAATCACCATCATATCACAAGGGGGGAGGACAATGATCTGCCTGCAGTGCCATAGCTGAGATTCAGGTCCCTGAGGTTGACATATGAATTTTAAGCCTTTTCTTCCTCAGTAACAGAAGTGCCATTTAGAATAAGCATCTGATTAATCCCCTCGGCAGATCATTTTAAATGCAACTTTACTTGTTTGGGATACTGTACATGCTGTAAGATGAGCTGGCAATGGACAATGTTGGGCAATTCAGGTGTTGTCATCTATAAATATGTACATACTGTAGCAGAAGAGTTGTTGCTAGTGGGGTGGTAGATGATGGCGCTGTTAGTGGCCCGCAGATGGGGGCTCACGGAAATTCAATAGCGTGTTTAATTTACAACCAATGCAGTATTTGATTAAAGGCAGCCATGCTGCCCTGGGGGGTGCCCGATCTCACCTGCTCTTAGAAGCTAAGCAGGGGCGGGCCTGATTAGTACTTGGATGGGAGGCATCCAGAGAATACTGGGTGCTGTACAAAGACCCAGCCACAAGGGATGCACACTCTGATGTATTCCTCTGTGCCGGTCCCAAGCCCGGAGGCGTAAAATCTCTGCCAAATCAAAACATGTAAGTGGACCCCGTAAAAGATGGGACAAACGCTAGGAGGAAGGAGGCAGTATTTAATTAAAGGGGGTTTAGGATATTCTTTCCATGGGCCCAATAACTCCTTACTAGGTTCCTGCATAACCAACCTTTGTCCTTGTATTTTTTTTGTGTGTGTGTGTGTGTGTGACATTAGTTAGTTTGTCACAACGGACCAAGACTACATTCAGGAACACTGTAATAATACATAAGCTAGTGAACATTCACAGTGCAAAATAACAAAAGCCACTTTTCAGCCACTCACTTATTTAGCCAATCATTTACTCACCAGCTATCTACCAAGTGCCCCAAAGTTAAACCCAACTTAAACCTTCATTACCAATCTGCACCGGTTATGGTCCAACTATGTGACGCAAACTAAGTCAACTGGCCTCCTGATGCCAATAGAATAATCCTGATCCTATAAAAATACTACTATTGTGGAAAAATCATTGAATTATGAATAGATAAAACTCAGCGTTAACTCGTGGTGCATTCATATGGCTTCTCTAGGAGACACTCTGTGGCATTTATTAGAAGCCGTGGTATATATTATTTTGAAGGGACCTCATGAAAATTTAGGGTAAGCCCACTTAGCTTGCCATGGTGTAAAAGGTACAGAACATCTGGACATGACGCATGCGTCATCTGCAATAAAATGTTCATAAAAACCACAGGATGTCATAGGATTTCCATGGCATTTCCTTAATCACATGAACTTATATCATAAACTACACACGAGACCCATATTGCAGGTCCTGCATCAGATAGTAAAATATATAATATAGTATATTTGAAAAAAAAAAAAAAAGTCCCAGCTGGAAGCTTGTGAAAAAAATAAAATAAAAACATATTTTAAAGGTAACCTATAAATATCCCATTGAATCCTATTGGAAATTCCCCATTCCAAGGCTAAATCATAAAAATCCAATAGGACTGTGAGATATTAATGACCTATTATGAAGTCACATATTTATAAAATCACATACAGTATTCTGCTGGTGCTAGTTCACCTTGGGTTGAATGCCCACCTGCCTGCTTTGGGTTACAATCCAGCTAATTTAAAAGTTATGTGGCAAGTTATTTGTCATGGTTTTGGACACTAAATATAAGATTTAGGAAGGGTAAATATGTACCTAAGTTGTGAATTCCTCCTCATATCCTGCGCAAAACTGTTCTGTTGTTGTTTTGTTGTTTTCCGGTCAAGCCAGAGCGACCGAGCATGAATCTCTGATCTCTGGAACGGTTCACGGCGTGGCAGCAACAAACAGACTGAGCACTTGTGTGGAGAAAAACAACAGATTTTGGTGTCCTTGTTTGGGGGGGAAGGCCATTCTGTCTCAGAACAGAGCAGTGCTTACGTCTTTGGGTGCCCAGTGCATATTTTAAGGCAATTTCAGTCCTGGCAATGACAGGGCACAGGTTACCATTTGTGCAATTATGCAGTCGAATATTTCAGTATATGACATGAGAGAAAGTAAACATTCTCTCTCTCGCTCTCGCTCTCGCTCTCTCTCTCTTTCCGGAGTCACAGTTCTGCTTGAGAGGAGCTCAATTGAAACGGGTTCCATTTAATTCATTGTAAATCTAACTAATTCTCCTCTGGGCAGGATAAGTGGCAGATACTGTGACCCACACTGGTTGCAATCTTTAAAAGAAGGACCTTTAAAAAAAAAATAAAAAAATGAATGGAATTTAAATTTCAACTTAATAGAAGAGCAAGCTACCAGTGAACAATTTGGCCAAGTTTTCTTAACATAAGCAGTTGGCATTTCTATTTTGTGTGCGCACCAATAACATGTTTTGTCCCATTGACAGTAATTAAAGGAGTGAAATGTGATTTCATGCTTTCTGCTATCGCTTGCCAATTGTCCACACGTAAGTTTAAATAGTTTGCGATTCATTGGGAGTTACTGCACGTTGAAGCATCTGCCTACTCCCATAGTCTGTGACCATTGCACCATGACCCCGTGAAAGATACCGGCGATATCAAGGACGCGTGGTGTATTCCTCCCGTCACACCCCAGGCTGCAGGTCTGGCATGATGAGATTTCACCCGTCACTTGGAGAACCCCAGCTGTCAGAGGCTTACCTATGGCCGCGGTAAACAGAGCTCACCTCTTGAGACAGTCGCACAGCTCGCATGCCACCTGGAGATGTCTAATTGCAGGATAAATCCACTGACAGCTCTGCAAAAATGCCATCGATCACATTTTTGTCCTCTGCCTAAGCGCGTGCTCTCGACTGGAGGCTCTGGCAGCCAAAGAATGATTTGTATCCTTGTCGTCCTCCTCTACAGCATACCAAGGCCTATTCTCAATCTCCTTCTCATTCACAAAAAAAAAAAAAAAAAAAAAAAAAAAAAAAATGGTAAGGAACTTCCAGAGTGCTATTGCTGTCCAATAAATGGATGCCTGTATTTATGTGCAAGGCCGTTCTGTACGTGTATCAGTGACACCGCATGAAAGAGAAAAGGTCTGCTTACTCACCACCCTCACTGTCACATATCTCAGTTGGATGGATTACGTGCTCTTTTCCTTTCTAACCTGTCAGAATGGAGAGACAAAGCTTTCAGAGAGAATGGTGCGCTGCATGCATAATTGTTTCCTGAGAATGGCAATGATAGTGTCTCCTACTCTTCATCTCTGTTGATCAGGTCTTTACTGTAAAATCAAAGGGAAGGGTTCAGTGATCTAAAAAAAACAAAACAAAACAAAACAAAAGTCAATACAAGAACCATTATTCTGTGGTACAGAGACCTGGTCTTTGCAATTCTCGCCCACTTACCAGTTCTCCCCTATCACACAACAAAAACCACCAGAGGAGCGTGAAGGCTATCACATGCTTCCTGCGAGGCATGTGAATCCAGCCAACCACATCTTTTCGAACTGCTGCTCGTGCTGTGCCACACTCAGAGAAAAGCACTGTCTGTTCTCTACCACATACATGAGCTCACATATTTGAGAAAGAGTATGCCATCCCTCCCACACCGGAAAGCACAGTCAATTCTGCTCTCTTGACTCCTGGCCACGGATCTCCCGATGATTGGGCGTCTGCTTGTACAACTCGAGAGCAGAGACACATTATCAGCATTTGCAAATACAGGCGTCAAGATTCTTCCACATATTAGTGCACAAATGCAGAGTGAGTATCCATACGTAAAAAGGCTTTAATACAGATCTTGGCAAGCAGGGTGAGACTGTGATCCAGTTCTAAAAAAAATAATAATAACGGTCAAAACACAATCGATATGTTAAACAAGGCCAAAAGATGATCCAGAGAATAATCCATAAAACAAAGCAAGGGTTCAATACATAGTAAAACTGTCGGCAATACCAACTCCCATAACTCACCCAGACAGAGTAAGGCAAGACTTCACAACGAGTCCAAAAAAAAAAAAAACCAAAAAAAAAAAACCCCAAAACAAATCCCCATGCACTTACATAGTGAAAAACCAGGATGCGAGTTGGAGGTGCACGTCGGAGATCAGGTTAGGATTTCTTGTTACAAATGCTCATATTTTGGCAAGTTATATAACTATTACAGTCATCAGCTGTCTGCAGTGTAAATTTGATTTAAACAGAGATGACAAGGCATGGCATCAAAGCCTTGGCTGCAAAGCCCTTGTGAGGTTTGCAGGCACTCGTAATGCCGGCTTCGCAGTAATTAAAATGCACTGTGCTTTTAGGCAGGCGTGCGACAGGATTAGTGTTTATGTGCATCCTCTGACTTGAAGAAGAGGAATGTTTCCCCTGTGCATTAGTATGCAGGCCAGCATCTGTCGCGTGCAGTAATATTCCTGTAGGTGTTGTAAGTTAACATTTACAGGCGTCATGCCTTCGCAATTCCCATCAACTGTGGATTACATACAGTGCATCAATAAGAAAATAAAGCTGCGTTTCAGCGTGAACAGGGACACACCTTGAAAACCAACACACACACACACACACACATACACATAATTGATGGTTTTAACTTTAACATCTGTGTTCACCTCTGGATATAACTTTTCTTTTTTTTTTTTTTTCTAGGAAAACATAATAATAACAACAACTCAGTGAACTAATATGTATTAGGAATTAATGTTTCTCATCTCCACCTCCAGGCACAATCGATAAAGCTATGTCTTTTATATTATCGAACATTTCACAGAGAGTAAGACCATTCGCAGGGTTAGAAAGGCAGGCAGGGTTATGAATAGCTTTGTATGCTGGTCACGGTTCTTAAAATTCCACTGGCTGGTACCTTGGTTTTCGACGCAAGCCTATCTTGGCCTTCAGGAAAGGCCACGGTGAGACAGGAATACTGATAAATCAATGCACCGTACTGCGGCCTGAAGGCTTCATCAAAGCTGAAAGCTACAGAGTGCATTGTTAAAGAAATGAGACTCTCTCTCACACACACACACACACACACACACACACACACACACACACACTCACACACACACTTCATGATTCACTAACCTCTCATTCCCACACTACATGAATGTGCATGATGATCCCCTGACAGAGCAATGAGGCAGAATGCTATTTGTGTTCTGATGACGCAATACTCTTTCTGTAGTCTCTAAACAATCTGTCCTACAAAGATCAAGTAGCTTTGCATTGCTTTCGACTTTAGCCTTTGTTTTTCCCCTGATGCGTTGCTTTTCCGTGCTTTGAATTACATCCGTATAGCGGTGTAGAAGTAGTGCTTCATTTCTGAGTTATTGCATTGATTCTGCAACACTGATATGATAGAAATGTGAATCAAACAAGTTTTTGATCAATCTGTCTCCATTCTAAGAGACTAATGTAACTGAAAAGAGTGGCCAGAATTTTCATTGAGCGAGTTCTCCATGTTCTTATGTTTCGACATCAAAGTGAAATCAAAGAAACTATACTCTGAATTTTTTCTTTTTCTTTTTTTCTTTTTTTTTTTTTATAAATAAATGTGATACAAGAAAGCCTTAAATCTAGCAACACATTTTACTTGAATGATCAAATGCACAGTATATACTAAGCAACTGCCTTATGATGATGATGATGATGATGATGATGATGATCATTATTCCTTTTTGTTTTCTCAGTGTTGCTGGTAGTTTCATACTGGGACTCCACTGGATTTCTTAGTTGTTGTTGTTGTTGTTGTTGTTGTTGTTTTAAAAGAATGCAGATTTTACAGAGGAGTGCAATATTCTGTATTTGTGATGCATTTGTGTTTCCAGGCAGCTCAATAAGGTATTTCTGGAGACTTGGTTAATCAGTGTCTAATGATCGGACCGAGATCACACTAGCCTACATGTCCCATGCGTACGAGATCTCAATCTTGAGGTCCTTGTATTTGCTTAGTTTTTCTTTCAGTGACACATTCACATCATCTACTGCTATGTCGATTTTTCAGCAATATGTCATGGAGGTCTGTTTGGTTTGCCCAGATAGTACGATTGGTGTTGACAGCCATGTTGTACATGATGTCCTGTACCTCAAATCTTTTCTGGCTGGGGACGGTACCAGTAAATAGGCACTGACAGGCCAAGCATTGTCCAGTGCAGGTGGGCAGCTATCCCACTGTGTTTATGCAACGTGATGTATTCTTTGTGTTGCTGGAATGACCTGCATTTATGAATACCCACTTTGAAGATGCTCCTTTGGTGATCGTGTGTGTTGAGTCAGTTTCTTATCAACATACTGTACAGTAGTTATTGTTTACCTGCTTGAAAAACTGACCATGGAGTGGCATTCATGCTTCATCTTTCTCTTCAAACTCAATGTAGTTGTCTGTGTACTGGCAGAAAGGTGAAATGTATCAGTGCTTAATCTCTTCTTCAGATTCATTACGAATCCGGTGTATTTGTTAGCCTCTTGTTTGATCATCGAGACCACGGCCAGCACTGCTTCTAGGTATATGCAGTATATTCTTCCCACATTAGCTTTCAGGTACAGGAGACCTAACGTCACTTGCATTTTGTTTTTTAGGTTGAGATCAGTGCTGAGAATGTGTCTTATTTCGTGACAGCCGCCTTTGCAGATCTTTTCTTTCATTTTACTGTGCTGAATATCATCACTCTGGTCTAGTTAATGTAGACATCTTAAACAAGACTGCTCATCTTGGCATCATCATTTAGCTTGGTTGCTTTGGCACGTTTGCCTAGTCCGAATTCCATCACCACCAAATGTCTTTGCTACAACGGGCTCTTGATCCAGTTGGCTGTCATCCATCGCAAACAGCTATAAGTATAGCAATTGGCTAACCTTGTGCTCTTACTGCAGGACATACCCTATGTTGTTGTTGTTGTTGATCAGCATGTTGGCCTCTGAAATCAATGTAATACAGAACAGCAGTGGTGACAAAGGGTCACCTTGGAAATTTTCCTCACTTGATGGCGATTCTACTTGACTTGAAGCAGCCTTTTGTTGTAATAGAGTTGCATCTCAGTTATCCACTCTATCATTACAGCCTGAGGAACCATGTCCTTGGTGGACTGGATCCATATATCTTGAGTGCTATCTTGATTTAACTATGCAGGATGCTTTCAAAAGCCTTCTCGTAGTCAGTCCAGTCCATGCTGAGGTTGTGTTTTCCTCTTTTCATGTCCTCAGTGACTGCTTAATCAAGCTGATCTTTACATACTCTTCTTGATCTCCCACATCCTTTTGTTCGGGTGCCAAGTTATTATTATTATTATTATTATTATTATTATTATTAG
>JAOVYU010000067.1:17922175-17940058 GCA_025674565.1 Synodontis membranacea
AAATGGGAAGGAGGAGGAGGAGGATCTCTTCTCTAGTCCGGTGCCTCTTCGACTGCTTGGAAGTCATGTTGTGAATGGAGTGTGAACACATAACCTAACAACGGGGGTTCGCAGAAAACACAGCCCAGTAGAAACTTCGCTCCTCCTGTTTTTTTTGTTTGTTTTTTTTTTGCTGTCCAGATGCAAGAGGTTTTATCTCTGAGGAGACGTGTAAAAAAAAAAATGTATCACTGACGTCAACCTGATAAACTTATCCAATCTGAATATGCAACATACGGTTAGTTTTGTTTGTTCGGTTATTGCGTAAAGGTTCTGTGAAAAGCAGGAAGGTCAGTGATGGGGAACATTGTAGACGGGGCATTCTGTTACACCTGACTGAAGCGTGAGTAATTGCCTCATTACAGTTTACGTTTGCTGCCATTTTGGAATTACACCAAATTTTTTTCAAACGATCCAGGAAGGACACATGCGCCCTTGAGTGAAAAAAAATAAATAAATATATAAATATATAAATAAAGATTTTAAACTGTGACAAATTAGAAATTTGATATGCGGTACAGACATCATACATCATACCCCATTAGATGCATCTCCAGGCTAATGTGCCTCAAGCAGCTCCTGCAGCTCGGACTAACTCGCCAAATGCCCTTGGAGGCTACAGGTGTTTCTTCTTCCTGTGTCACATTGATTTGATGCGCTTGTTACATAATTGACAGCCTTTTTCAGTGGTAATAAATGCTGCGAGATCCAATTAGTATGTATATCATGGAGTCGGGGGGGGGGGGGGGTCTGTGGATAGAGCGAGTCTGCTCTATCTGACTCCTGCTGGGAGCCTGTTACATTTTAGCACTATAATAGGAGGATATGTTTGTGTGTTAGTAAAATAAAAGCAATGAATAGGCAGTTTTAGTGTTTGCAAAAAAAAAAAATTCAATAAAACAGATCACAGATTGATAAAGTGAACAAGAAGAACAAGAGACAGCAGTGACTCTGATGTAATCTCACTTCATATTGCTACAGACGTCAGAGTCGCTCAGAAGTACGGTCTTTACAAATCTAGTTTTTTTTTTATCTTATAGACAAAGTCTACAATGAAGAGCAATGAATCACAAAAATATGTGTGTTGAGAGGATTTCTGGAGTATGCACGGAGAGATAAACAGTGATAAGATGGACGTTTTAGCCACAGGTATGTTCTCTTGGTTCTGTACATGCAGTGACGTCTGCACTTTTCTTAAGGAACCAAGACTTTTAGTGCTGACAGTAAGAGGTAGGTAGATGTTAACATAAAAGCTGTCAGAAGGCATATTTGAGACGTCACGCTGAGCCGGGAAGCTCTCTGTGGATTGGTAATGGAAGAAAGAGGAGAGCAAGAGAGAGAGAGAGAGAGAGAGAGGCTCTGAGAAGAGAAACCCCACTGGCCACCATGTATAGCTGAAAAAGCTTTGTGTTGAGGCTTAAACGCACATCTCAACGGCGGTAGAGTTTGCTATTGCATCAAGTCCAAAGGGGAACGTGGATGACAGTGAATAACAGTCTGTCTGTAGATGTTTTTTTTTTCTTTTTCTTTTTCTTTTTCAGATTAGTTTTGTATGCAAAAAAAAGGTAAAAGCCAAAGCCGAAGAGTGTTTGTCAGGGATGAATGTGATTCTCAGCATTGTTCAGACTTTCCCCTGCTAAGTGCATGCCCCTTGTGTGAAATATGGCCTCCAGGAAGACATGAATATAGTAAAAGTAAGGTTTTCTCTTACTTGTGTTCTGATCTTTTGAACTGAACTTTTTTTTTTTTTTTTTTTATCCGCAAAATGGAGGCTTTTACAGAAACTTGTGCTGCCGATGGGAGGACACACTCAGTTTCTCTCTTAAAAGCAATGACCCTGGAGGCCGGGTTCAGCCGAGGCACAGGGAAGAAAGATTGTCTCTGCCACAGTGACACTTTCACTCTCTGTTCCAGTTGCTGCTTAAGCTCGGTTCCAGCCTTTGCACATTGATCAGCATGGACGTCTTCAGACCACTGATTCACAACCGTGAGCTTGTATTGTTTTTTTTTTTTTTGTAGCATTTGTAATAGATAGTCTGTTCTTGTCAGCAGACAGAGACTATTTTTTATTATCTCTCGCTGTCATACTCGCAGCAAAGGAATGACTTGCATTTCGAGGCTCTCTGCATGTCTGCATTGTCACAACCTGGTACCATGTGAGGAGGGCTTTTTGAGTGCCTCTCCAACGTGCCGCATCTCAAAGGCACCATATTGATTTATTTCCTGCGAGAGCATTGTCAGCCGTCCCTGCTCTATTAATACCCCGTCTAGCTTGTTTAAACAGCTTCGTAACCAGCAACAAACCCCCACCGCTGTCATAGAGCGCATTTGATTCGTCCTTGCATGCAGCAAGTTGTTATTCCAGTGCGCCAGTATCGTCAACTCACTTCCATTTATCCCATGATAGAAAGTGCTCCGAAGCCGTATGTGTAATTTGCATTCACCGAGTTAAGGGGTGTGTAATGACACAGAGCTGTGCAGCGTAATTTAACTTCATTCTATTCATCATCAGGACACGGAGCATAAAGAGGTAAATCTGCATAATGTTCCACTGCACCGTGTTTCTCATGTCAGGTTCGAATCGCTCACGCTCCAAGCACAGTCGACCCCCCCCTCCCCCTTCAGAGTTACCTGCTTAAGACAGAATGCGACAAGTGCAGTAATGTTCGGATGTAATGAGAATGGTATTAACCTTCTGACGAGCCACTCGGAGTGCAAGATCTCGCTGGTGCATGGCGACCGCTTTGTCAGCTATGCGAGAGAAATCCTATCTGCGGTGTTGCTTGTTTCCTGTAAGAGTTTCAGCAGTCTGGGCAAGCATGAAAACAATTAATTAAACTTAAACTTCGGGAAGTCAGGAAGGCAGTCATGCATCAGATATGAGGTAAGAGAGACCTTGGAGAAGATTGTGATAGAACCGAACTGCTCTAAGCTATATTGCGCATATCAAAAAGTTTGGAAATGCAGTTTCAATTAAACACCTTGTTGCACTTGACCTTCCAAATGTAAAAAAAACCAAAAAAAAAACCACCCCAAAAACTGTTTCCTTATCTTTATCCTTAAGATTCAGGCAAAAAGGAAATCTGTTAGGTTGGTGCATAAGTTTGTGGCTTTTTGGAAGAACTTGGATTTGCGACAACGTTCTGCCATTTATCTGGCAAAGAATGAATACCATCCCAAAAGAAGGATTAAGGTTTGAGGAAATGAATTCATCTGTGCAGTTTCGTATATCTTTGAAGCTTTTGAAATGTCGGCCAGAGAGTGTACAGTATGTCGCAGCGACCCAAACAAGTGGAAATCCGATGGCACGATGTCTGCTTCGTAGGCTGGATGCGATAAACTTCCCATCCAAGGCTTAAAATCATGTCTTTCATCACTTTTGCAACATGTGCGACTGCGTCTCATGAATGAGGGTGATTTTCTTTTGTGAATGTCCACTGGGTGATCGTAGTTCATGGATTTTTTTCACTTAATTTGATCAATAGATCACTGTAATGTTCGCCGTTTGAGCAGCTCGTAATAAACTTGTAATGCACTTGTAATGCAGGTGTTAAGCTGTTGAGTGATTTTTTATTTTTTTTTTTTTGTCTGAAAGTGAATGTGGAACCCACCTACCAACTTTCAGACTCATTAGAACAGTAGAAAGATCAATATGCAACCGTCTTGCCAGCTCTGGAATCCATTGTGTCACGTCTTTGTCCAACAGTTTCTGCAGCTACTCATCTTCCGTTTCCTTTGGTCTACCACTTCTTGGCTTATCATCCAGATCGAATTCACCCTTTTCAAAACGGGGAACCAGTTCTTGAACATGGAATTGCCGATCACAGCGTTGCCATAAACTTTGCAAATTTCGTCTCTTGCTTCCATCAAGTTTTTTCCACTGTTGAATAAGAACAGAAGGCAGTGATGGGTATGAATCTTGCTGCACTTCATGCTTGACTGATAAACTACCTAAAACACCTGCTTTTACACCGAGTTTTGCTAAACTAATAAAGATGTTTACCAGGCCACGAACGAATGCAACACACTAATAATTAAACAAGAATGTATAATGCAGTATGTCTATGCAAAGATGGGTTTCAGTGTAGTGCCTTCTTCTCCAAAAAGAAAAAGGGGCTCAGTTGAAAATGTGTCTGTGCGTTTTATTCTGACAAATAAATAATTATGCAAAGTGTGGCCCTTTCTTTTTTTCATTTTATTAGTTATATTCCTGGTCCAGCACTTTGAAAGTTAAAAAAAAAAAAAAAAAAGATTGGAAGTGAAGCCTGCTCTTATCCTTGTATTGCAAAAATGAAATCTGTGTCATTTATATATATATATGTTTTTTTCACTGGAGCTACCAGGATAACATAAGGATAAATACGGGTGGTAACTCTTCCAAAGAGGCATTTATATCACTGGTTCAACAAAAGTTAATCTTCTTAAAGACCTCATTGACAATTCCATTCCATTCATCTAGGAAATTATCTATACCTCTTATCCATCAGGGTCTCAGAGAAGCTGGATCCTATCCCAACTGACTTTGGGTGAGAGCAATAGTACACCCTGGGCAGATCCCCAATCTATCACGGGGCTAACGCAGAGACAAGAAACCATTTACACTCCCATTCTTCACATCTATGGGCAATTTAGAGTAGCCAGTTAACCTAATCTGGATTGTAGGAGGAAATATGAGCACCAAAGGGAAACCCATGTAGGCATGGGGAGAACATGCAGACCTCGTTCAGAAAGGCCCCAGTCAGATAGTAGTTTCGAACCCAGAACCTTTATCCTGTGATGTGACACTAATACCATTGAGACAATAATTCCCTCCTTTTAGTGACCAATAATAATGCTGGTTGACAGATTCGACTTATTCCACCAGCTTGCTCGCCTTTCTAGGTCATGCCCAATGCTCCATTAGGTTCCATTCTTTTTTTCTTCGTGGTGATCAAAAATGGAAAGCGCATCTATTGTAAGATACATGGCGATGACTGGAAGAGGGAAAGGAGTACGCAGGTGTACCGCAGTGACCTTGTTTTCCACCCAAAGGCTGAGAAAAAGAAGAAAAACATGTCTCCCGTTTCCAATTACCAAAGGTTCAGGGCTAGTTCATTTTGTTTGAGGCCTTATCATTAACGTCATCCCGCTCCACCAAACTGTAACTATCATCCGATATTACTTTTACCATACAGTGACTCTAAATTGTGCGGTGAGGAAGAAAGAAATTCAGCTTCAAAGATGGCTGGTACTACGGTTGACTATTCGATGTCACAAGCGAGAATGCGGAAGATGATTTAACCCCTATGTCTCAACTTATTATTCTGATATTCACCTAAAAGCATATTATGAACTATTTAGTAAGTAATGCAGTCATGATAATGAAAGAAAAAAAAAACTGCATGCCCGGTTATCATCCGTTTATTTAAATCTGCAGTTGGTATGCCCCACTAGCCTCATATCTTATTTGAAAAGCATCTGTGAAGTCCGAGCTCGCTTTTATCCCACCCCTCAGCTAGAATAATCAGTCAGTGACTGGCAGATTGAGAGACGGCTTTCTTGTCAAGAACCGCAGAGTTTTAAACGTGCTTGTTGCTGCAGTATATTGCTGTAGGTACGCGAGAGCTGTGATATGACAGAATATATGATTTAGAGGTTATTATCCCATCAGATGTGTATAGCTTTCTTTGCATCAGCTATATTTGTTGTACGAGCAGAGATCTGTCAGTTGCTGTAGACGCCAGAAGTAAAACGGTCTCGGTCCAACTTATATTTCCATCTCGAGTACTCGTTTCTTCTTCTGTATTTACTGTAACTGTAATAATGCATTACAGTCCTATTCCTTGAGTAGTTTGTGTCAGTGTGTTATTTTTATATGTTTTTTTTTTTTATTATTTTGTTATATAAGAAACATGATAAGATAATTTGCTTGTTGTATTTTTATTATTATTTTTTTTTTAAACCGTGTTCTCGATCTGACTGGTCAGAAGGATTTCATTCATCTTCTACAACAGCAGCTCTGACAGTCGTTCTAGCTGCAAGACAAATCACAGATTCATTTATTTGTTTTAATGTGCTCATTGTACCACGTTAGCATTTTTGTAGTAATTACTTACACGGGGGCATGTACGGTATGGCAGATGCTCCAGTTAATACAGTGTACAGTGGTGGTACAGCCTCACAAAAAAGAAGGCTCTGGGTTCAAACCTGCTTTGTTCTCCCCATTCCTTTGCATGTTCTCCCCATTCCTTGCTGGGTTTCCGCTGGGTACTCCGGTTTCCTCCCAACGCCCCAAAGACAGTAGCAGGTTAACCGGCTACTCTAAATTGCCTATTGGTGTGACTGTGAGTGTGAATTTTTGTTCTCTGTGTTAGCATTGAAATAGACTGGCGACCTGCCCAGGCCAGGGTCTTGCCCTGTCTCTTGCCCAAAGTCAGCTGGGATTGGCTCAAGCTTCCCCATGACCCTTAACAGATAAGCAGAATAGATAATGGATGGACGGACGATTCATTTTGCTTAAAAGAAAGATCTGTTAAAAATTAGAGCTCTGCCCTGTACAATATATATATCACCAGGAAACATACATATACTCTGATATACTCTAGCATTAAATGATTATTCATAAATAAACAAAACACTGTGTTTTATGGCACTCTTTGTATACGGTACGAGTACTCATGGAGTGAGTGAGTGAGTGAGTGAGTGAGTGGAATATCAGGAATATCAGAACAGAATTCAACAAAGGCTAGTGCTTTATAACTAGGAGCATGTGGTGATGAACATATTCATATTGACTCTCTTTATTTTTTACTGGCTTCGAAAATTTGTTCAGTGGTTTTGTATGCCTTATTTGCTGTGCTTGTCGTGAGTGTCTGTGTACGTTCATACGGGTTTAGTTGAACTCCGTAGGTGTTCGTTCAACACCAGGGATTTTTGCTGTGTACTTGGAGGCTTTGATATAAATAGAGATTTCTAATTTGTATTCTGCTGTTTGATATTGATTATGGCATGCTCGACTGTATTCCCATTTCTTATCACTGTTGCTCACAGACACAGTGTAAAGCTATGTGAGCAATGACCAGGCCCTTTGAAAACAGCCTGAAAGGCAAGCACATAAGGAATGCATCATCTCCAAAAAAAAGCCCCATGCAGCCACCAGCGTCCTCCCTTTTATTTTGACTGATTGCATGGCACATTTTTCAAACTGAGTGCAAGAATGTGCCACGAACGATGCTTTGTTTGCCAAAAAACTGACTATGATGCAGATACATTTCATGGATTTGTAGGTATGCGTGGTGTTGTGTCTGACTCCTTCGCACATTTCAGAATGATTAACAGTGAGTACGGGTGCATCCCAAAACTCTAACTGCTGGCTTTGTTCCTCAATCATACGTCTTTCAGGGCGTGTCCTGGAAATCAATCGACGTCCGTCATCTTTAAGGACGTACCGGTTCTTAAAATGCGCTCGGAGGAATCAAGGAACGAGGAGAAAGGAAGATTATAGGTCAAGGATACACTAGCGCTTCCTCTATGGTAGTCTTTTTCATTTTAATGTTTGACGTAACACTACGTATATGAGCCTATAAACGCTTTTAAAGGTCCACTAGGTAGGATTTAGGAGGATTTAATAGCGGAAATGAAATATAATATGCATAGTTATGTTTTCAGTAGTATATGATTACCTGTAACTATGAATCATTGTGGTTTGTAAGCCTAGAATGAGCCCTTTTTATCTACATACGAAGGGCGATCTCTTCCACAGACAAATCTCTTGAGAGTGCCTTCCGCATTTCGCGTTTTAGTGCCTTCCGCATTTCGCGTTTTACAAGTGGCGGTGTGAATCCGGAAGGAAGCACCAGAAGGACGACAAAGAAAATGAAAGGAAGAAGAAATAAGCATAATCAGTGTTTGCTGGTGTTGGTTTGAGAACCCAAGTTTTGAAAAATGGAGGATCATACTTCATATTTAGCACAGAAAAAGCAAGGGATTGTTGAAGTAAGAACTTGGGAGTACGTTACAGGCGCCTGACAGATACCCCACATTCTAATACACCCTTGGAAAGGGAGGGGCATTCAGTTGGTTGAATGCTATGTAGTGGGCCTTTAAGCCTTTGTATGGTTATAAATGAAAGCCTTTAAAAAAAAAAAAAAAAAAAAAAAAGCTAATTTGAGTACATGATTCAATAATAACTACAAATACATATACAAAATGAATCATCTTAATTAGGCCACGTAAACAATATCTGCAAATAACAAGTGAAGCTTCAGTGAACAATTACCTCTCATTTGCGAAATACGTTCGTTCTTAATTTCTCCTGTCCTTGTCTCCTTTCTGTGCATCCTTTCCTCTCTTCCTGTAAGTAATGAGCTAAAAACGCAGAAGGGAAGCGACGAAACTATACGAGGAGGTGCAATTAAAAAAATGCGAAGCACTGTGCGAACAAACAAAGCACTCTTCTGATGGAAGGATCCCCATAAATCTCATTTTGACTCCATTTTAAATGTTTGTCTCTTTCAGATGAACAGAAGTCTAAAAAAAAAAAAAAAAAAAAAAGTTGGAATTAAATTAAATTCCATTTGAAACATCTGTTAATGTGAGTCAAGGTGTCTCTGAATCTGGAATCTCTTAAGAAAAAAATACAATTTTGAGAGTCAGTACTCTCAAGCATAAAGGAGTTTCTCTACATGAGATACTTTCACAAATCACAGCCTAATGCAACATGCATTTATGCCTATAGCTTCCCGAAGAGAAATAATGACAGGTTTTGTTCTTCCATTAAATATTAAACAGTTATGCATTGCTCATGCACTTCATGCTCGAACGATCACACCAGTGAATAACTGGCATACATTTAAATCATTATCTTAAACATGACTGAGCATTTTAATTAACTTGCCAGTTCGTTTGCAAACAAAACATCAACCTCCTCCACTTCAGGACAGCGAAGTGTTAGAATTAAACAATGTTTGAAAGCAATAAACATAAAATAGCTAATATCTATCTATCTCCAATTTATAAGACTATCTTTTGTGTTGTACCATATGTACCATTATGTGTAACTATAAATAAATTCATTATTTGTAATATTTAACAAATTATAAAGGAATACTCCAGACTTTTCACCCTAACATCTATCTATAAGCTCTGTAGGGTTTGGGCAATTACAGCATCCAAGACATTTCAAATAACTTCCTTGTGATGGGAATGGAAAGCATGTTTACTCAAAACTCACTCATAATGGAAGTCTGAAAACTTCCATTCGTTTTTAGAGGAGCAATAAATGTTCATGAGTAATATGTACGCTTAGAATGTTCTCATTTGTTCTTTCGTCAAACTTTTCTCTGTCTTTTGTCTGTGGGAATAAATACCGAAGTACTACTTTAATTGAAGCAATACTTTTACCAAATTAAATCGTTCATCCATACTAGCACGATGGCACACGTTAATAACGATGGCACTAAAATTAATGTTGTGCTAATGTTGTGTCTTATATTGTAACCCATTTAGAATTGTTCGTAATGTTAGTTCATCAAATCAAATGGTGAATAGACAGTTGATGCATTTACAACATCATCATTTAGTTACGAATTTATCCTGCTCGGGGTCATGGTTGATTTTGGGATGTTCTTGGTAATTGGTGATCTTGGAGGAAACCCACACATACGTATGAATTTATGAATGATATATAAGCACCATTCCACCATCAATTCAGCCATCTTTGAGGTATTAGTGAATTTGAGAATAATGTAAGGTTCCTGCTTTCTTGTGCAGATTCTTTCTTCTTCCACATTCTGCCTGCTTGTCCTCGTTATTCTTTATTTTTACTTCACAACTTCTTAAGAATGTACAGTATGTTATTTTTTTTTTAAAAGGTCCCATTTTTATCTAGCTAAAAAAAAAAAAAAAAAAAAAAAAAGCTGAATTTATTTTTGGCTCTCAGTTCTCCTTTTGCTATCTGCGATGTCTACTGACCAACAAATTTTGTGCGGTTGAGCCTGTAATGAGTAGAAGTAAAATTAGGCCTGAAAGGGTTAAGATGATTAGCTGGTAGCCAGACGACACCTTGCTATTGCACTTATTCTTTTGTTTTTGAGTACACCTGGAATAGAGAAGTCCTTTTAACTTTGAATGCTGCAGTGTTGTTAGTGAAGATAAAAGCTGTTTCCTATCCGTCCAACAACACTAATTGGCCATTTGCTATGCCAGCACTGACCTGCTTGTAATTGTGGTCAGTCATTTGTGTGCTGTTTGGTTGCCTTGGTGCACTTGTGCGTGTTTGCAGTACAGGTATTGATTGACATGGTTCCTCTCCATTACCAGGGATGAAAAGACGATAGCGTCATACTGCAATCATAGCGTCAATCAATACGAAGTTTCAGACCACTCAGATGATAAGATTCTTTACTTTTCTCATGTTACATTAAAGGTTTCAGTGAATGCCATTTGATAATAGTTACCTGGCAATAAAACGGGAGGGTGACTCATACAGTATGTTTGATTAAATGAACACTACTCCGGCTTCTTTTGTAACTGTAAATCCAATCTTACTTCTTGAAATTCCGTCAATCTACAGTGATTGTGCTGGTTTTGACAAAGACGTTGCTTGGGTCTTAATGTGACTCGAACAAAAAAAGCTTTTGCTTAAGGCTTAGACAGACAGCACACAGTACAGAGTCTCCAGCGCAGAGACAGCAGAAGTCACCGGTGCGTTTTTAAAATATTACTGCGTGTATATGAGTGCCATGCCAACCTACCTGTGCACTTGCATACTAGCCTATTGCCTACACACTTGCATGCTTGCACACTTTTCGATTTTGAATACTTTCATACCAGCGTATGTACATACTTAGCCTGCTTACATATTTACCTTCTTGTGTACCTCCTCACTTACCAACTTGTCTACTAACCTGCTTGCTTGCTAGTCTACTTTCTTACAGGATCATTTGCCCTCTAGAATAATTGCATACTAACCCACCTGTTTATTAGCCTACTTAGGCTACTTGCATACTAACCTAGTCACATACTAACGTACGTACACATTAGCCTACTTTTGAACTTGCATATACTAGCTTATGCTAACCTAATATTTGCATCTTAGCCTTCTTGCATATTAGCATACTTGTGCACTTGCATACTAACTTACTTGAATTCTAACCCAAATATACACTTGCATACTACCCAACTTGCATGCTTGTCTATGAGCAGCTAACTTATTCATTTGCATACTAGCACCCATTTGCACTCACATACGTACCTGCTTGCATGCAAACCTACCTATGCTAACCTATTACGTACATAATGTCTATTATTATTATTATTATTATTATTATTATTATTATGGCACACTTTTTATTATTAGCCTTCACTAATAATGTACTAGCTTACTAATAATCCATTTATGCAAATGCATACTGGCCTACCAGCATACTTACATGTTTGCGTAGAAGCATCCTTACAAACCAGTTTTCATATGCACTTGCCTAATAGTCTACTAGGCTAATTGCGAACTAGTCTTAATGCAAGCTTGCATGCTAATGCCACCAACCCACACCCTGTTGTTGGAGTTGCACCAGCCAGACAGTTGCTCCACCTCCATCCTATACACTGATTCATCGTCGTTCTTGATGAGGCCCACTACAGTTGTGTCATCAGCAAACTTGATGATGCTATTGGAGCATTGGACCATTGGATTATAATTGTGTGTTCTATTGTGTAGCCGGGAAATTCATTATACAGTAGGTTTAACACGAAGTCTATTTTGTTGACATTATCAACTGTTCACTAATGGATACTAGAGTACATATCTGTTTGTAGCAGTTGAGGCCCTCAACTGCTACAAACAGTTAAGGGCCTCAACTTCTAAAAACAGTTATGCACTCTAGGATCCATTAGTGAACAGTTGAGGCCCTCAACTGTTTGCAGCAATTGAGTGCCTCAACTGCTACAAACAATTATGCACTCTAGTATCCATTAGAGGCCCTCAAATTGTCATGGCAATTACAGGCCTAAGCCATTGTAGCAAAGCTTTTTACATCAACAGCTGTCCAAAGACTTCTCCACAGTTTTTAAGTATATCTTTAGGCTGTTCATATAGGGACATCCTGAGGAGGAGTGAATGGTTTCCAGGTGATGATAACTCCACCCTCCAGAAGTAGGGTATCAGGATGGATCATGCAGGTCTGGAGAGCAGAAGGGGTCAGGTATAATTGGTATTGCTACAGGTATGTTCATTGTCAAGTAATGGTTAGGGTATAATGGTGTATACCATGTGCTGAGTGCAAGCAGGGACTCTTGCAAGGCTAGCTATGACAGCATAAAAAGGGAGAACCAGAAACTTACACAGAGATGAGGGTGCCATGGGCCATAAAGGAGGCCAACCTCTAAACCTGAATGTACACGTCAAACATCCCAGTTTACCAAAACACTCTATGCCAGTCAATCCTCCAGATCCGTTCACTTACCTAAGAAAAAGCTATTAACAAAAAGCTGGATTTAATATTTTTTCAGCCTAGATGTAATCACTGACACTGTGTCTGAGTCCCGAACACTAATTGGTTGGCTGTTCCATAACTGTGGGACTTTTTAAGAGATATCTCTACGCCTTGCTTTAGCCTTTAATATTCAAGGTACCAACAAATATCCTGCACCTTTTGTCGGTATAGCAGCTCCTGAAAAACCAGAAGTTTACTCTACGAGACCATTCAGCGCTTTATTGGTCAATAACTGAATTTTTGTAATCAATGGAAGTCAAAAAATTGACTGGGAACCAATGTAGTGTGAATAAGATCGATGTGATGTGGTCATATCTTCTGGTTCTAGTAAGGACTCTTGCTGCTGCGTTCTGGACTAAATGGAGCTTGTTTTTGCACCTGCTGGAACGTCAAGATAGTAAGGCATCACAGTAATCAAACCTAGAGATAAAAAAGCATGAACTAGATTTCCTGCATGGTGTAGTGACATTATGTTTCTTATGATAGCAATATTTCTGAGGTGAAAGAAGGTTATCCTAGTAATATTGTCTACGTGAGAATTTGTTGTGAGTAAATAATCACACCAAATTCTTGTACTTCTGCACATGGTGAAACAGAAAGGAAATCTGGAGTTGGCATGTACGTTTCAGCACATCATACTTGCATTCAGTTCTAGCATAGTATGCACTCGTGTACTATACTATTTGAGCACTTGCATACACGCTGTCTCGCATACCAGGTTGCTTGCACACGTCTCCTAATGGGCCAAAATTTGTTGGGAATTTAATTCATTTGCTTGTTTGATGAAGCAGTAATTCCTTTCATGAGCTCATGCAGTTTTTAATTTATCCATAGTTATTCCAGTGGCTCAGCACTCTTCGCCTTATTTTGCTGTCATTGTCTAAATGATTATTTTCCCCCTTTAAAGAAATTCTCTAACATTAGTAACCAGGGCTTTTGTGTTGTGTGACTTCTGCAAAGGCAAACATCTCATGATATTTTATGTATGTTGCTGGCTCTCTGTCCTTAGTCAAACATTCAACACAGACAGGAGCTGAAAGAACGTGTTTACATTCTGTTTTGTTAATTTTTTTTAAATTTTTTTATTTGTATACACATTTTCAAAATTTAGAAAACTAGACCTGAGGGTCTGTCTAAAATACATGTTATAAGAAATTGGTCCGATGTTAATTACTGCCTCTTATCGTGAAATAAGAACCAAATTTTTGTAGGGAGGCTTTTGGTCATTTTGGGCATGGATTTTATTTTTTTCAATTTCCGCAGATTGCCGAAGGTCGGTTGCAACAGAGCAACAGTGCATGAAGCAAACATAAATATTTAACCAGCCCTTTTGTTTAAGAAAATGACAAGTAGAAATTGAAAATTGCACCTATCAGCGAGGATGTCAAGATTTGATTGCATCCTTTTTTTTGTGTGTGTGTGTGTGGAAACAACTTCTTCCATATTAATGTTCTCTTTTCTCTCAGAGCACGCCATGGCATGCTTATCCCCGTTGTGTTGAGTGCACCTGAGGGTTTTGTGTACGAGCATAGAGAAGCCACGTTAGACTGAGCCTCTGCTTAGTGACGCTATTCTACGTCGCCCCACCGTTATGGCATCATATAATAATGAAAAACATTGACAGGAACTGCCATTCCTTATGCATCTATTCAAAGGGTAGAGCAGGAGCACTGGGAATAGCAACAGTGAAATCTGACTACTGCTACTGTACCATTCTAGAGTGAATGTTGTGTTACGTAACATACTTAAGTGTCCTTCGTCTGTTTGTTTCAGCTTCTGGGGTGACAAAAAGTGAAAAACCTAACAATATCAACACTCTTTTAACCAACTGAGCCCTAAGTGCTACATTTTTACAATGCTTTCTGATAATATTATTTTTTCTGTATGAAAGTGAATCGCAAAGCTTTGTGACCATAAATCTTTCTTGTAGCTCATGGAGCTGGGGGAACAAGTGGAACAATGACACAAATCAATGATTCTACAAGCATGTGTAAGATTGTCTTTTATCATACCCTCCATCGTTTTCTCCTGCCACCTAACTGCAGCAGCTCTCGGTAATGAGCTTGTCGACTGGCGATGAGGTATGAGTCTCGGAATTAAAATGACTTCTCCACTTTGATCCTGGAGCCCTATATGCGGCGTGGAAATAAAACCTGCCATCCCAGATGCTATATAGTCTCACATCGCGTGCTATGCATTTCAGAGCTCTCGTCATTTAGCTCCTGTTTGCATGTGGAGGTTCCATCTCAAAATCACATGGGAAGTTGATGTTCACCATGATCTCAAGGATTCTGGAGCGTAATGATTTAAGGCCAGGTATGGCACGTGAAAAAACGATTTTTTTTTTTCTTTTACTTTTTCTTTTATATTTTAATGAAATATAACCTGTTGAAAGTAAAGAATTGCTTTTTTTTTTGTATAACAAAATACAAAAACAAGACATTAGTTCATTAAACATGTCATCCAGTGGTGATAAGATAAGATAAGATCAGATCAGATAAGATAAGATAAGATCTTTAAAAGGGAACTTTATTAATTCAGAGGGAAATTCTTGTGCCTTTTACATTCCACTGAGAATTCCTTTTAATTCTAGGGTATCACCTAGTCTGTGGATCTTCATATTATGATTTGAAAGGCTTTTACTTATTCGGCAGCTATTTGCTTATAAATAGTTCATAAAACCTCTGTAATTCTAAAGATGCTCATGAGATTTTTTTTCCCTCTACAAGCGTAGTACCATTTGACCTTACAGTACACAATCATGCAAGAGTAATGATTTATTATCCACTATCATGTGACAGCGAGAAGAGGATGGATTCCCTTTTAAGTCTGATTTCTCTCAAGGTTTCTTCCCCGTGACTTCTCAGTGTCACTTCTGGTTTCTCATTAGGGATCTGCATCTACAAATGGATTTCTGTTAATCTGGTTTGTGCCAATCACTCTTGTTAAAAGTGCTCTACAAATACAATCGAATGAACCGAATTGGCCTTATAAATTAAGACTACACGATATACTGTATAATAAGAAAGCTGCTCAAAAGTCAAAGGCCAGCTTATGAATCAATGTGTAAATACCTGTGTGTCTTGAGAAATATGGCTGACAAAAGATTGGCAAAATGGATAATAAACAAAGCACTAACAGGTACTAACAGCATCCCAGTAAATAGTTAATCTTTCAGAATGATTATTAGGCAATTTCTAATTGACTATACATTGTCTAAATGACAAAGTTTTGGGAAAAGCTTTGTCTGCTATTTGGAGAGAACGGGGAAAAAAATACGCTTGGTGAAATTCCGTATGACGTTAAAGGTCCACTATGCAGTGTTTTCATTAGTGTATAATAACCCATAACTACAAATCATTGTGTTTTCTTGAGCTTAGACGGAGCCCTTTATATCTACATATGGAGCTGGTCCCCTTCCACAGAACCGCCACGTCATTCCGCTACAGGAGCACGGAATCTCTTACAAAGTGCCTTCCACACTTAGCGTTTAACAATTGACAGCGCAAATCTGCAAGGAAGCGCTTGAAGGGAGACAACGAAAAAGAAAGGAAGAGACAAGGAAGAAGAAATAAGAGGAATCAAAGTGTTCACTGGTGCTGGATAACAAGTTTGAGAACCCAAATTTGGAAAAAATGGTTCATCATACTTATTATTTAGGATGCAGTGAACTGAATTCTTCATACTGCACCTTTACTGATGGAACTTGTTTAAAAATAAATAAATAAATACAGAAAATTTCCATTTTAAAGCAAACTCATTTATGCCTGCGGTGCCTGGCTTTAAAACATTACTCTTACAAGTTCAATGTCACAACATTGCTGTTGTCTGTCTTTTTTATTTATTTTATTTTATTTTTTTTTTTTGCATTTACATTTGCATATTTATCATTAAGTGACATATTTTGATATCCACTAGGCAAATCTGTCTAATACATCCAAAATGATTTTTTTTGAAACAGACATACATTCAGTTAAGTTGCTTGAGTGAAAGAGCAAGTAAACAGATTGAAGAGGACTCAAGCTGCGCTTCTGTCTAATCACAGTGAGTCACTGGTGCATTTCAGTTTCCAAAGTCTATCAGAGCTTTGGCTTCCTCTGCAGTCAGGAATGAGCTGTTGTTCACACAACTCTCACTTTACTGCATATCACTTAGTTACCTGAGTGTGGGGAGGGTGACATTTAAACGCGCTCTCCTCTGTCTCACATGTTTCTTATTATGCTGACATGATGATGGAGCAGGCACTTAGCAGGCTATCGCTCTCAGTGGGACGTCACGCCAGTCGTGCATACTTCAGGTTCTCTCTCTCTCTCGCTCTCTCTCTCTCTCTCTCTCTCTCTCTCTCTCTCTCTCTCTTTCTCTTTGACTGTCTGTCTCTCTACAGATACTACCTGTCTCAGTCTGGCATTGCTACTTGATTTGATTTGTTAATATGCTAATGACAGTAAGTCTCCGTGCTCCAGAACAAAAGGGCCCCATCGATCCTGCCACTGCTCAGGATGTTTAATTAATGTGAGTTATTACTGCGGCCATGTGCTTATCTCAGCAAATGTTGATTTTAGATGCTTAGAACTGTGATGGCAGAGACAAAGGAGAGACGCTTAGGAGAAAACAGACAGGCCTTTGATGAGACAGGAGACTGCGGCCATATGGAGTCTGAATGCTTGGACCAACAATCAGAAACTGGATTGAAAAAGACTTTGTAGCTTGAATGGAGATGCAGATGTTTCAGATGTTAGATAAGTCTTGTCATTGAACTTCAGTCCAACTCAGAAAAGAAATGCTGCTTTCAGCTGGTTTCTCATTTAGTGCAGTCCTCAAAATACAAGCAAAGCACAACTCAACCCGACCTTGGAGAAACAGTAACAGTGTACTAGGGGTGTAACAATACTGTGTATTGTATCGTATCATATTGTTTAATAATCTCTCTCATAATCTCTTCTGATAATCTCTCTCAGTTTGATACGTCGGCGTAAGAATACATTGAACACGCTGCATAATAAAGTAGGCTAGTAAACAGCTTGTAATACTTTGTGTACTTTGTGTAATAAACATTGAGACTTAATCAGGGCCACACATCCACCTCTGACCAAGTAGCTTTCTTTAGCTAATCTTTATTTTGAATCAGGAGAAGCTGCAGGGGTTTAAAAAAAAAAAAACAACAACAACAACAACAACAAAAAAAACGTTCGTGAGCGAATATGCTAGCATAATATTCAATTCAATTAAATTTTATTTGTACAGTATAGCACTTTTAACAATGGACATTGTCCCAAAGTAGCTTTACAGAAAAATATAAATTCTGCTTATTAATTTTATTTATGAATCTATAAAATGTATCTATCTAAAAATTGTTGGGGGGGGTGGGTCATCG
>JAOVYU010000067.1:17956909-17967786 GCA_025674565.1 Synodontis membranacea
CCCCCCCCCCCCCCCCCCACCCACGACCCTGCATTTTACACTGTCCCTTGAAAGCACTTAATTGTCTTTTATATTTGTATTCTATATCATGAGTGCACAAACCTGCTCCCCGAGATCAATCGCGGTTAGCAAGCCTGATCCAGCTTATCGAGGTTGTCAGGAGCTAAACTTCACGAGGCTAATTCTCCAGGAGTAGGATTTACCACCTGGAAGAATACATCCATGGTTGGACCATTGTACTTGTCAGACCACCCAAGCTTTATTAAGCCCACCCCCCCACTCAAAAGCTCTCTTTAAAGCATGCCATTCAATACCAAAGCAAGTGATGAACATATTGCAGTTTGCTTCAATCGCTGCAGAGGATTTCCCCACGACCTATTGGCAGTGAGACCAATTCTATTGATCTCACCGATTGTAGATTTACGCTTTGTAATACGATCTCCTTTCATAATGTTCCCTAAGTAAAGAGTAAATATATCAAACGGCTCGTGTAATTTAATATGGATTAGCCCGGGCCCCTTTGGACTTGAATCCAAGCGAACAATGGGAACGTGACAGATCTTCCGTTCCACCTTTAATAACTACAAGCATGTAGTCGCAAATGCTGAACATCCTGTATTCTGCTCCTAGTAATAAATAAGTAATGCTCGTCTCTTCGACTTGAAATCGGTTTATATTACAGTATTACCGATATTATATTTTTTATAACGTTAAACTTCAAAACCCTCTACTGTCTTACAAAAACTGACAATATACGCTATAGAGCCGCTATATTATTATTATTATATTATTATTATTATGCCTCGAAGACTAGGAACACCATGGGAAGAATGGGTTATCCGTAATAATTAATGATGCAATATGGAAAATGTCAGGAAATTTGCCAAAGGGCATTCAGGTGCTGCAAAAGTCACTGAGATTACATACAGTTTTAGAAATACATTGTCATATTCTCACCTCCCCCCCGTGTCTGAAACGTACAACATCTCCATCATCTGATTAGTAGACTTGTGAGATTTTGGGAGTACGTGTAGTATATTCTCTTCATGCAGTGAGGATTTTGCATACCCATCAGCCTATAGATAACTGCATACAGTTGTGGTGTCTTTGTGATGAACTGCATTCGGAATGCGGCAGGCTTCCGTCTGGAAATCTAACTCGGGTTACCGAAGGGAAAACAATTCCTTGATTTGAGGTTTTAATTTCCTTGAATCCAGCTTCATTCCTCCCCGAAGTTAAGCGCTATCAGCGTCTCAGCCATAGTGTGTGAGGAGAGATCTGTCGAGTGTAACAGATCTCAAGGTCATCAGCTCCATTCTTCATCTTGGAGGAGGCCATAATTAAATTACGTTGCTTTCCTAATCATTCGCTTAGAGATACAGCAGTCGCTCAGTGCTCTTACGTGTGTGAGTTCCGGTTTAGATAGCCAGTGAGTGATAGTTTGGCTCGCTTTAGATTTATAGCAAGGATCTGAACAAGACCACGGTACAGTTGGCAGGAAAATTTTGCACCGTGTATTGATGTCTACAATTTAGCATGCACGTAACATTCTGTATTTGATATTCTCCTATTTATGATATAACTCTTAGGGGTGGGGACGGGAAAGCTAATTCTGCAGTAATCGTAACATATTATTTTGCAGCAGGGGGGTGAAAGTATTGAATTCGTAGATTCAGGAAGTGCTCGAATTTAAACCAAATGTAAAAAAAAATACCATTTTCTCATTTTGCTCTTTGTGTTTAGATTTATTTATTTACTTATTCACTTGAAGGGTACGTACATTGGGTCTTTATACCGTTCAAGCGCTGCATACATCTTGGTAATGATGGATCATCTATGAGCCTCGTCTTTACTTGATAGAGACAAGTGGGAAGAATCCTAAATTAGCCGACTAACTGTAATTTCTTAATCCTCATCTCGAAAGTTTTGGATTTGTTTTTCGATTTGTTACCCAATGTTTCATAAAAGACTTTAGCTTAAGTTCAGTGTGACCCCAGGAAACTTATTCATTGAACTGGCGTATTAGCTTCTTAAGTAAGTTCATTTGTTTTAGGATGGCGCTTCGGGACAGTTTTGAGTCAGTTTTGAACAGTTGAGGAATCTAAATGACGGAAACACAGCAAGGTAGCGGGTATATTCTTAACCCGAAGCTAGCTCGAAGCTTCATGAGTTCAGGAATTATTGACAAAGACTATAAACTATAAACTTGTTAAATGCGACAGTTTGAATCAGCTGAACCGACTTCTATCTTGCATGTAAAGACAAAATAATATACTACATAAACCCACTAATGTTTCCCTGTGACTTTTGTGCAAAGCTTATGAAGGTGTTATGATGGCCAAGTGTAAGTACAGTGTTTTATCTGTCTCTCTCTCTCTCTCTCTCTCCATCCATCCATCCATCCATCCATCCATCCATTTATTTATATATTTGTTTATTTATTTATTAAATGCTTAATCACACATTATCACACATCACACATTATTTAGTAGTTACACTTTATTCCCTTTAATAAGGCTTTATATTTAGACAATTAATTTATATGGTCTTACCCCTACTTAATATAGGCAGATTGCAAGGTATATAAACCCCCTGGCATTAAGCTTCAAAATCAAGGAAGACAATGTCGGCTGGGAAGCAGAGAGATAACATTCATTTGAGAGCATATTTCTCAGTCAGGAGTTTACAGCACTTCTATCTGCCATCTTTCACTCTAATCTGGTAAAAGATTTATTAGGTTGCTTTTGTTGAGTAGGACTTGTGATACTGTCACAAAATGTGTTCAGAATAGAGAATCTTATTGTCCCTTATATCAGGAGCAAGGCTGCTGACTACCGAACCTACTGTAGAAAGCTTCCAGCACATGCATAGTTGCAAACTGCATGGCTACTAATCTTTTTTTTTTGCTTGTGTTTAATACTTAAGACAATTTTATATGATATGATATGATTTATGATATTGATCAACAGAAAATTGGTATGATGTATGCATAAAAGTAGGGCGAGTTTTGACTGAGTTTGCCTCTGTGCTTCCACAGCCGACAAGGATGTGGACGACTACTACAGCCGGAAGCGGCACCTTCCTGACCTGGCAGCGCGCAGCACCCTCCCTCTACACATGATCAAGATGAGCCAGGATTCTCAGAGTAGCCAACAGGCTCAACAGCAGCAGCAGCAGCAGCAGCAGCCGTCACGCCAGCGTCCTCGCCGTGTACAGAGAGCCATGTCTCAAGACCGCGTGCTGTCTCCAGAGCGTAGCTATGCTCAGGACTATGCCGTGTCTGCCTACCCCACATCCCCATATGGTGAGCGTATCCTATCTGATGAGCAGTTGCTGTCGGCTGAGCGTCTCCGCTCACACGAGCGCCTCATCTCCCAAGACCGGCTGCATTCGCAGGACCGCCGCTACTCGCAAGAGCGTGTCCACTCGCATGAGCGTCTGCACTCTCACGAACGCATGCACTCGCAAGAGCGCCTCTACTCCCAGGACAGGCTACGCTCACAGGACCCGCTGCTCTCTCCCGATAAGACGATGTCATCCAAACGTGGCAGCTTTCACGGAGACAAGTCCATGTCCAGAGCCATATCGCACACGGACGTGTTTGTGCCCACCACGCCGCTCTTGGACCGTTACAAGATGACCAAAATGCACTCGCATCCCAGTGCCTCGAACAACAGCGGCACTGCTGCAGTGCACAACACGCTGACCAAAAGCCAAACCACCTCCAAGAGACAGGCGTTTGCCTCGCGCCGCACGCAGACCGTCGAACAGCTGCACTATGTCCCGCAGGCGGCTCAGCAGCAGCATCACCACCACTACCGTACAGGCAGTAAGACCGAAGTGACTGTTTAACTCCAGTGATTTCAATCGGACCTCAGCCATCCGCCAGGAACTCACACACAGAAAAGGTCTGACAGCCAATCCTCGTCTACGCTATACTCTATTCCACATATACTCTGTACTCAGACAAGAGACCATTCTGTGTGTGCATACCCATTATTTTTGTGTCTTTGTAGATCACTGACAAAGGATGGACTAGAAGATTGTGCAGCTTATCAGAAAACATCCATCCAGTTCTGCAGTTCTTAAGGGCTTTGCAGAAGAAGAAAAAAAAAAAAACGTGCAGAGACTTTTAGCAGAACGACAGAAGGTGTAAATGAAAGCGCTAGTTAGTGCAAATGTGTAACGGAATTATATAACTTTATAAATATATAAATACACATACTGTTTGTACCTAAAGTCCTAGTCATAGCTTTAGAAGTTCTTAAATTAAACCGATGTTAGCACTTCTATTGGTGCCTCTATGAACCTGTTCAATTTCATCAACAAAGTGGTTTTGTGGGTTAAAAAGCACAATTGACTAAAAAACATTATCTTTTTTTTTTTTCTAAAATTTCTTTGTTCTGTTTAGCTTTTTTTTTCTTTCTTCTTTTCCTTTTTTTTTTTACTGATTTGTTTTGCTCGTCTGTTTGACTGACACTGACGCAAGTTCCTTTGTGTAGATGGTTGTAAATAAACTATTTTAGCTGCAGTAATTGGAGACGTCTGTTCTGGTTGGCGTTTGTATAGTTTTATTTTAGAAATCCAACAATGACTGATATATGACCCACTAGCCCAGTACTGGAACATTTTAAATGAATACAAATATTGTATGTGTCATTGCAATTGTGTTTGTAGAATGAGAACTGGGTGAAACTACATGACCACTATTGATATCTGGCTGTAGACTGTGCTCCAGTGAGTGACTCACAAGAGGAATATAATATGCTTGTTGTAGTTGCTTCAAATAAACCATCCTTATTTTTCTAAACATAATACTCACCTGGAGTAAATCTATTGTGTGCTTCACGTGCATCTGTTTCCAAATATTATTAACAGCATTGATACAGTACAGTAGATACCAGAAGACAGAAGACATATATCTCTGAGTGATGGAACTGGAAATGTGGGTGTGTCTTTGGCTCTATTAACTTTTAAAAAAAATATTATATATATTATTTTTTTGGTCAAATATTTCTGCCTTGACAATTTGCAACCATAATTAACCCTTATTAGCCTGTAATAAGAATGCACTTTCCCCCAAAAAACTCCCCACATGTGCACGTCAGATCCTTGCGCAGTTGTTTCACTGCACTGTTCGGGTTCAGAAATTTCCTTCCAGTTTTGCTCGAATCAATTCCTGAAAGATTGTATAATGTTTCTGTCATCCAGTAGAAGTTGATAACTCTGGATGATAGCGAACCTTTACAAAAAAGAACAATAGTAATTATGTAGGATTACAACACACAAAAAAAGATCATATCAATCTTGTAGTAATCTTACAAAAAACTATAATACTTATATAGGAAGCTTATAGTAATTTGCGACATCACAGACGTATAATAAGACTGTACTATAGGAACACTGCAGATGGGTAGAATATTATAGAGGTATAACAGAACATCATACAAGTACATTAGTGTAGGAATCTTATTAAAAAAAAAAACTACAATTTCCCCACAATGGTCTCTCTCTCTCTCTCTCTCTCTCTCTCTCTCTCTCTCTCTCTCTTTCTCTCTCTCTCTCTCTCTCTCTCTCTATAGATAGATAGATAGATAGATAGATAGATAGTTATTTATTGTAAGGGATGACTTTTATATGCACATGCTCATTAGAGAAAACGCACACAAATTCCAGACCATTCTTATTCATGTTGCATGTGCACAAATCAGCTACGCATCTAGTCAAGGACTGGATACTAAAGTGACCCAGATTGAAAAGTTCATATTTTTGTATCCACACAATCCAGGATAAAAAAAAAAAAAACCCAATCAGATCTGCATCACAGTTTAGACCCATGTATTTTGTTAACCCGCTGGCAATCAGAAGCTAACCTGCCTTGATTTCTAAAAAAGGATGCTTATAAATGTTCACTGCTAATGTCCACTAGTTAACGAGGTACTTCGACAATATCCCTTCAAGCGTCTTTGAGTCCGTCCATGGGCTGGACCTTCTCAATATTACAAGACTCTTCATTTAACACGCAGCATTTGCTGGATCTAGCTGGCAAGGATATCAAATTGTATTCAAATTAAGGCTCACTGCGAAATGTTGGTGCGTTAACCACCATTAAGTCCTCCTCCACCACGCTTTCTAAGCGATAAAACCAGGCACATCTCTTTTACCAGACAGTCAAGCGTGATTAATATTTAAAAAAAAAAAAAAAATGTGTCTCAACATCTCGGGTCTCGTACCATGCTAATCAATGCAAATCAGTTCATTACGGACTCGATCTGTCATAATCAGGAAACCGCAACTGATTATTAAATGTCATACAAATAATTATAATCATAATTACACTATATGTACAAAAGGTTGTGGACACCTGACTATTATGCCCATATGTGCTTGTTGAACGTCCTATTCTAGATTCCGTCCCTGCTTGTCTGTTATAATAACTTCCACTCTTCTTGGAACACGGTTTCCGCTAGATTTTGGACCATAGCTGTGTGGATTTCGCCAATTCAGCCACAGGAGCATTAGTGAGGTCAGGTACTGAGCAGGACCCTGTGCAGGCAACTTCATTTTTTTTTTTTTTTTTTAACTCCAACCTTGGAAAAAACATTTCTTCACTGACCTTTATTTTTGCAAAGGGGCATTGTCATGCTGGAACATGTTTTGCACTAGCCTTCTTAGTTCCACTGAAGGAAAAAATGTAGTGCTAGAGCTATACATTTGCTATACAATTGTGTGCTTCCTACTTTTTTTTGGCAACTGTTTGGAGAAGGCCTACATGTGGATAGGATGGTTAGGTTTCCACAAAGTTTTGGGCATACTGTATAGCGCATATGTGTCATTATTGTCAAACTTTTGCCAATGTAATAGTATAATCTTTACGAACGAGTAATAGTGTATCAAAAGAATTTTTCTATCAACTCCACAAACTATGAATATTAAAGTGACAAAATTTTAAATTTTAAGATGCAATAATTGCGTTTGTCATATACGTAAATCAGCCAATACTCCCGGACAGATCAGCTGCTTTTGTCATGCAAACAGAACATAACCTGTACGGAAAAAACAAATGATTACAGTCATATGTGTGATCATTGCAAAGATCAGTTCTACAATTCTACAAAACAATTATTTAATATTGATTCATGAAGATGGTTGGTTATTGGTAGTGTTTTTTTTTTTTTTTTAACCAACATTTGATGATTTATATACACCGCCCACTTTGAAAGCTTGTGATCCTGTTCATTAAGAGGATTTAGTGGTTTTCTTCCACTGTAGTTGCAGGACCACCAGGGCGGTTTCATACGGAACTCAATGAGTTTCCCTTGCTTTTGCTTGCTGAGTACTAATAGCAAAGCAATCATTTTGTGAGCACGACCCATGTGGACAGCTTAAAGGTCATTACATTTGACATGCTGTTTGTTCTGCCAGGCCTTGATGTAGTGGAATGATGGACATATCGACTATCCAGATTATTTAGGACTGGAGCATCTTTGAAATGCACTTCCAGTTAACGCATTTACAGTATGCACCGAGCTCAGAAAAATATCTGCAGGAAAGAATGTGCCCGGTCCGACCCAGTGTCCAGTGAGGACTCTTTCAATTATCCCAATGAAAATACAGTTTGACACACAATGGCTATGTCCTGGGATGCAATCATGGCAATTTCTGTGGATTCTCATCCTAAATAGAGTACAGTATGTTATGAACCATTGTGACCTTTGATATACAGTATGGCGTGCACTAGTGAAACTACTGTGGTGAGCTGGGAGGTAGGACAGATGGTTACACGTATAACTGTGGTTCTACGACTGAGTGAAGGAACACTAGGCCATCCGGATCATTCAGGTGGAAACGAATGGGCAGAAATGACAGATGTAGTAGGGATTTTCTGCCGGCTACCCATGTGCGGTTCAGGTGAGAGTAACAAAATGACGACTATACTCGTTCTAAAGAGAAATTCCACGATGACCCTGCACTTGGTCATAGAACTATACTTACATACGTATTATTACATATAGAATACACCATGACTCGAGCAACTGTGGCTGGAAAGGTAGTATTCTATGTTAGTGCTGTGATGCAAGTGACCGAGATCTTCAAAATCATTTCATTCCAATAACATGAAAGAATGCTGCTACCTACTAAGAGTGCCATCTACTAAGAACTTTTTTATTTTAGGTTTTTTTTTTTCTTTTACATTAGAATTAATACTCGCTACTTGCATATCAAATATCACAAAGCCTTCTTTTAAATTTACTGAAACTCCAGGGAGCCCACAAAGGCTCATATATTTGCTCTCCACACATTCAGGAGTGATGGCAAACATTACATTTCAGGGCCCTGTTCGATCCCATCAGCATGCAGATGAAAATACGACACTAAAATGAAACCGAGATTGTAAAGCAGGCTGGCTAAAGACGCGCTTCGGAAACAGGGTTGAAGGGTCATATTTGAGCTTTGACACTGTGCAAATGGCTGCTGGTGAAGACGGAGCATCGCTAAAATAATCAAAAGCTTTCACCGACTCTGTCTTTGAAAGCAATGTCTTGTTCAGTTAAAGTACACCCTCTCTTCGCATTTGAATTTTTAATTTCGAATACAGGACTTATAAGTGCCTTTACAGAATTGTGAACATGTGTCAGTCTGCTGCAATTTTTTTTTAAGTGTAAATGTACTTCTATTTAGAAAAGCTTTTAGCAGACAAAAAAAAAAAAAAAAAAAGATGTCCCCTGAAAATTCTCGTCTTGTCTTTACCACTACGTAAGAGCCCGTAAACCTGAGCAAAAAGTCTACAATATTTACTCGCAAAGAAAAGTTAGGTGATGCAAACAAACAAAATGAGTGAGCATGCATTATTTCTTATTACTTTTCTACTCTACTCTACTATTCGATTTAGATCTGATCGGCTAGTATCATTCCTAACGGAACACTGCAGGAGAAAAAGTATTGCACACAAACGCTTCTCACAAATGCTTCTAGATTTCTCTAGAGGTTCTATAGAAGTTCAACTATTAATGTTATGAGTGATATGAGACATAAATAACAAATAACAATTTATTGCCCTAAAATAACCATAAAGCATTAAATTCGATTACTTTTATACTAGTCTAGTCTAAGCGCACTCCATAGGGTCTTGTGAGATAATACAGGGTACCATATGAGGGTGGACATTCTGTTGGTGCTTTAAAATGCTTGGGGTAGACAAGCAGACAGGAACAAGACATTAACATGTAGGGCTACTCACTCGACTCCAACAGATTTGCTGTTCCACTAAAAATAATGATGTGAGTTTCAGGATATACTGTCATTGTATAAAACAGAGATGTAGCCAGAGACCAGATGCAACACGGTGGAGATTAACCTGAAGGACATGCCCTTGATATAACTGTTAAAATCAGTGCAAACTCAGGGTCATGTTTAAAGCCTTATTCTATATTAAAAATTTCTAAATTTCCTTTAGTTGGATTCTAATCAAACTGGCGTAAATGTATAGCAAAATTCCAACATGTTTAGCATGCATAATGTGTTATAGCAACTTGCTATAGAATTGTGTAGGATTGATATTGCTCAACTATGAGCAGCACCGGAGATACAGAAGGCACAGTGAGCTGTAATTTGCAAAGCTGGTACCGATTCGGGTAACATAACCAAGGTGGGGGGAAAAATGAACAGAAACAGTATACGGTAAATCCACAATGTAATTCAACATGTGATTATAAGTGAAACTGTCAGTGTTCTGATGCAGCACATGGCCGAACGTAATAATACAATGACGCAAAAATAGAATTTGTGTAGAAATAGATACAACTGTACTTGTAACATCATGGGTCAGTTCCTTATTAGCTGTCTGACTTAAAGGCAGAGTAAGCGATTTTTTGGAGAAACCAGCAAGAGTAAGCTAGATTTTGAAAACTGAAAAATTCCACATCCTCCTCTCGGGCCGCCTTCCAAAGCCACTCCTTTAAAAACACATGAACGTTCAGTGGCTGGTGACTACTGATGGACAGGTCCATGAGAGAGAGAGAGAGAGCATGGTAGCGTAGTTTTCATATCCAGCTAACAAAATTCCCCCAAAAAACAAAATAAACCAGATTAGACACTCCGTTGTCAGCCCTGTTATTGGAAACTCGTACCGATGTTCACTCTGGTTTCACCTCTTGCTTTTGCCGCTTTCATGTACAAGTCGGGAGCTCCTACTTCCCACTTGTAAAGTTGGATTTATGACTATGTCATGTTCAAGTGCTTTGTTGTCAGACTGAAATGAAAAACCACGGATGCAAGATTACCTCTCGCTTGTTTCTTGGGGGAAGTCCTGTTTTGATGCTGTAATGCACATGCTAAATAGCAGGAGAGTGTACACGGGTTACAGATTAGATTGTGTACACGAGCAACATCTGACAATAGATAGATGTCGTCTTCTCCGCCATGTTAAAAGAGTGGAAGTCATTCCATCTCAGGAACTTGGGTATCAAAATTACTTCCAAAGGGTGCACTTCCAAGGGTCACACATTGGCAGAATTACGACTTGAGGGGCAACTTTTCATGTGCAACTTGCAAGTTGGCAACTCGCATTTACTCGAATTCCAACAGCACATGAAGGCAGCATTTATCCTACTAATTTTAAAACTTTTTTTTGGTCGTAGCGTTTCCTGCTTCAGCCTTTATCTTCTTGCTTTGTTTAGCGGTATAAGATGTTGCAGGTATTGCAAATTTTGGCTGATTTTTGTCTGTTATTCTTGTGCGACTAACTACAGCCATGCTGTCCTGGGGGTGCCCGATCTCGCCTGTTCTCGGAAGCTAAGTAGGGGCAGGCCTGGTTAGTACTTGGATGGGAGACATCCAGAGAAGGCTGGGTGCTGTACAAAGACCCAGCCACAAGG
>JAOVYU010000067.1:17993767-18008257 GCA_025674565.1 Synodontis membranacea
ATATTTGAGAGTAATGGGTCTTTTGTGTATGTAGAAAATGTTTCAGATCTTTGAGTTCAGCTCATGCAAAATGGGAGTAAAACTGAAAGTGTTGCATTTATATTTTTGTTCAGTATATTTACAGTTCTTAAGTTACAATATTTAATTTCAGTTGTTTTTTTTTTGTTGTTTTTTTTTAGCTGCAATGCCATGATTTACCCTGCTATAAACTGCAATTTTATTTTATGGTTACTTTTTTCTTTCTTTCTTTCTTTTTTTTTTTTTTTTTTAGCATTTATTAACTTTTAGAATTTCTGTTACATTTTTATTTTCTCTATTTTCTGCATCTTGCCTTACCCAAAGAAAAATCTTGCTTGTAATATGATAGATCAAATGTAATATAACAAAATTGACCGTCCATATGTTTCACATGTACCAAACATTACTTATCTTGATGTACCTGGTTGAAGTTGTCCAAGGCTTTGTGCAGGTTGGCATGCATACCCAGCGGTGGCTCGTTGGTGATTTTGATGGAGTTCTCGAGAATACCCTGTGGGATGATGTGACCCTCGGGGGAAGATGACGGCTCGGCACTGATGAACACTCTGAAGTCCTGGTGGCTGGTGTTGCTGTGCTGCTCCAGCTTCTTCTCCAGAGTGCCCAGCCACTTGGCCACCAGGTGGATGTTCTGGATTTGAAGGATAAATGAATAAGCGGTAAGATTATGAAGAGGTTATGGTGTTACCCAAATCTCAAATGATGATAAGTCTGAATAGATGCTAAGAGCTACACCAGAATGTTTAAACACAGAAGAAAAGGGCGCACAAAACAATTTCCAACTCATAAGCACAAATTAAACAATTGTTCCTAAATGGCACAGAGTAACAGAGAGCAAGTGGAAATGAATTCCTTGTGAAAGAAATGTGCTGACCCTCAATGTTCTCAGCACTTAGAGATGAGAGAAATTTATCGGCACTGTTATATTGTGGCTTGCATGCAGAGAGTGTCCTTTTTAGCATTCCCCTGGCTAAACACATTGGCCTGTCAAGCCCTTGCTCAGCAGGGAGGTGCCACATATGTGATGTCTCCATTCGTGGAAGAGGAGATGTGTCCGTGTTTGCAATCAGCAGCTTTGGAGCTGTATGAAGTGATTATATAACTACTATGTCTGAATCATAACATGTTAACAGCATAATTAAATAATCTGAAAAAGTGCCTTCAGAACAGTGCTAAGCAGAACTTGAACATCTAAGTAAAATGAGCTTTCACTAATGGCAGAATTCATGGTTCACTATGCTGATGAGACGTACTGGTATCAAAATGGCACACAGTCCGAGAGTAAACAGTAGTGTGTGTGGCATTGCATCTTTTCTCAAAAACTCATTAAAAGTTGAAATCTGCCATGGCATCCTTTTCTCCACTAATGCTTTTATTCTGCCCTGAGGTATCATCTAAGATGTCTATCTAGGTGGGGGGGGGTCCAGTCAGTTTAGGCCACTTGATTCCCAAGACTGTGGATTTTCTCTTTCAATCTCTGCAATTGATTGCCTTTAAACAGCAAGTGGATTTTTGCATTTTGGTCGACTGGGCTCTGTGTGCGGAAATATAATTGACTTTCACTGGAACTTTCCATTGACCCACTGAGCTTTTATAGAATGGATGGATGGTGGAGTGGAAGCTTTTGGGAGGGAGAAGTTGTTCCTCTAAATGCACTGATCTGCACTGTTATGCAAAAGTAATTAAACAACCACACGGCTTCTCACCCGCAGTCCCGGTGGTACACGACATACAGTAAAGCAACTCAGGGATTTAAAGAAAGAATGCTCACATTCTGCCAACTACTGCCAATTCTAGCTGCCAATAAGAGCCATTAGGATTCTGTGCTACTTTAAAATTTAAATTCAGTCCTGTTGCGAAGGGATACGGTGATGTAATAAACCTCGGTGGATACATTTTGTTTTTGTCACTGTTTCCATGGAATTTATGTAAACCCAGTAAATTACCCATATTTTATTTTCTTAGCATACTGATCCTTTTTCGATCAAACCATATATGGCATATAGGGCATTTTTCAATAGCAGCTGGACAGGTTCCAAACTAATGCCCATAAAAAGCAGCTTGGCAGGAGACCACAGTGTTTTCACACTGACATTTGGATGGAGTAGAAACATTAAATCACTAGAGAGGAAGCCTGGGTGACTGAGTGAGACACACGGTGCTGATCAAGACATTAGAATTACTTACAACTACTAACTGAACTCCCATGGCAAGGTTGCTGCTGACAGCTAAACACAGGTTAACTGCTATTAAAAAAGGGCAACAGGAAGTGAACGATTTAACTGTAAAGTCAACAGTGTATGTATCTTTCTTTACCTGTAAAATTACCCAATGGCCTTCACTTGCGGCCAGGTCCAAAGCTTTCTCAGCCACAACCTCCTGGCCCTGGCCAAGAGACACGTTGTGGAAGTTCCGATTGTCAAATGTGTAGCCCAACTTTCGACCTGCAAGACATAATTTAATTTAGCAGCTACTTTACAAATGTTCATACGAACTAATTAATTTATACCTACTTTACACATGTTTATTTGGTATACACAACACACACACAGTATAATAACTCTCGGAGAATATTTCACTAAAAGATTGCACTACACTTTGGCTATGATTTGATAAGTCCCACTCGCGCACACAGCCATGCCTAATCTATATCCACACTCCTCCTGGAGCCTTATAAGATTTACGCTTTCAAATAACAAAATGCATGGGCAACCAGCACTGGCTTTCTGATACAACATGTCTATCTTTTAAACAAAAAACTGCATTTTCTGTTTGCAAAACAGCAGTCAATCAGTCACCAGGGATTTGAACATTAAAATGTTTCGTCCGAAAACTGTCAAGTTTAAAAAAAAATAAAATAAAATAAAAAAAACAGAAAAAGAAAAAGAAACAACTGTACCATGTTTCTCCACGTCCTTTAGAGGATCGACTCCAGGAGAAAGGATGAAGAACATGGGTGTAGCAGCTCCGGATTCTTCAAAGGAGATGGCAAAATCTATTGATCGACTCATCACATATTTATTGCCCAGCTTTTCCTCCACAAAAGCTCTGTCCAGGGAAACCAAGGTTTTCATTCAGAATGCATTTATATGATACTATACAAAATGATACATGTCACGAACATATTTTAGATTAAACATGCATAGATTCGGGGAAAAAAAAAAAAAAGACACAAAATAGAACAACTTTAGGAGTAAATTTCTAAGGCATTTCCTTCCATCATCAGTTGCATACAATACAGCGCATTTACATTAGGATCATTCTTGTAAGATTAGTATGGTCCCTCTTAAGAGAAATGTAATGATTGTGTACAGTATATATACTGAAAACCTTTTAAAAAATATTATTATTATTATTATTGTTTACAATTCTCTGCCTACTCATCCATGCTCACAGATAGCTACCGATTCTACAGTCATGCATGTGAGGAGCTGGAATATAAAATGCTCCCCATAAAAAGGATTTTTACAGATTGCACAGTGATGACATGTTCATAATAAAATCTGTTTGCTAATTAACACCTCATTGTTCGATTAGATTTGATTAATGTGATAACTGACCTGATGGCATAGGTCATTCTGTCGGGTCGTAGCGCTCGCATCATGCACAGCCTCTGCAGCGAGGTCTTGTTCTTCCACTCCTGAGGGAATTTCTCTTTCTCCGGACACTCCGACTCCACAAACTTCTTCCAGCGCTTTGCTGAGCCCTCAATGTCCCGGTCCAGGTTACGGAATTCATCCATTGCACAAAGCGCCTGAGACAAAACATAAACCACCCGGTTAGAGGATCAAAGGATCAGCAAAAATCCTAAAAAGTCCTCAAGTGTTTAATTCCTCTTCTACCACAGTAATTTATACACAGTAATCGTATACCACAGGAACTATGCCCATTATTTGTTATACATTTTTATCCATTTAGTGTTATGTGTAATGATTTGGAACTTCCATGAAACAAGTTATCGCTTTCATTAGAGCAGTTATAATTATGTCAATAATGTCAGAGCCATGCTGTTACAGAAAATGAATCAACACCTTATCAACGATCCGATTCAGCTATTCACAAGTGCTGAGGTATAAAAAGGTTATTACAAGCCATAAAAAGTTATATCACACTCAGAAAGGGAGATGCAAACTTTTGAACTAAAATAATTTGTTTTTGCTACTATTAATTATAGTTAATTATTATTATTCCTAATCTGAATGGTCAAGCTGCATTCCAAGAGCCCCAATATCTCATGTAACCGCAGTGGGACATTTCACTCTGTGGACTCCATCGGGAATTATGGTAGTTGTGTATTGCAGCTGGTGAACTAGAACCTCTTCTAAAATGATGCATCTTTATAGTAAGGATTAAATTTAACTATTAACATGCTTTGAAAGCATCAGGGATGTACTAGCTATTACTTTTCAGCTTACTGCTCATCAGATCTGACAAGTGGGTAAACTTTTGCTCCATATCATCATTGGAAATGTCCAGCACCATTGCTATTCTGTGTGTCACGTGCATCTGAGATTCCAAAAATGGCTGAAAAGGAAAATGTCCAGGACAGCTGGGTTGAATCATGAATAAAGAAGAATTTTTTTTTTCTCAGGTTCCTGTGCATCCTTGGGTGGGTGATGTAACTCTGATGCAAGTCATTTTACAGATTGCGTGCAAAATAAACCAAACGTAAGTGACACATCAGCGCACACGCCTAATGGCTGTTGATGTTGTACCTTGATTCCTCCCCAAGAATGATGAGACAAGAAGTCCACGGGAGATGTTACACCAGGCTGGACGGGATACCTCAGCAGGAAATCCAGTTCATTACTGTTGATTCCCTTACTCATCACTAAAATCTGTGGGGACAAGAGAGGGAGAGAGGGAAAATGTTAGGCAAAAGATGCTTACGAAGATACTGACCAATCTAATGGGGGAAATACCCTACCTGAAATGCAAGCTGTGCCGTATATGTGAGTTTGTCGCATTCAAAAAGGCCACGGGTGGTGTACTGGAACACGGAGAATGTGATGCTGTCGATAAGATTTAATACCCTCTCTTTCAACACCTCATCTGGTGCTGCTTTCATTACAGCTTTCTGGAATACCACACTGAAGGCCTGATAGCGCACACACACACACACACGCAAGGAGACAAAAATCTAGATCATAAACCAGCTCCAAATATTTGCACTGCTGAGCAATTAAGCATTGGTCCATTTTACCTCAACATTAAATTTTAGAAGGCAGCTTTTATAGAAGTTTGTACTTGTTTATGCTTACTTCCTTTACATAAATTTGATTAACAGAACAAAGCAATTATTTTGTGATAGCTGAACATTGTATTTTCTCGCATGTTGACTGTCTCAAAATATGAGAATGTCACTGTTTTTAATCTATCTTTGACTAACGCTCACACTCCTCTTCGTCTCTCCTCAAAGCTGACACCTTGTCAGAATCAAAACTCCCCATTTCATTACGGCAGGTTTGCGTTTGTTTGCGGATGCTGACAGTGCAGTGCATTTAATAAACGCAATATTTCATCAGCTAAAAGAGCGAGAGAGTACAATGCAGACTAGAGTGAGGCAGAGGAAGCACAGTTACAGTTGCTTGTGCTTGAAGGGAGAGCGCTTAAAGTTCAGGCATAGTAGTGAGGGTTACCTTCAGAGAAAACTGGTACATAGGATGGATTTTATTGAGGTCGTTCATGATGAAGTAGAGGAGGGAGGCACGGGCAGCCGCCGGACGGTAGTGCTCTCTCGCTTCGTTGATTTTAGCTTCCGTCACCTCTGCCTCTTTTACCTGAAATCACATTCACACCCACACACACCGTGTAGTGACAATTATTAATCCAATAATTAATGCTCTATTACACCTAAATCTAAGCAGAACTTGAGTTACCAAAAGGAAACCTTTTTGGTTCCAAAGTTTAACTTTTTTTTTTTTTTAACGTTTTACCATTTCTCATTGGAATATAACTCGAAAATAGTTACCAAGAAAAAATGCTCTTGCATCAACCAGCAAATTTGCAGCACCCGTCACTAAGGAAATCATAAATCTTTCTAAACCTATTTCACATGCTTTAGAGTGGACTTTTCCTTTAATGAAACACTTTACCATCATCTTACTGACAATATCCTCCTTACTGATTATATTTATACTGAATGAACTGAACAACCTTCTCATTGATCTCAGCAGAAGTGCGTTTGTTTGTCTCCAAATTCTCAACCAGTTCCGTGTCTCCCAGGAAATTTCCAGAAGCTGAAGACAGGCGTGAGAGGAGGTTGTCTTCCAGACTTTTCAAAGTGATCTTGAAGCCATTCTGCTCTGTTGTGAGGTCTGACTGAAAAAAAAAAAAACACATCCCAACAACATGAACAACAACAAAAGGCAACGATTAAACCACTGACCTGTGTGAAGAGTAAGTGTGGCCAAGAAGCACAGGTTAGACAAACTGTGTGTGTCAGACAGCTCAAAGACCACAGTAACTTTAGTGCGAAAAAAGCATATTATCCCAATACAATGTGATGCCTGAGACGGGCTGCAATTAGAAATAAGTGCGGCTGCTCTCACCTTGATCTTCTCCAGGTCAGGTCTCTCCATGCTGACCACAGCAGCCAGGAGCTGGTCTTCCAGGCCGTCTCGCGTCACTGTGAAGTTGACCAGCGTACACTGGGCCTGCAGCTCCGGCTGGTAGTGTGGGTTAGCCAGCTTGGTGTGGAGGATGAGCCGGAAATTAGGGTTGTACTCACACTCCTTGTCACCGATCTTTATATAGCTGGAGTAAAGCAGCAAAGGTTATGTATTAAAATTGTTTCACATGCTACATTCACAACAAAGCTCTTGACCAACTCATACATCCACCAGCATTGCTCTGTGAAGGATCTAAACAAGCGCATATAAAGGTTCTAGCAGGCAGGATTTCACTCCTATATTTAATCTTATAAATGGCTGTTTAATAGGTGGATTTATCTTGAATTTATCTTGAAAACACTTACCGTCCTTTCTTTATAGTTTCTTGACCAAGTAGGGGTCCGAGCACTGGATCAACAGTCTCCTCCAGATTTTCAATAAGGACAACCTCACCTGCAGATAAGGCCCTTTCAATCGAGTCTAGATATCTACAAAGAAATAATGGATGACAAAAGAATCCCACATCAAGGTAAATTAAGAAAATATATTTACTACATAACTTTTTTTTAAAATTGCAATCTTGTATAGCAGCCAGCGACTTTTACCCTTTCTGTCCAATCCTAATGACCTGAAGGCTGTTTCCATATTTGTTCTTAATCCATTTTATGCCCTGGAGTTGGGGGTCCACCATCAGTGGCCAGCGTTCACAACTGGTTAAGATGGTGGCATTCTCAGTGGACATCCGATCAGCTGGGAGCCCTTCATTCTGCCAGGCGGCGAGATCTGCACTGTCCATCAACATAGTGAGTGGGTCCAGACCTGGTGTGACTGGGATAGGCACCTGATGGAGAAAAAACAAGACAGAAGTGAGTCACCACAATGGGTTTTATTTCTAAGAGTAAACAATATTACAAAACTAACTAGAGTACAGATACAGTGAGATGTTACTAAGCTGCTGGTGTTGTTGTCTCGCAGCATATAAGAACAGTCATTTCAAACAATGACTAAAAGTTGCAAAGTAAACATTCTAATATTTAATAGGAATGGAAATGAACCCACTTTAAGCTGGCTAAGATAAGGCCTCCAGGCACTGTCCATTAGCTCAAGGCGGTAGCGCTTGGTGAAGTAGCCCAGATAAGAAACAAAGGCCGTGATGAGTAGAACATCCCCGCATAGAGTACTCTCCTGCTGCTTGAACAAAGCCACTGACTCGGCCCAGCGCACGTTCTCCGATGCCAAGCCTCCAACCTGAGGAGAGGGAATGATTCACTTACATGAATATTAAGCTTGTAGTTGAGTAACAATTGGTAACAATTAAAGCAAGTTGTTTTGGAACATTAGGAAAGATTAATGATCACAGATTTTGCTCATGGGGCTTTGATTGAGGGATCTGTCTGCTGTGCTTATTGTGTAATTAAGACCTAAGCTGCCAAAATGACCTGAATGGATTTTTTCTTTGTTCACATTACCATGATCTCCACAGAAATTCACTGAGGAGAACAAAGCAATATTGCCATAAACCATATACTTGTTTGTGTGTCTCTTTGTACTGTATGGGGGATACTCACCATGCGGTTGGCAAGAGAGATTGTACGTGCTGTGTCCTCGGCCTTCTCTTGGCACTTCAGCTTTTCTGCTTTGGCATTCTCAAAATTTGCTTTCAGCTTTCCCACGTTCTCATCAAGGAGCTGTCAGGGGGAGGAGGAATAGAGGTTGTTAAAAGAGAGACAAAAACAGAGCTGAACGCTTCTAAATGCTATCCACATAAGAGTATAAACAAGGTATTTGTAAAGGTAGCTGCCTCAACAATGAATCCTCGCTGCAGTGATTCTTTCAGCTGAAAACGCAGCTTTGTAACTTTGAAATAATTAACTGAAAATATCGTATTATTTCTGCAAAGAGATACCAAGTGCACATAACAATGTTTCTGAACATTTTTGTGCTGTTGGAAAGAGAGACAGAGACAATAAAAGAACCCCCTGCTAGCTGGGCAGGACAGCTGACTTACTCTGATTTTTCCTTTAATGACAGAGAGTTTCTCCTGAGCAGCAGCTAACTCTGCATTAGCCTCATTCAGGGCTTGTCTTTTGGGCTCCACTTCACAGAAAACCTTGTAAAAGGTAATAATGTTAATGACCCAGGAGCAGAGACCTGCTGCAGCAGAGGACTTGGCCGCCACCAACTCCGGGTCGAACTCTTTGTCCTGTAGGTAGGGCTGGATGGCTTTCAGGCAGTTCTCATGGACGTTCTCCTTGTCAAAGTTGACCAGTGAATCCAGGAAGGCGTCGACTTTAGCCATCATGATTTTAGCTGCTTTCCAGCTGCGGTCCTTCGGAACTTTGCCCTTAGGAGCCATTAGAACCATGACGGCAGCGGTCACGTTGGTCACGGCAGCCACAGGAGAGCCAAAGGATTTCAGTTCGGTCAGATTGGTCTAAAGAGAAGAAATATGACATTGAAAACTGGTGTGCTAATCAAATATCAGCTCATACTAAATAGTACTAAAAAACACTTTTTAATCAAAATTTGGTCAGTAATTTCCCTGGCAATTTTACCAGCCACTTGTTGAGAAGGGTGTGTTTGCAGATTGCATATCAGTGGGTGTGTCTTTGAGTTATAAAAATGGCTGTGTATTTCTGCCCATACCCAGCTAAGAAATGTCCGCCAAATTTATGCAATTTACATGTCATATGGTTGGTTTGCTAGCCTGGAAGATGTCATGGTGTTTTTTCACAAACATGCCCAGTGTACATGAATAGTCATGGGATGTGCATTTTCAGGCGTGTTATTATGGACAGAGATTATTTCTGAATCAGAGCTTGTCTGACAGAGATCATTTTGATTTAATAACAGCCTTTTACAAATAAAGGATTTTAATGTGGACGTAGCCTGAGGTAATTCTGTCCCACCATGTCCTTGACATTTCCTCAGGACATTTGGCAATATGACAAGCTGCTACAATATAAAATGATAAAAGGAAGTAACTTGTAAAAAAGTACTTGTTAAATGTCATTCATTTAATTAATGAACAAATTGGCAAATTGCTATGGTATAAGAGAAATTAAACAGTCACACCACCCTGTCGTTTTTATGTACTTTTATAATAGCATGCCTCATAATAATAATAATAATAATAATACAGTACCAATACGAGAGACTAGGCCAATTTGTAAGATAAAATGCTGTGTTGCGTGTTTGACCTTGTTGAGTGTGTTGAGGGCTTCCTGGGCTGCTATTAGAGCAGGCTCAGCATTGGCCAAATCCGCCTCGCAGTCCCTCTGCTTTCTGCCCACCTCCACCGCGATGGCAGCCACCTTCTTCTCCTCCTCATCTGCCACAGCCTTTTCCCGACTCACCTTCTCTGCCTCCACCCCCACCTTCTGAATTAGCTTGTCTGCCTCCTCGTTCTTCTGCTTCAGCTCCACCTCCTGAGCGGCCAGCTTGGCCTTCAGGTCATCCACCTACCGCAGGACACGAGAAAAAAGAAATAATGAGACATGAGAAATAATAAACATGTTTAATGATTTAGAGAAGGTATACTGCATAGGGTGTGTGCCTTAGCTACAAAAACTATTCTAATGGTGATATGAAAAAATGATTCACTGAGGTTTCTTTAAAGGGCTATTGCACATCAGGGATCTGTGGTCCTGCATGCTGACTCTCCCTAAGATGTGATACTGATACTAATTGCCAAGCCTGCTCTATTATGATTCTTATCCAGCTGTTAATCTGTAATATGAATCTTCAATAATATTGAGCCAATCTAAGCCACGGGGATGATTCAAAATGCTTGAGGGAGGTAAAACTTACACATCTAGCACATCCGGGTCTTTCCTGCACAGACATTTGTAATTCTCAGGCACTTTTTTTCTTTGCCGCTTTCATAATTCACCCTGTCATGCTTTATGATATTCTTCTTTTTATGTTTTATTTTTCTTGTAATTGAATAGTTGAGTAGGTTCTTTGTACTTGCTGGTATTTAATAACTTATTTTCAAGTCTGTTTTAAGGGAACAATTGTCAGGTACAGTTCCATGCAAGTGAACACTAAGGCTGCTTTCACACTTGCCATTTTTCCCCCCTTAAATGCCAACGAATGTTTAATATGTAATGCTGTGTGAAGCTGTCGGATGTGATGACTTAAAAAAAAAAAGAAATGCTGCCTAAAGCATTTTTTTTTTGCTCACATCACTACTTCCAAAAGTTGTAAAATTTGAAGTACAGTAGTGCTTCAGAATTTTCCATGTTCAGCATAAATATGAAATAAAATATCACATTTTTACACAAGTCATATAGATCTCCAATTACTTCTGCATTGAAAGCATGGTGAGGTCCAAACCTGCCATCCTGAAGCCAATAGTTAGTGAATGAAAAGAGTTTTAGCAGGTCTGCATCTCAGGGATTCATGAATAGAACAAATTAAAGTTCATTCCAGTGGCAGTGTAGGAAGAGATGAAGTTGTGTGCATGGTAAACAGCACACAATCTTTAAAACAATAGGGATTTTTCTTCACAAAAAAAAAAAAATTTCAATCATAGACTTCGGATAGGACCATGGGTGCTCTGGTGAGGAAGGAGGCAGTAGCCATCATTACCACCGGCAAGTTCAAACTGAGCTGTTCCAAAAAAAAAAAAAAAAAAAAAAGGGAAGTAAGCGCTTTGAACTTGAGTGTACAGTAGGAGTAGATACTGTACTGTGATTGGTTTTCTCCTGTTGTGTATGCTCGATTGCATTTTAGAACAGAAAAGAAAATTCATCTGCTGACTTCAAAGCTGTGCTTCAAGGTAATGAGTAAGAGGAACATTCATAGGAATGTAATGGAGTCAAAAGTGCAATATTTTCTTTCCAATGTAGTGGAGAAAAAGTCATACATTTACAAAAAAAACAAACAAAAAAACAATACAGTATTCAAGTAAAATACAGATACTCAAATGTACTTCGTTACCGTCCACCCCTGTTAAAACTGGAGAGCAGCGGCAGGGTTAAGGGCTTACCTGAGACGAGGCACTGTTGATTTTCTCCAGACCATTTTCTAGTCGTTCCATTTTCATGCTGAGGTCATTCCTCTTGATAGACAGCAGGTTCCCGTACAGTTTGATCTGCTCCAGGAAGGACTTGGGTGTTGTGTAGTTGTATCGCCTGTCATTGACCAGGTAGTCCTTCGAGGTTTTGTTGACGCTGACGTGGACATAAGCCATAAACTTGCTCACCGATTCTTTCACTTTTGGCTAGACACGTGGGAAAGGAGAAAAAAAAATAATTCCAATTTCCATTCAAGCGTAAAGAACAGCACCTTGCCAGAGTTGTCAATGCATTCAGTTCTGATTGTCATTTCATTTTCTCCCAAAAAAGACACTGAGAATGACACCACCCGGCACTAGCTAATTATTTCTCTCATGACTCCAGGCATCTGGACTTGCAAAAAAACAAATAGACTCTGCATTGAATTACATTACAACAGCTCACCCTGAGAGTTGCTTGCACTTGCATACTATCTAGGTCCACGCAGTTAAAAAAAATTATATGATATAATCACCATGTGTCAAATCACATATTTGTGTCATGAAGCCCTGTATAATGAGGTGCTTGACCTATGACCCACATTGTGAGCATTTCTCACCTCAATGTTCTCCACCTCCTGGAGGAACTTCAAGCTGACAGACTCCAACGCCTCCTGTGGCCACTCGTGGAACCAGTCAATGGCAGTGCAATTCACCACAGCCGGGAACTTCCTGCTACGCACCCTCAGCTTGTTGCCCACTGGGGAGAAGCACAGGGCCACCTGCAAATATAGTTAAAGCACAATCCTTATATAATCCTCAAAATAATTTTCTGACATGCTGTTACTTTTTTTGGTGGTAACAGCATCACACCAGCCTGTTATTGATCATTTTCCTATAACAGCACTTCCTGTTTTATTTTATTATTCTTTACCCATGGAATGGCATTCATTATCTTGACTTTAGTGCATACTGTCTGAATATGTCAAAACACAATAGAGCCATGCACTCTACGGCAAACTTATGTTGCTGTGAGGCAACAGTGCTAACCCCATCAACGAATCACTCGCCCTCACTCACCTTGAGCTGCCGACGAACGCGGTCGATGAAAAATTTCCAGCAGTTCTCTCTGCTGTCCAAGAGGCCCAGGCCGCGCACTTCATTCCTCACACCGCTAATGATGTTCTCCACCTCATCGTCAGGGAACAGGTCTGGGATCTCACCTGTGTGCAAGAGGAACAAATTTACAGACAGTGAGAAGCTGAGGGTGATGACAACTAAGCAACTTAGGGGTTCTGAATTACAATTCTGTCAGGTCTTGTGAATATTCAGACTAAATATTTCCAAATATGATAAAGGGGCACACCTCAGTCTGGTTTAGTATCTACTACCTCAGCCAATAGCAAACATTTTTGCTGCATTTTTAGCATTTTTGCTATCTTGCAGTAATGTTAACTTTAAATAACATTGCATTAACAGACCATTAGAAGAGCGGTTATTTAACCTACTTTTCATAGTTGGCGGAGAAATAAAAAAAAAAAGCTCACTTCAAAGCCAGCCTCGAGATAAGGGACGTAAAAGCTTACCTGATGCTAAAAGATCATTTACTAACACTAGGAACTTCTCATCTGCAACCTGGGCATCTGTCATGAGGAGCACCATACCAATATTCTTCAGCCCGGCTTTGATGTAAAGTGCGCCCAAATCGATCTAAATGCACACACTCAAATGTCAGATTGCCATTTTGCCATTGTGTACAATATCATAAATATTCAAATGTTATAATGTTGGCTTTTGCAGGGATCAGCATTATTCATATACAGGACTGATATAGACAAAATAACTGCTCAGTGCTCAGGAAGTCGTATGCGTGTTTGTGTTACAAGAGGCCGCACCTTGAGATCGCTAATGCCGTATCCTTTCTTCAGAGTAATCTGGAAGACCTCAAGGGAGCTGATGAAGGCTGCCAGTCTTGTCAGGCTCTGTTTGCCACTACCGCCCACACCGACCAGCAAGGCGTTTCCCCTCGGAGACTCCAGGATGCGGTTGATGCGACAGCTGAAGCACATGAGAAGGGTGGAAATGCAAGAGGAAGGGAATTAGAGTTGTCATTGTCAATATCGGTTTGAAAACAGCATTATCATTATCACTGGCATGATTTTCTTCCTCCTCAGCACCAAAGACCCCATCAATAATGAGGCTTACTCTTTACTCTTACTTTTCCTCATATGCTGCAGGTATAGTATTATACATATTGAGTGCAATCCTCATGTTTTTCTTACATATGACACATGGCATCCTCGAAGAGAACGAGATTGATTGCAGCGTTGACCTCGTTGTAGCTGTCGAGAGCCTCCAGAAGGGTTTTGTTCAGGCTTTCCCAGGACTGAACAGGCATGTATTTTGGTTCACCAATGCCCAAGGCAAAATGGCAGTACATATTCATCACTTTAATCTCTGCCAGAACCTCTCCCATGTCCTGATGAGGACACAAACTCACTTTAGTATATCATCACATACAGTATTTAACATTGAATACCAGCTAAAGGGTGTAACTGTCTTGGGAGGGGATCCCAGTCTATTTCTATTAAAATAATATTCACTATTTTCAATATTCAATATTAAATATTTCAATATTCCATTTTTTTTTTAAAAATTGCTGCTATTAACACAATCCATAATTACTCCTTCACATATGCTGGAGTTGGACTGCTTCCTATCTTGGCTGGCATGATATTGACACAGCAGTACAAGGCAGATTTAACTGGTGTGTGTGTGTGTGTGTGTGTATCATGAACTTGATAGATAGTTGAAAATAGAATGCTACTTTACATTCCATCTACT
>JAOVYU010000067.1:18078365-18091330 GCA_025674565.1 Synodontis membranacea
AAGAAGCAATTGTGATAGTCAAAATCTCCAGAAGAACTGTGTCAGTTTCTCCAAGATGCTCAGGAATACGTACCAGCGCATGTCCTAATAAAACTGCACAATTTGAACCTGGAACTATGATTTTTTTTTTTTTTTTTTTTTTTTTTTTTTTACAGCAAAGGGTCATCACACCAAATATTGACTTCGTTTAGATCATCACTGTTTATTGCATGTTGTAATATTTTTATTTTAAGTAGACAGATTTAGTTTCATAATTATTGAAGTCACCATTACTCTACATCATTTCATTGCATGTGCCTAAGACTTTTGCACACTACTGTATATATATATATACAGTATAAAATCAACATCTGCAATGATTCACATCATTACACACATTACAGTACAACATAAGGAAACATTATGGCTCTTTTACAGGTTTTTGTTTTAAAAAATAAATAAATAAATGAACACCTTCCTCGTGGGGACCGTCCAAATATCAGCACAAGGCCAAACTTGTCAGATCTTTTCATCCTTATGAAAGATTTGTAACCCGTAAGGTTACAAAAACACATATGCACACGTTTGTCTTACAACCATGGTGAGGCATTTCTATTGATATAATAATTAATTCAGCAAATTAATGCTGTGCTACACATACTCCTAACCCTATCCTCAGTAACCAGAAGGTAACCTTTTCTTTCTTTTGTGTAAATAATAACTGCAGGGGTTTTTTTTTTTTTTGGTTGTTTGGGTTTTTTTTTTTTTTTTTTTTTTTTAAAGATGTTTTCCTTTTGGGGACTAGCCAAATGTCCCACAAGGTTAAATTAGTCAGTTAACAGTCACAGACAATGATCAGGTGGCCAAAACCAGGCCTTCTAGTAATATATGCTCCATGGCTTGTTTTTAAGAGGTGTGAAGAAACCGGAGATAGGCTTATTATTCTTATTGGTAGGATTGCAATTACTGTACCTCAGGTTTATTGAGAGCTGAAATCAATCCTGTCCCTGAGGTTCCTGAGGACTGGATTAAAATCCCCTGACCTTATCCCACCACTTCCCATGAGTGCAAATGTCATCTGCAGTAACTATGTTTTTTCAGTGGATGGCACTAGAAGTGCACACAGCATTTGAATAAGCGCTGGCAAAAGTAACATGCAAAATGTCCATCGGCTTTAATTTGCATCATGGTTTTACCTCACCTGTTGCTTTTCTTTCTGTGTTACTGCCTTTCAGTAAAAGATCGAATTCCGTAAAGAATTCCAAAACGCGTTTTATTTCACCGAGCAACACTTAGAACACGCTCGGCAGAAGAAAAGGCATCATGTTTATTTATTGAAGTTGGTTTCCAAATCAAATCATCCATAGTCTAGTCTTTCTTTTTGTACTAGCTCAGATAGCAGGGTGACTGGTGAATAATCATGGAAAGCTGCAGCGAGAGCGAGGGCACGTAGGCAAAGCCAGGAGCCGATACAAAGAAGACTTTGAAGATTAGCACGACAGAGCAAAAGCAGTCGTTGAGGTTTCAGCCTTCAGGGTGAGAGATATTGTTGGGGGTGGGGTTTTCCCCTCCATCTAAATATGTAGGGCAATTCACACATAATACATTATGTGCATTTCCTATGATAACATTTAATTGGCATGCCTCTGGGCCCGCAGCTATAAAAACATCGGTCTACCTCACTCCTGAACTTCTGTTACACAGGCAACTGTTGCCCCAAACCCTAAGCTCTCACTTCATACAATCCAAACATCTGCTCCTCTGTTCCATTGTATTGCTGTGCTTCATACCTTCAGTGGAAAAGACAAGAAACAATGGTGTATTATCATTTAAATCAGTGACAGTATAGAGCAATGCACGACTCTAGACAAAGTGCCTGATGCCCTCAAGTCATCTTATTGTACAGGCTTCTATTTTTTACATTTTCTTGCAGTGTTTTTTTTTTTTTTTTTTTTTAGAGAGAGAGGATTTAGTGTGCACACATTGCCAAGTTATTTTCATTTGTAATTTTGAAGGCTGTACTGTTGTTTCGAGGTGTTCATTTCTAAAGGAGGTAAACCATCATTATTTGAGAATACTTCTAGTCTAAGCTCAAAGCAAACATACAGTGGTTGCCTACCTGCAAATTTTATTTCATCAAATGAAATGAAACCATTTCATAAAACCATTCAAATAACTGACTTTTTTTTTTCGTTTAGGCATCTTCAGTAAGTGCTTTCTTCTGGTCAGGGCTGTGGTGGATAAGGAACTTTTTCCAGGGAATGTTGGGTGCAACCTGGGATTTGATGCACTACGCACAAATACATTCACACACTCATTCACACCTACAATAGGGCAGATCAGTGTAGCCAGTCCATCTGCATTAGTAGGAGCTTGGGGAACCTGTTGGAAGCCCAAACAGACATGAAGACAATACGCAAAACTCAGAACAGAACAGTAACCCAAGCTCAGGTTTGTACTGTCTTGGAGCTGTGAGGAGACAAAGCTAGGCCAACTTAGTACAAAATAAAATTGCACCAGATTATCAGATTGTAAAGAGTGTTAATGTGTTAATTATATCATTCTATTTATTTATTTATCATATTTATTTGCTGCTGTTTTTCAATCCAGATTTCTGCCGTTCCTGTAAGTAGTATCAGTACAGTTTACGTGGTGCCATATAGAGTATCAGTCAAACGTTTGGACACACCTACTCATTCACAGGTTTTTCTTTATTTTGACTACAGTCTACATTGTAGAAGAATACCGAAGACATCAAAGCTATGAAATAACATTTGGAACATTACCAGTCGAAAGGTTTTTGCACACAACACCCATTTATTGCTACTTTTCCATTTATTTCAGAAACTTCACCCCAAGCACACCTCCAGATTGTGTCAGAACTATTTAAAAAGGAAAGAAAAGAAGACAAGATGAAACTCATGGCCTGGCCGCCACAGTCACCCGACCTGAACCTGACAGATCTAGTTTGGGATGAAACGGACAGAAAGGGTCAAGATGAAGAAGCCAACTATTGCATCACACGTGGATAATACTCCAGGAGTACTGGAATGACCTTACTGAGCAGTATTTAATGTCCCTTACAGAAAGAGTGCCTCAAATTTGCTCTTCTGCTATAACTGCTACAGGACGTGACTTTGATGAGTCAAAGATATGACCAATTTTATTGCTAATAAAGATACTCAAATGGTGAATGTGAATAATAATAAACAATACCGAGTATCTAGAATTTTTGTTGATTTTTTTGGTCATAATTAAGTACTGTAACACTGAAAATGTAGAAAATTATAGTGTGTTCAAAAGCCTTTGACTGGTAGTGTATATGGAATTGGTAAAAAACTTTTTAACCAAAAAAATAGATGTTTCATATTTTAAATTCTTCAAAGTAGCCACTGTTTACCGTGAGGACACTATAGACCCTACACAATCACACGTCTTTGCATTGTTAAACTGCCATATTGGATGAACTAACATTACACCTGGGCTTGATATGTTGTATACATTCACATGAAACAATCAGTGGGGGGAAAGAAGCAATGCGAGAAAGAAAGGCGAATGCACTGATATGTGTGTGTAGGAATATGTGGGAAACTTTAATGATGCTTTGATGGACTGATATATTGCAAAGAAGAATTCTTCAAATTTACCAGAAAATCTGACTTGCCAGACTTCCTTTACCACGACCTGTAGGATCATTTGGTGAATCGGCTTTCGTTCTATACAGAAAAATCCTTGAATGCTTGTCAATGTTTGCAAGCCTACAATTATTTGATGTCAGGATGGAATCAAAATTTGGAAAGTACCCATCAAGGCATATTTGGTAACCTCAAAGGGGAGGATTCGCTGTACATGTCTGTGTGCTATTAAAGTTGTATAAATAAAAAATTATTGACATTCTGTGAATCCATCCTCAGCCCAGTATTACTTTAGTCCGTTGGTAATAATCCATTACATTAGCAGTAGTCTAGTGCAGTGTACAGTAACCCCAATAAAGACAGCATACAGTACTTGTCATGACTTTTCACAGCATACAAGTTGAAACCTTCTATCTAGTGTGAAAAATGATGATAAAAAGATTGTGGAGAAGAATCAAAACTTACCAGGAACAAAATGTTCGCTACATATACTGCTGTGCAAAATGACACGTGTAAAACGCCATGCCTTCGTTTCTGGACCTGTCGATTCGTGCAGCCATATGACAAACCAGCGTTATGGCAGTTTCTGTGCTTTATGGATGATAAAATCAACCATAAACGTGTACTCAGACATGGCCGATCTGCAATATTTCGAAGTCCAGTATGGCGGACGAATGGTTGTCACATGGTCTGATGACGTCAGCTGCACGAGGTCTGTTGGCCTCATTCACCTGGAATGCTTTTCAGTTAACAGATGAGTCTTGTCAAAAGTCAATTAGTATCATGTCTAGCTCTCTTAATGCACTTGAGTCCATCAGTTATGTTGTGCTGAGGTTGTGCTGGTATACATACTGTAAATAGCCCTATTCGACAACTGTAGTAATCCATATTACGGTATATCAGCCGCTCAACTAAGTAAAGAGAAACGACAGTCCATCATGACTTCAAGACTCTGAAATAATAAAAATAAAGAAAGACCATTGAATTAGAAGCTGTGTCCAAACTTGTGACTGGTGCTGTATATTTTTCAAGCAGCAGATAGATATGAAAACTTCACATGGATTCAAGCAATTCATGTGTAAGTTTAGAATAGCAAAGCTTTGAGGAACAAAATGCAGCAAAAAACAAATAGGACCATTTACAAGTTATAACCAATGGAGGGGGCTAAAGCAACACCTGTGTAATAACATAGTTTAAAGAATAGGAGGATTCAGAAGGTTCTGATGCATTCACAGTTCACATTTACACAGCTTTCTATTTCCATGATATCTGTACTAAAGAAAAAGAGGTTATTTTATCCTACAGTAGCCTGTTCAAGGTTTAAATGCCATAGCTTTTAACTTTGACTCGAGCATTCATGAAATGACACGCGCACCTTCTGCCGTGTGTAATTAACACAATGCAAAGGCAAACCATCTACACAGCAAATAAATGGGAAACATGACTTAACACTAAAGGGCTAAAGGAAGTTGAAGAGGAGAGTCGGTGTCATTGAGAAGTGTTGGAGATTCAACTCCTGCAGAGTTATGAAACCACGCTCTGGTGTAAGCAGGGTTCATTTTATGCATAGAGGTATTTTAATTTTGTGTCTGAGTTGTGTTTTTAACACTTTAGAAAGTGTCCAATTAATACTGCAAAGATTGGGACAAAATAAACACCAGCACAGTGTTAAAATGTTGATTTAACACCGTAGAAGTTGCTGTGTATTTGCATAGGGTTTGCAAAATGATGAGGAATGTGACTTTAACAGTTCTTGCTTAAATCGGCATATACATACACATGTGTGTGTGTGTGTATAGATAGATAGATAGATAGATAGATATTATTATTATTATTATTATTATTATTATTATTGATACCGTAAACTCTCACTCTTAATTCTTTTTAAATTACTTGAAGGAGTGTACGTTTCTTTGTGAAGTAATGTAGAAAATTATTAGGCTAAAAGCATTAGGATGTAAATTGAACTCTTAACACACTGTCAAACCCACTGTGTTTGATTTCTGCTCACCCGGATCAGAAACATGGGAACTCTAGCCATTGTTTGTGTTGAGCAATTTAGCGTGATGTCAGAATGTGTGGCTGGAAGTCTCTCTCAACGGAGGACATCTTGGACCCCTCACAGGCCCCTGCTGAGTGAGAGCTGCCGTCATGTCTTTTGTTTTCACGTCCGCGCTGCAACATGTCAGGGCTATTTTGGGCCTAGCCGTCCCCCACAGGGGCTCGACACGTTTGGAAGAAGAAGAAGAAAAAAGAAAAAAAAAAAAAAAAAAAAAAAAGAAACGCCTGATAAAATGCCTGGAGGAAGTCAGTGCTGTTTATCTGCACCCTGGCATGGCTGCTCGGCCCGTCGAAATATGTAGCATGGCAAATATTTGTGAGTGTTGTGGCGTGCTATCTTAACAGGCGTCTCTGAAACACATGTGCAGGGCTACAGAACATTGGTGGTTTTTCGAGCGCTCCAGGCCATGACTGGACAATTTTCATACTTTCACGCTTTGGTGAATGGCCAAGACCAACAAGCTAGAGCGGGGGCTCACTCTCAAACAGGATATTGGGTTAGTAATGGCTGTCTAGGGACCCTCAATATGACATGAATAACAGATTTGCTTTACACATTTGCTGATCCAATGGAAGCCTTCGCAGATTTAACTCATACTAAAAACATTTCACTAATTATTATTTTCTTGATTCTTAAATAGACCTTGATGTTTCTCTTTCACTACATGCCTTAAAGGAAATACTGCCTTGTAGAAACTGACCTCTTTTTTTTTTTTTTTTTTTATCAGCTGTCATATAGTATTTTGAAAAATCCTCCAATAAATGTCCTGTGTGTGCGCTGCTATTCAATATAAAAGCGCAGAACGAATTTTTACCAGCAGGCCTAGAAAAGAATATATATAAATAACTAATGGTTTAAAAGGGTGAGGTCAGCGGTCTACCTGGGCTAGTCATGTCTGGAACATAAGACATGAGGTAACAGTCAGAGACACACACACACACACACACACACACACAGCATGGAAATGGGGAGTGACAGACATTCATGTAACAGCATGGAGGTCAAATTCAAGATTCTACGATCTTACAAATTAACTTAAAAATGAATGTAACTATGTAGCAATGAACTGAGCCATGTTTCAAATTCCCTCAGTGTTATGTCAATGCAGAAATCAGCAAAGCAACTTTATTTGATTCCAAACGAGCACTAGTCCTGTATGAACGAATGCCCGGCCTGGGCCAACTGGCAGTAAGGAAACGTTTTACAAGATGTTGGCACTTACAGTACATGAACAATCTTGGCAATCACCGACATTTTAATCAATTTCATTTCTTTTGATAAGTCGGAGGCCAATAACGCGTCTGCAGTGTCTACACTGGATGGCCGGTATGCGTTCAGCATTACCACGTAAACACTCAAACGTTTAACCTAGATGTTTTAATAAGCCTGGCTTTGAGTGCACTGAATATAACGAAAGGAAAATTTCTACAGTGAAACCCAAAAAAATAAATAAATAAATGAAATCCCCTTGGAAGAAATGGAAATGCATAAATAAACGGCACTTAAAACAATACCTGAAGAGTCCTGAAATATATCAAATTGAGAACACTCTCGATTTTGTCAAGGAGCAGTGGGAACGCTGGATTTCCCTTTCTGAAAGACCTTTATGTAGACTCCAGTTTCAGTCCCACTGGGTCTCGACTCGCCGTGACACCTTACCTGTGATAGATGAGAGTAACTATTATCTAACCCATCAAGTGGACTTGAAACAATGAGCCTGATGTTTTTACTTCCTGACCTCCCCCTTTACTGCCATGTAATCAGCCTCAATTAGAGCTCAATTAAAGGAAGGAATTTGCCCATGAGGTCAGCACAGCAAATGTTCCTGGATCCATCCCAGTTTAAGGTTTCCTAAAAGAATACTGAATGTATAACAGCGATCGCAGCTTGTACCGTGCAAGGCTCAGTATCGGACCCAGAAGTTCTTATAACTGTTTGAATCCCAGGATGCACAGCATTTTCAAACAATTTACACCAAACACTTCAGTGCTACCTCCATGGATCGGACTTGTTTGTCCAGCACATCCCACAGATGCTCGATTGGATTGATATCTGGGGAATTTGGAAGCCAAGTCAACACCTCACACTTCATTGTTGTGCTTCTCAAACCATTCCTGAACCATTTTTGCTTCGTGGCAGGGCACATTATCCTGCTGAAAGAGGCCACAGTCATCAGGGAATACCTTTTCCCTGAAAGGGTGTACATGGTCTGCAACATGGTACGTGTCAAAGTAACATCCACATGGATGGAAGGACACATGGTTTCCCAGCAGAGCATTGCCCAAAGCATCACACTGCCTCTGCCGGCTTGCCTTCTTCCCACAGTACATCCTGGTGCCATGTGTTCCCCAGGTAAGCGACGCACACGCACCCGGCCATCCACATGATGTAAAAGAAAATGTGATTCATCAGACCAGGCCACCTTCTTCCATTGCTCTGTGGTCCAGTTCTGATGCTCATGTGCCAGGGGTCAGCATGGGCACCCTGACTGGTCTGAGGCTATGCAGCTCCATACGCAACAAACTGTGATGCACTGTGTATTCTGACACCTTTCTATCAGAACCAGCATTAACTTCATTAGCAATTTGAGCTACAGTTGGATTGGATTGGACCACACGGGCAACCCTTCACTCCCCACGTGCATCAATGAGCCTTGACCCTGTCATCGGTTCATCACTGTTCCTTCCTTGGACCACATTTGATAGATACTGACCACTGCAGACCAGGAACACCCCACAAGGGTTGCAGTTTTGGAGATGCTCTGACCCAGTCGTCTAGCCGTCACAATTTGGCCCTTTTCAAACTCGCTCAAATCCTTACACTTGCTTCTAACTTCGAGGACAAAATGCTCACTTACTGCCTATTATATCCCATCCACTAACAGGTGCCATGATGAAGAGATAATCAGTGTTATTCACTTCACCTGTCAGTGCTCATAATGTTATGCCTGATTGATGCAACCTCTGACTTCTGTAATGTCACATCACAGCCTTGGAGAACCCTATTTTGTTCTGCTCCGTGTTTATTTTTGATTGGATGGGAATTAAACTCTCTAATCTAATCGAATCTAACTTTACTATTAATACTGTAAAATCACAGCTTTGTTCAGTTAAAATTAAGTAAATGCACAATGTGCTGATATAACAGCTGAAATAGAGCCGAAGAATAAAAAAAAAATCAAAATTATTATTAAATGTTATTATTTAAATTGTTTCTTATATGAATCATATTGTTTGTATGTCATGTCAGGGGCCAGAAAGCAGCGTGACCACCAGCTTAGTGTGTCCACGCCGTTAGGAAAGACTCACAAAGTGACAAAGTGTAGCCCAACCACAGTGTTTGGAAACGATGACTATAACCTGAATGACTATGAGTCACGCTCTCAAATGACGCACTGTTGCTGTCAACTATTGTCTATAAAACAATTTCAGACAGATGCAATCCCACACCCAGACCTTAGCCCGGCTTATTATGAAACTGATTACGGATATGGATGTATTGATATATTTCAGATTATTTTATTCTTGAATCTTGACTTTTTCCCAACACAATGTGTCCACACTAACCTGATCTCCACAAGTGTTTCCGTGTCCTTCGCCTCTGACTGAAAGGGCATAATTCATTCCTACAGTATGTTGTTTGTAAGATCAGCTGTCTCACCACTACACAACACTACACAGCAGCACTGCTGAAGGATTCCTCGATGGTGAGATACCAACTGTTCTAAGTTGGTGCATGGCCTTTACCCTCCGGTGTCTCAGTGACTTGGGTAAAGTAAATTTGGGCCCAGTGTATATGCCTGCAGAAGAATACTGTTTATTTAAAGTTCTCTGGCGCTGAGTTATGGCTCTTAATGATTACTTAGATGCCCTGTTGCAGGGCTATTGTAGCACTCCTGCCTCCAAACAGGCTTGCTCTTGTTTATTTGAATTTTCCATTTTATATTGCCACATGTCATTCGCCTGTTTACAGCTCATGCCCAGTGATTGATCATTTCCTTCAGCGATTCTCCTACCGAGGGCACGCTCCACACACACTCACTCACCGCAGGCGTTGCTGTGAAAAGGAGACAGTGCCGAGAGATACTGAGAGTCGGAGTATCAGTGAGAAACTTCCTCACCTTATAGCCGAGCCATGATTTGTCTGCCTTTTCACACTTGCACGTTTTCACACCCATGTTAATGGAAAGAGTTGACTGTCTAAATAAAGGTGGTTGAATGAAATGGATTGCTTTCCGTTACTACTGGAGCTACTTTCAGATATTTATAGTGTAGCTATAAGTGTACAGGTGATCCCGTGATTGAGGTGCCATTGCCATTTATCTATTTATACAACAATAAAGTGTTCTTCATACTTCAGATAAATTATTATTATTATTATTATTATTATTATTAATAATAATAATAATAATAATAATAATAAAATTATCATTCATTCAATTATCTCTCATTTTTGCCTGTGTCAACCCACAGTAACTTCATTTGACTTGAAATGGAACATATCACTAAAATGCTTCGGAAATCATTGCATTACTGTGAGAATTTATGCTTGAGACATCCTCTTCCATGAATCATCCATTATAGATTATTAAAAATGTACATTATAGTTAAAACACCATTCACTCAACCCTGTTTCCTGAACATATCCATCCCCATCAAATTTATTAAAGTCACATATTCAAAAGGAGCTTATCCAGTATCATCCATAAATTCTGATGATCATGGGAAGAAGAAAATCTCAAAAGTTCTCATCAAAAGACCGTGAAAATCTTAGTCAAATTTATCTAGTATCTAGTATCTTATTATAATATTAAAATCAACCAAATGTAAGATTATTAAACTGATTTCTAGACATTTTCCTACTTCCAAGATTTAAAATTCCTGTTTAATTGGCAGATAATTGTTACTTTAAAAAATAATAATACTAATAAATGCTTACAATTAAAAAAATATATATCTGCTACATTTTTTTTTAATTTGCAGTGAAGAAAAATGAATGTATGCTTTCTTAGATTCATTGTTGGAAAGTGGTTTAAAAAAATGATTTCGAAGAATTTCAAGGGCTAAACGGCACCTCAGTTGTTGAATAATCCATACAAAATTAATTATAACTATCTGATTAAATATAACCATTAGAGGTTGTGGAGATGACAATTCAACATTTTAATATACAGAATAATCCTGCTATTTTACAAAAGGTTAAATGACAAAAAAAGAAACAAACCACGAGATATATCAAGTTTATAAAGATCGAAGTACGTGTAGAGATTTTGGCTGAGATAGACTTCTTTTCCTTGTTAGTTCCAGTATAATACTAAAGAAGCGAACATCAAACACAGAACATGTCTTGGATGATTTAGTTGCACCACTTCTTGTCTCATCTTCAACTCAGCCGTTAAACTGCTGACCTGAAACCGATTTTTACAAGCCTTTCCTACTTGGTGGTCTTGCTTCCAAAATAAATAAATAAATAAATAAATAAAAAAAGGGAAAAATTCACTGTCAGATGTTTCTTACAGAAAGTTTATCAAGTGCGATCCTATTTCCGTCTTATCATTCAGCCACCTTTTAGATTCCTACACAGGGCAAAAGTGCTGCTCTCCCAGCTTACTGCTTCATGATAATATCAGACACAACTCTCACCAAATTTATTACAGCGCATTCCCCCAAATGGAGAGTTAAAAGACAAACTCAAGAATGTAAACAGCTCTTGTACTCCATCCCAGGAAAAAAAAAAAAAAAGGAAAAAAAAAAAGAAGAAGTTTCAAAAAACAAAGAGTTGGCAAAGATCGCAAGCCATCAAGCTGAGTGTTTTTGGAATGCTATTTATTATTGTTCTGTATTGTCTAGATTGAGTATGAAAGCACAGGAGTTAAGTCCTCGGAACAGTCTGAAGACAAATCACAAATAGTCTTTTGTAAGCAGCGCTGTGTAAAGATGTCCCCCGAGATTTAGCATTACAGCTCAGTGTTTGTATTGGCGCCACACGTATACACTTCATATTCCGTTGACATATTAAAGTCACAACTAGATGATGTTTAGACACCCGGGAGAAAGCTGAAAAGAAAAGCAACTCTTTTTATTCTCCATTTTCCGTCAGGAGTCTTTGAAAACACACGCGGCCATATGCTGCGGATCGCAACGAGCCTACAGCCGCATATTCAGTCATAACATTCAGTCATTTTTATTTCTCTTCCCCCAAGATACCTCGGAGAAATGTTTTCAGCTTTTTTCTTTCTTTCTTTCTTTTTTTTTTTTTTTTTTTCAAATCTACTTTCACAAAGCAGAGAGTGCAGAGAGTCCAGTCGGAGGTGTGGAATATATCTCTTTTCAACTCTGTTGTTCCTTCATCTATAATGTTAATTAGAGTTCATTTTGCTAGTAACTGTATAAATATACAGCAGAACGATATCCCGACAGGTGGGTGTGCAGGACATCAGGTTTCGCTCGGCGCACTACAAGAAAAGATTCTGCCTTAAAAAGGAGCATTTGAGGGAAAATTTGGTAAAAAAAAATAAAAATAAAATAATAATAATAATAATAAAAGATCCAATGAGCCAATCATCTGGTATCAGATCTATCATCAGATATAAAACAAAAGCGTCAGGCAAACTTCAGAATGAGGGAACTGTTGCATGGATGTTGGTGCAGAGAGGCTGGTTTAGGCATTTCAGAAACTGCTGGGTTCCTGGGATTTGCTTTGTTGATGAGAGAGGTCAGAGGAGACTGGTCAGACTGCTTCAAGCTGACAAAAAAAGCTTATGGATAGTGAAATAACCACTCTTTACGACCGTGGTGAACAGAAAAGCATCTCACAAAGTACCACGCATTGAAATTTAGGTGGATGGGCTAGAAAAGGAAAAAGGCCACGTCGGTTCCCCTCCAGTCAGCGAAGAACTAGAATAGGACTAGACAATGGACATAGTCTAACTGAAACTGGACAGTTAAAGAATAGGCAAAAATGTAGCCTGCTCTCTGGAATCTCAATTTCTGTCGCAAACTGCAGATGGTTGGGTTAAATATTGGCATCACTAACATGAATCCATTAAACCATCCTGCCCTGTGTAAGATTTCAGTTCAGGCTGGTGGAGGTGGTGTAGTGGCGTGGGGTTGGTCCCTTAATACCTGTTGAACATTCTTTGCATATGGCAATCAAGTACTTCAAGGTGCACTGTTATTAGAAAAGAATCTATTTCAGGATTTTATTCCATAAATCAGAGATGGGAAGTAATGAAGTACAAATACTTCGTTACTGTACTTAAGTAGAATTTTCGGGTATCTGTACTTTAC
>JAOVYU010000067.1:18092735-18104417 GCA_025674565.1 Synodontis membranacea
AGTAAAAAGTTGAGTCAATACTTCAACTTTTACTAGAGTATTTTTAAACCAAGGTATCTATACTTTTACTTGAGTAATGAATGTGTGTACTTTTGACACCTCTGCCATAAATATTATCAAAGCAAATGTCATTTGTAAGATAAAATATTGGACCGTTTCAAACACTGGTAGTTTTTTAAATCAGTAGCCTATTGGGCTGACATTACCAAGCCTGATATCCTGTGTGTAATTGATATCCGTGTTACTGATCTGGTTTTTGATTCTCGAGCCTTGTCTGTTCTGTAGCTATGGCATGTCGTTACGATTTGTTCGCAGTTTTTAAATAAAGCATCAGACTTGCAACTGCCGTCATCTCTGCTGCCTGACACATATACACAGGGAGACATGACATCATATTATTACACGAGCTACAGGCTTAGCATGATCTCAATATCAAAATATCAGGTCATAATTTCAAACACATTTATAAATAGTTCATCTGACACTGATCACAAACGATAGATTTTTTTTTAATCCAACGTCCTTTTCTCTTGCGCATACAACATCCATGACCTGTTAAAAATTTCCCCAAACAACATATTTGTTTCTTGGGCACGAAAATTGATTCACCATCATAATACCACTGAAGGCATTATCACATGAGTGCCATTGTGACTTCCTGCACCACAGTTCACGTAGAAAGGTGGTTATAATGAAATATAAAGTCCACTGAAGCATTTGGAACTCACTGATATTCCCTCAAGGGTATAAATAACTCATACTATTTTGAAGAGCCACATTGAAAACAGACATTACAAGCCTGCAAAGGTAGTACAGACCGTCAGTGTTCCGTCATTTCAGCATCGTTCCTGATAATCTTCGCTCAAGAAGATTTCAAATCTCAGGACTCAATGCAACTGCAAGATGTGCATGCGGTGTCCTAAAAAACACACACACACACACACACACACACACACACACACACACACTATACAATAACACTAACGTTCTCTTCCAAGAGGGAACATTGGTTTGTAAACCCAGGGTACATGCCGTTCAACTGCTCCAGATACTAAAGTGTAGCGATGGATTTACATGAGCCAAGCTAGGAATCAATCAGCGACTTCATGGCTGATGAGAAAATTTGCCAGGAAGTCTGTCAACAGAACTTTCCATTTAAAACTTGCTTTCAATTCACAAAGAGCTGAGGGTTTTTTTAGAAGACTGACTTGTCTAGACCCAAGTTCTGGATTCACTGGCACTACCATCAACCAGGAAGATCTCTTGCAAACAATTTTTATTTATTAAAGAATTACACTATTTATACGACGGGAAGCAAATGTGGACATACATGTTTTCCTTTCTTCTTTGCAATGCTCAGTGTAGGAGTTTCAGTGGTGTGTGTGCTCTCGAGATAAAAATGATTTGTTTGGAATGAACAAATGCTCTAAACAGACACTTCAGTGCTATTATTGTACTTATATTTTGCTTCTTTCTTTCTTTTTTTTTTTTTTTTTTTTTTTTTTTTTTTTTTTTTAGAAATAGCTAAAAATCTGTTCGAGACCAGCGGTGTGCACGGGGACTGGGAACCCACAGAAGGACAACAAAAAGTCATGTGACCAGAAAGTTTTTAACGTTCAGATAGGAATGAGGTCGAGCTTGCAAACCAAACAAAGACCAAACATTTATTCATCCTTAGTAACTGCCTGGTCAGGATCACTGTGGTTTAAAAAATTAGGCTCCTAATCTATTAGAAATCATCGCGGGTAAGCACAAACAAAAAAAAAATTATAATAACTGAGTAAAGTTGCGATTCATAGATATGGATGGGATTCATGAATTCCCGCCTACTTGTCAGCTCTCACCTGTCATACTGTATGGCGCCTACTTATTGGAGAATCTTCAGACCTCTGAGACACATGAAGCCAGCAAACCACATCATTTCAAACTGCCCCTCATGCTGCCTAAGGGGGCGTAACACACTTGGAGGACTGCGCTACCTGCCCCCTTCTGCATGCATAATAGCTGAACGATCGGCTAATGTTGCTGGAGATGGGGACGCCTGTCAATCACAGTGACCAACAGAGAGCATGGCCAGTTTTTCCCAGCTGGACTCCCAGCTGCGGCATCAAACTCATAATCTCTGAACTATAGGGCAAATGCCTTTCTGTTGCACTGCTGTTGCACCTACTGTAATAGTTTGCATTTCTATTAAAACTTGTGAGCTTTTTCCATTTTTCAAAAAAAAAACAACAAAACAAAACAAAAAAGACACTCCATGTTTACGCCACACCCACTTTGGAGTTCAATTAGAATGCAGGTACAGAAGTATATACTATATGAAGCACTAAACAGATGTACGTACTGTAGGTCGCTGTGGAGCATGAGATATCTTGCTAAGGAAACACATTACATTTCTCACTCATCTCCTGCTGAGTCTTGTATTAATGCGAGTAAGTTTCCGATTGCAGTGTAAACTGGAAAGAGATAAACTCTTTCAATTTTTTATTATTATTTTTTTTTAATAATAATCTTATTATGTTTCTTTGTTTTCTTATTTCAGACATGTGGGACCCGCCGGCAGTCTCACTTGGCGTCGAAGGATACAGACCTCAGCGCGGCGCTCAGTCAAGAAGGCAAAAACTGACATCATGGCTGGTGCCGAGTCCAAATACAGCACAAGGCATAAAGTTCTAGCTAAGTTTAGCCTGTGATGTCATCATTATTGTGTTTTACAACGAACTAAGGCTTTTTCTTTTTCAAAATGAATTACGGAGCAGTGGTTGAATAATGCAACTACCCAAAAATGTCCAGTGAGTGAGAATGTGTTTGAACGCATGCACAAAAAACATCATGACTTTTATTAGTATTATTTTTAATCAATATTAACATACAGTTGAGCTTAAATGAACGATTAGTAGGCCTATACGGTACGGTTATTTGCACCATTATGTGTAAGTAAGCGTGCTACTTGGTGCCGGTTATGGCATGCATCCTAGGAATCAAATCTCCTTGAAACAGGAAAACAGTTAGAACAGCCAGTGAATACCAGACTACACTGAAAATACTTCTGTGAGAAGTTTTAAAAAAAAAAAAAAAAAAAAAAAAAAAAACAAGCATTAAAATTGGCTTGGGTGTGTTTGATACTTTTAGGACTAGTTACGCCAAACTATCTGTCAAAACTTTTCTATTTGATGTCTACGAATGACCTTTCAACACAAGGTAGAACCGGAGATCCATCATTCTAAATTAAAACAGCTGTAATGGGTTGCCTTTGAATTCCTTCACCCTAGCCAATTCAGGCTCGATCGTGTAGACACATAACCTATATGTTCACAGTAAATCATAATACACGTGCGCCTCGATAAATGTCCGTGCTGGGTTTGTCCTCGCAGGACAACTTTTTAAAAGGCAAACCTTTTAAAATTCATTTAGAAGGAAGGGGGGGGGGGTGAAAAAAAGAAAATCAAGAATGTGTTCTTAAGGGCAAGAAAAATACAGGCTGCTTTTGATTAGACATTTGAATATGTAAATGAGGTGCACTTCTCGGAGAACGTCTGCTCCGGAATGAGCCCGTAATAAATCAAAGTGAGTATCGGCGTGAACATCTCGCACGTATCCAAAGGCGCACTGATTGTGTGCACTTCGTGTGGAATGCTTTGTTTTCGATTCACGGTGACTCCGAATCACGTGAAATTTAGATAATGGATGGAAATCGTTAAGAAGGAAAATATATGACGGCTGCACTTTAATGGACGTGACATTAGTAATCGGCAGCTCCCTGCAAAGCTGAGGTAATAGTCTCCCTCCGCGTATTCCCCTGCTTAATGAAGTGATGGCAGTAAAGAGTAGTTGCAGCTCGGAGAGTGGGGAGGAGAGAAGTCTGTGCTCCTTCACTTCTCGGCGAGTGTGTGCTGCAGGAAGCGGGGTCTGACCAAGGAGAGCCTCCTCTTCACCTCCTTTCTGAAACACGTGCAGTGAGTACTCAACCTCCTTACCTGTCCTTCATACCTTAGCTCTCTTACAGCTTGGCCTAATGTGCTTCTGACACACCGAAAAAAAAAAAAAAAGAAGAAAGAAAGAAAAAAAAAAAAGACACGCTTTGCGTTTAAGACTCACACACTGGACATGGGATAACGTTTCTTTTAGCATTTGTCGGGTCCTAAATTATGAGGCCTTCCTGTGATACATCCTTGAACTTTTTCCAGATCAGTCTGTGCAACAGGCACGATGGATTGATAGCACAGGCGTATACACAGCGAAGGATGCTTTACTGACAAGTCTCCGAAAGAAGTGAAGCATTCTATTCTTTTTTTTTTTAATTTTTTTTTTATTTATAGCCATGTTGAAAGAGGAAAGAATGTGTTTGAGCTGCTATTTTTTTTTTTTTTTTTTGTGCAATCAGGTGGAATTTGGGTGAAGATTTTTCGAGTTTCTCTGTTGCTTGAAAGTTTTCCTAACAGAACCCAGCACTAAAACATGGTTATTTAACACTAGAAGGAGGAAGACTATTGAGTAATCATGGACACAACCATTATCAGCATGGAATCTTGGTAAATCTCGCTGAGACCATACTGTATCGACGGAGATGTTTTCACACACTCTGCTCCAAAATGGTGATTAAATGATATTCGAGTCTGGGGCGATGCTCTCCCGGTGACACATTGTGTTTAGATGTCTCTTGGCACGGCGTGGCCTTGGGGGATTTTTGTTGGGTGATGTAAATGAATATTGGAAATAAGATTATTAGTCAAAAGCAGAACATAGGGGGGGGAACGCGCAGACCTCTTGGCAGAGGCGAGCAGGTCGGTGCCTGAAAGCCGTCAGCTTGGAAACGAGAAGATTGGTTGTTTATAGAAGTTGAAATGTTCAGAAGGAACATATCTTCAGGGCTGATCCCAGGAGCCAGGCCTAATTAGAACCAAATGGATAAAAATCACTACAGTGCAGCCCAACATCTCTATATGAAGCTTGGCAAATTGCTTGCTTTTTTCTTTTCTTCTTCTTCTTCTTCTTCTTTTTTCATCAGCTGCAGTCAGTGACGCATCCCCTTCAGAGTGTATGCACTGTATGTATTTGTGTGTGTGTGTGTGTGTGTGTGTGTGTGTGTGTGTGTGTGGACGTTGACAAGTCGCCCCAAATTTGAGGCCTAACTGAGCAAACCTTAAAAAAAAAGGCACTTGTCGTGCCACAGTCTGTTTTTTTAAATTATTATTTTTTTTATTACGGTCTCTCAAATGTTTGTTGCTCGTCCTGTTGCCTTCAAGCAACATTACATCATGAAGCAGTGTGCTGAAGTAGAAAGGGGTCTTTTTTTTACTCCTTCTTTTGTCTCGTAGATTGACCTGAAATTTGTGAGCATGTGACCAAAAATCATATTAAAAAAAAAAAACGTGGCCCAAAATGCGGGTTGTGTATATGGTTAATCCATGACGCATTTAACAGAGATGAAATATGACGTTTCGCATTAGTCTTATAATTACTAGCTGTCCTTCATGTAGTATACCCTTCATTAAAAAGACTTCATACAGATTTGATTTCTTATTCAGGCATCATTAGTACGAGTTCAGAGATTAATCCAATAGGCAGAGGTATAAAAAAAAAAAAAAAAAAAAATGTCGTTTTTTAATCTACTTGATTGACAGATATAAATTTCATTTATTTTAATATAATAGTGCAAAGTTGTTTTTGAGCTCTATCTCAGGTGATATTTTTGGCTCGCTCCGTGAGACTTCGAGTCAATATTTCTCCTACGTGTTAGACTAAATAATCCGGAGAAAGCTTCATTACTGCGCTATTTCATTACAGAGGTGCAGGAGGTGAAATCAGCTAATGTTCCTGCCTAAATAACTGCCTTACGCAAATGGAAAGGCTACGCAGTGCTCCGCTCGAGCACTACAGAGAAAAACGCCGCTTAATTAATCGTCACTTATCAGCTCACACAGTCAGGAACTGGATATGAGCGGCACGCGGGGATCCGCAAAGATCTCCCGTCCAGTTTCCACACGGACCGAAGAATATTGTTCCAGCAACGTGAATGATATCCAGAGTAAAACTAAACGCATCCATCCACAGTCAGTTTTCTTTAAGACAGGTTTATTGGAGGTCAGTTTACTGAAGGTCGCTTTTATTCCCTGTGTCAATAGCTTCTTCCATAAACTGATTTATCGAATATCTTCTGTCGGATATTATAACAGAGACAGAGAAATGGATAGGTGCTTTTGCTTGGGATAACTAGACGGTAGTTAAATAGGATCACTTAGAATCATGTACAGTATGTGGATGACACGAAAAGCGAAATCGCTCCTCTGTACGAGCCTCGTGTCATGGAGGGACACCATTTGTCACCGGCGTTTCGCTAAAGCCAGAAGATGCATAACGGTCTGCAGAGGCACTATGTCATCCATCCCCTCCGCTCTCTAGATACATGGGTTCTAATTCACCACGGACAGTGTGTAAGCTCTGCTGTCACTGTGCCTGCAGATGAGGGCCGTTACGGGCAAGCCGCCAACGTTAGACACTCTGGTGTTTAACTGAGACATAGAGTTCTGGTGCTAAGCAAAATATACATTCTCCTTGAACACAATTTACTCATTCTTACTGATTCGCTCACAAAGCCAAGACCTTGGAAATATACAAATGGCTTTACTGAACTCTCATTGACCTAGCTACTCTCTCTCTCTCTCTCTCTCTCTCATGAGTATAAATAAGAAAAATAATCAATAACAGGGTGGTGTGATTCATTATAGAATTTTGTCTTTTTTTTTTTTTTTATAACAGCACACTCTAAAGGGTTTTATTCCTCTTATACCACAAAAACGCAGCCACATTGCATTTATTATATAGTAACGCACAACAAACTATCCTTTTTTTCTATTTAGAAATACATGCAATGTTATGGAACACACACGAAACAAGTTGGATCCAATTATCATTGATGTTAAACAGTCATTGCTTCATCAGTATATTTTGTCTTTCTCTTGAAGTCCATGCAGTTTGATGATATTAGTAAGAAACCACAGGTTTCAAAGATTAGTTTTACCTCTAACTTTGGTTAAGTGCTGGCACTGGAGACTCCTTCCATAACTGTTTAATAACGTTTTGCTCTATTAAAGATTTACGAGTTTAAAAAAAAAAACAAAAACCTTCACCTACTTTACAAGTGCCTGTGAATAAATTTGCTTACAACCGTGTTGTGATATGGACCGTTGACGATTAGAAAAACAAACGCATTGTCTTCTTTGAGTCTTTAACTGTATAGTTTGTGCCCACGATAGCCTTGCTCTTGGCTGACAGCAGTGGAACCTGCTGTGGCTTTCTGCTGTTGTAGAGCATGTACCTCAAGGTTTGATGTGTGTGTGTGTGTGTGTGTGTGTGTGTGTGTGTGTGTGCGGAGATGCTTTTCTGCTCACCATGGTTATAAAGAGTGCCTATGTGCATCACTATAGACTTCCTGTCAGCTCAGACCAGTCTGATCATTCTCCTCCGATCTCTCATATCAAGAAGTCGCCCACAGAGCCTCCGCACACAGGATGTTTTTTTTTGTTTGTTTTCTTGCACCATTCTGTGCAAATTCGAAATACCGTTTTGTATGAAAATAATACCCAGAAGACCAGCAGTTTCTGAAACACTCAAACCAGCCCATCCGGCGCCAACATCCATGCCAAAACCATGCAAAAGTCACAGAGATGACACTTTTTCTTCTTCGTTCTGATGTCTGACATGAACATGAATGCCCTGTGCTGCAGAAACATGATTTGTTGAGCGTACAGGTGTCCCTAATAGAGTGGACAGTTGCGTGTATACATGTACAGTTTAGTGTATACAGTCTACATATAACGTTGTATATTCAATAGAATGATAGCACATGCAATGATTTATAGGACTAATATCAACATTAATAAATCAGATAAAATAAGTCCATCCGTGTCGGACATACGGTACATTAGCCCCATATACATGCTCCCAGTGAGAAGCGGTGGAGATCTCATAACCTCTGACTGCTTCACTATTTACCAGAAGCATCTGTTTTCAATCCGTCTGCAGTAGTAGGAGACATCCTGAAAGCAGTTACTTCGAACAAATCAACCGCTGATATATCGTAATTCTACTAGTGTACAGGCTGCAACCCAAACAGGAATGTCAGTGCAACACTAACTGCTCGTTATCATTTGAAGGTAAAATAGAATATACAAGCTTTGGGTAGCTCTGTAATATCCTGCCAGAGCAAACTGTAATGTAAGATGTCCTGCCCAGTAAAGGCATTAGAGGTTACTAAACAAGTTATGCATTTATACATAAACACGTGCTTAGCTGTGTCTCAGACAACTGCAGGCATGTCCTGTATGAACGATGAAATTATTTTCAGGTATTAGCCTGAGACCCTAGTCTCATAAAACTCACATTTCCCAGAGCTGAAAGTGAGTCAGGTCTTAGGAAGTTATCTCTTTATTTTATTTTTATTTTTTTTCCGTAACAAACGACACACTAATAGGAATCACATTGTGATCTTTAGGATTCGTCATCGGGCTGCGTTCTTCTAAAAATAATACCCTCGATAGGACACGATGTTGCCTTCAGTAGAGGAGTAAAATTTCCCACTAGGCACTGCATTAATCTTGTTCATAGTTAGAAACACGGATTACTTGACTGCTTGGAAACACTGATTTCTGTTTCCTACCACATGACTGCGTTTGCTCGTGACGTCTGTTTTGCCAAACGTTAATATGCCTCCACGTGTTTATTCACCTTTTTCGTGAGGATGTCTGCTTAAGCTAAATTTAGCGCGCGCATACACAACCAGCTATTTTGGAAAACAATAACACGGCTGCACTATGCAGAAGTCTGTCAGACCTATACCGAGGTGATGAGTCATTACTGATTGAGCAGAGAACGGGCTCCTTTTCTCCCCAACGGACAAAAAAAAAAAAACAACAACCAAAAAAAAAACGTGCATTCCTGTCTTACATGCACACATCATAGGGTACAAAACATCCGTCCAATAGAAACAACCAGCCGAAATAGGTCTTGGTCTATTTTGGTCAGCCGCAGGTTTTATTTTTAGGAAGAAAAAAAAAAAAAAAAAAGCAAAAAAAGTGGTATTGAATTGCTAAGTGATCGAGTCACAGCTGTGCTTTCTCTCCAGTTTATGATTCATCAGAAGTATGTGATGACGTTACGTGTGTTCGCCGCTCTGTTCGGGACAGGAACTGACATTTTGTTCCTTGTGAGTGCAATCAGTTTGCATAATTTACTTTTGAATTCTGAACGCTGGACATGTCAGCTCGTGAGGTAATCGCACATTCACAGCCATATCGCTATTTGTCAAAGGGTTCTTTTCATGGAGGGAAAAAAACAATAATAATAAACACGGCACAAGCAAAAGGAAAACGGAGCCCTTTTTTGAAAGAAAGTCCGCGAGAGCTGACTATCAGAGGAAATATAAACTCGTTTCAGAAAAGAAAGCCTGCTACACTGGCTGCGTACCACAAAGAGATTCATTTACCACAGTTTCCCCTCGCCATTATTAACAACGCTACCAAAAAAAAACAAACAAAAAAAAAAAAAAACTGTATTCAACTGTGTTTAACATAAATTCACCACAGTTTACGCACTAGTGTATATCAGAGAGAAGCACACTTACAGTTTACATTAAGTATACTAGCATGTTTAAGTTCACTTCCAGCGAAGTACACTAAGTGTTAACTACACTTAGAGTAAACATTAAATATTACTAGCTTGTTTAAGTACACTTGAAGAGAAGTATACCCCTGGGCTAAAAAAAAAAAAAAAGCTGCAAAACATTAAGGCTTTAATGGTCTCAAGAGCAAATAACTGGTTATGAAATGATCAAGAATTAAACAAGCGGATAAAGGTACTTAGCACGGGACAGCTTTTCTATTTGATTTCTTTAAATGGTTCCTTTTGTGTTGGTAAACTTGCAGACAAGTTTTTGTTTTACAGAACGGAGAGCCAGTGTTAGTTTGGATTTTAGGTCAGGCTTTTAAATATTTTCTAATCTAATCTTCTAATATACTATAAGAATATGTAAGTACATTTTCCACATTTTCAGCTTTTTCCAACCAACAGCTGTGAGCCAATCGTGACCCACGTCTCAGGACTGCATTTGTGATTTGTCTGACCAGTGATTTGTCGTTAAACCATTAAAAGTTGAAAGTTTGGCAGTTTGGGGTTTTGACTCTCTATTATTATTATTATTATTATTATTATTATTATTATTATTATTATTATTATTATTTACCCACTGTACATTAAGTGACAATTAAAGTTTTAGTTCAACTTTAAATTGAAAAAATATGGTTATAAACCTTTTTCTGCCCAGTAGATCAAATATTAAATAATTAGCTCTAGTGTTAGTGTTGTTTTTCTCTTAATGGCTTACTGAATTTGTTTCGTCTGCCCTTTTCTTCTGTCCAAGGGGTGACATATCAGAATTATCCATCTGCTCAAGTCAGCTCAAGCTTCAAGCCCAATAGCAAAAAAACTAAAACGGCTTCTTTCCTGTTCACTCAGCCCCTGTGTTACTGATCATGAGCAAAACTGCATCGTGTTTATCTATATATATATAAACTATTTCTTTGTGTGTAACAGTGTAATGACAAGTAATAACAATGGTGAGTAGTTCAACTTCCGACTTCCTACTCCTCCCGTCAGCTCGGAACTACACTGGTCATTCTCCTCCTCTCTCACCAGCAAGGTGTTTCTGGCCTGGGAGTTCCTGCTCACTAGACATTGTTTTTGTTTGTTTTTCACACATTTCAGTATAAACTCCAGAGGCGGTAAAAAAAAATCCCAGCAGTTTCTGAAATATTTACACCAGCCCATCTGGCACCAACAACCATGCCACTGTTATCATCCTGGCATTTGATGTGAATGTTACCTGCAGCTCGGGTCGCACTGCTGCCACCTGCTTATATCATTATAGAATCTTTCATATATTGAAAGTGAGTGTATATGTACCAAATGCACTTATAGCAGAGTTTCAATGAAGAATACTGTACTAGGTTTTTGTAAGCACTCCTCTACATCGTCTGTATACAGGGACTTACTGGATAATCAGACCTTTACCAAATCATAAAGACTTATGAAACGATAATACAAGAAGGATGTAGGTTTCGGGTATAGAACAAGATGTGTTCTTAAACGGACTTTATTACCGCTTACGTAAGACTGCCAGTCAAAGTACTGTAGAAGTCATTACATAGCTAATGGTTTACTCTCGTAGCACTCACTATGGGCGGATGAAAGAACCCTTTGAAAGATAAAGGTTCTTCGCAGCTCCTAAGAGGTCTGTTTTATAAACTGTGATTGTTGACTAGCCACAGTTTATGGAACACATGACAGCCGCAGTCCACGTGGTGAGTATCAACACTCAGGAAGGTTTCTCTCAAGGATTAAACAGGTTATTCGTGTAACCTGTAAGGGTTAATGCAGAGGCACAAACTGGGGGAAAAAAAAAACATTTTTGAAACTGCCTTTCACCTAATTGTCCAGCTTTGACTAAGGTACACTATTTTATTAAACCTTTTGTGTTATCAGTAAGCTTTAAAGTGTCCTGCTCCTCCTCCTTCCCATTTCGGCTATTCCCAACTAGGGGTCGCAACAACGGATCTTTTGTCCGCACGTCCAATTTGGCAGAGTTTTTACGCCGGATGCCCTTCCTGACGCAACCCTCCCCATTTA
>JAOVYU010000067.1:18107903-18120248 GCA_025674565.1 Synodontis membranacea
CCTGCTCAGCTTCCGAGAACAGGCGAGATCAGGCAAGTAAGCTTTAAAGTGTAAAGCTTACTAAAAGGGAACCGTTTGTGAATTTGAACTCTCTACTCTATGGTTTAGTTAAAGATTCCGCAAGAAGGGCAAACTGAATGAATCCCTATTCTGGCTGGTTCAAGCTACAGTACAATTTTTTTTCTTCCTTTCTTTTTAATTTTTTTTTTTTAAACAAAATATGGGTAGACGTCAAAACTACAGTTCTCGGGGTTTTATGAGTAGCCTTATAGTGGCTTAAACAAAAGTGGAGTGTGCCCTGGACTCTGGCTGAAGGTAATCTGAAATTATATCCAATGATCTAAATAATATTAGAATACATTTTTTTTTTGTTCATATGTTGTTCATATGTATTCGATCATGCATCTGAAATACATATTGAAACAGGCCTATAGACCAAAGTTTAAAAAAAGAAAACGAGTTAGGGTTAATGCAAAGCAGCTGCACGTGAATAGGACCACTGTGTGTGTGTGTGTGTGTGTGTGTATGTGTGTGTGCATGTGTGTGAGAGCTATTGCTCTTCCAATATCAGTCACAGATACAATCCTATTTTGTATGGCCTTGTGTGTTTTACTTCGTTGCCTGTTATTGGATTTGTGTTAGAGCTTCGTCCACAAATCCAAAGCGAATGTCAGAATCTATACTCTTCCTAATTTGTTGAACAAAGCACGGTTAATGCTGGTATGCAGCAAACCTTCGGTTACTTCATTGTTTATTTACATACGCTGAGTGATTGCATTTGCTACACTGCTAATAGTACGTTTAACTGCATAAACAAGCTCTTTCAGGACGTTTGGTTTCAGTCAAGTCCTAACAAATGCTTTTCTTCTATTAATAAACACCATTATTTCACGTAATGTGAACAAGACCTGCAGCACCGAGGACGTCGTAAGACATTGTACAACGATGATTTGATTCTTTTGCGATTAGGAGAGCGGATTATTCACGTTCACGGTGATAAATCCCTGTCCCGTATCACCCGTTCAATTGTTTTTGGTTTTGTTTTGTTTTTTTAAGAGAAAAACAATAGAAATTGAAAGAAGTATTGCAGACTGATGTACAGTCAACAGAAATGCAACAAAAAAAGAATGAACTTTTTTTTTTTTAACGTAATGTTAATAGTGAATTAAAAGATCTAACCCGCAACAGCCGTAAGTTTATTTGTATCTGCATCTGTATTCTGATTTAAACCTGACGTGGCCTAAACTGAAGTACGAGTGTCAGCACAGTCAGAATGATGTGCGAATTTATTCCTCGACAGTTCCTCAATTTCCCTTTTTTTTTCTTTTTTTTTTTGCTAGTACCTGTCAGCACTGGTTTTGAATAACCATACACATGGTTCAGCCTAAACCATGTGTATGACCCTGACCTGAAAAAAAAAACAACAGAAAGACAGAAAGAAAGAAGGAAAATAAATAAATAAATGAACAAAACCCCGCCTCCTCCTCCTCCTCCTCCTCTTCATATCTGTATTTGTGTCTGCTTACAAAACACTTTATCTGTTCAGTATGAATAATCTTTTCATATTTGACTACATCCCAAGTATGAATAATGTCATAGATTTACCCAAGCTGCTGGTGTGTCTGTAATGAGAAGGAGGCTGAGAGTGTTACCCAGCTGAGGACAGGGACAGTACATACAGTGGGGGGGAAAAAAAAAATCAAATACATAATACGTTAGGGAAATAGACAGCTACCCGAATGAGTCACGCTTTAAAATCAGCCTCATTCCAGAGCTAAATATAAAGGCGTACGAGCTCTTTGAGTGGTCAGTGTGTGAAACAGCAGGCCTGAGGAATGCAAGTGTCACTTCAGCGCCGACTATAAGAGCAGAAGAGGAGCATATGTGTGAGCTGCATGCAGCATGCGCAAGCTTGTTTGTTGCTCTATCTCTGCTTCGCAGAGTCTCCAGTGGCCTCGCGGATCCTCCAGGGGTTTTGCGTCTTTGAGTTATTGCCCATAAATTCCTGCGAGTTGAAGTAACAATATTGGTTTGTCTCTGATTTCAGTGAAAATCAGAATAAGGCTGAGAAAGGTCTAGTCCAGGGTGAGCATCGCTGAAAAAGTAAAGCTATTAATCTGAGAAGGAGCTATTTTGGGAAGAGGACTCATCTTCAGTTCTAACTCGAATGACCTGCTTGGTTGCTCTGACAAAACGAAAAAAAGATACAAATAGCAACGGAGAGGATCTTTATGAGGCGACAGGCCATTTAGATACAAAGCCCTGATGACGTCAGCACTGAGTCTGGAGCTGACTGCTCTTTCGTTTCCAGTGAGGAGATGTAATGCAAAAGTCAGCTGCAAGTCACGCCTGTAAAAAAATGGATATTAGTGCAAACTTCATGAAATAGCACCAAAACAAAAAAGTGGTTAGCTTTGAATTAATTTTTTTTTTTAAAGCTCAGTCATACTCACTCCCTTGCTTTTTCCGTGCTGTCCTTCATTTTTTCAACTTTGGATTCTCAAACTTCTTAGCCAGCACCAAAAACTGCATCCTCTTCTTTATACGTCCTCGTCTTCCCTCCTTCTTCTTCTTCTTCTTTTTCTTCTTCTTTGTTGTCCTTCTGGTTCTTTCTTCTGCCGCTCATTCACACTGCCTCGCTTCACACTTTCGTTCACGCTGCCATTTGTAAACATGAAACTCGAAATTCTCTCACTAGTGGTTTGTTGGTTCTGGACAAATATATATTAATATAAATATATACTGCTTCATATTTTATATTTTAAGGAATTGTAATTATAGGGTAATTCATTTGACATTTTGTTACGTGAGACATTTTATACCAAAATATGAAGAAGACGAAAAATATTTTTCTTTCTGTCATTCTTTCTTCTTAAATTTAATCATTTTAAAACTTGTATTGTTTTGAAACAGGGCCATCTTTGATATAAATTGTCAGAATTGTTCAAATGCTGATATAATTATAATGACGAATTATAATTATCAATTAGTGACAATATTTTTTAAAAATATACAGAAAGTTTTTTTTTTTTTTTTTTAATTATCTTTATACAGCATTGCTCTTGAATCCTCCATTCTGATTGGTCAGAAGGTTTTGATTCATTTCCTACTACAGCAAATTCTGCCAGTCGTTCCAGCTGCCAGGTTTTTATTAATACGCTTGTTCAAATATGTTATCGCTTCTAAAGTAACTAAAACTGGCACTTGCGCGGCAGACGCTTTCCATAATCAGATGGTGAAGTTTTCTGTAAGGAGAGACTCTCCGGTGTCAGGAAAACAGTCGCATACTCTATAAAGCTGTACGTTTTACATTCTCAAGCACGTGAAGGTTTTCAGGACAGAGAGCTTTGCGGCTTCTCGATAACACGGTATAGAAGATTTTGTCTCGTGTATTTCAAAAGTAAGCAGAAAGACAGGCTGGTGACGGAACGGCTGGTTATAGCTGCTATGAATTGCATGATAACAGGAACTAAATGGCCAGAAGCTCTAAATAAATAGAAAAACGTGTCCGACTTGGCAACTTGCTGTAGTATTAGAGGAATATAACGGTAAGTAACAGTAAGTCTGCTTTGCTTCAGAGCGCATCACGCCGCCTTGTCCGAGATTATTTGCCTGTAACAGCATGTGTTGCTGTGTTTTATTTCAAACAAATGCTTCAGACAGTTTCTTCATATGAAGAGGATAGGGTCCCCCCCCCCACAGAGATTGTACTAAGTTAATAAATAAATAAATAAATTTATTCATTCATTCATAAATAAATAAATAAATGAGGGCAGGGTGTCAGCAAACTGTGGTGTGTCCACTCAAAATAGAGTTAAATTGTATTCGGCACCATCTGCAAGTTCCAAGCGAAGAATAATTGCTCATTTAAATATAATGTCATGTACTGTTAGTTCCTTCCTCAGCTAAAGATGCCTGCTAACAGTTTTGACAGCATGTCACTTTACCACTTCCCTTTGCGTACTGTCAAACATTTCCTCTTTATCATACATGCTAAATGCAACACACACACACACACATTAGAGTACACGCATGTGTGTTCGTACACCAGCAGGGTAGCTGAGATAAAGAAGCACACGGTGAAACCTTCTTGCCTGCAAGATTCCACGTGTAAGTCGAATTCTATGGTTTATTTATCCAGTTCGATTTTCAGCATTATCATGCACGTTCAGTTTTGCTTGGGTTTTTTTTTTTTTTTTTTTTTAAATCCTATTTGAAACACTCCGGTCCGCGGCAATGACGTATTGCTTCTTCTCATTCGCATTGTTTCACACGCCATGACAAATACGACATACTGATGAAGTAATGTTTCACTTATGCAGATGCAGAACGCACTGGCAAAAACATCTGCATTCCCAGGTCGCACGTTAATCTGCAGGAAAATAATACACTTTATTAATGTTATCTCATGCAAAGTGCACACCAGTCAGCAGGCAGAGCGTACAGAGCTTTTAAAACCTTTTTTTTTTCTTCTTTTTTCGTTTTTTCGTTTTTTTTTTTGTTTTTTTTTGCTTTCTCTGCAGAACTTTATCTTTGTCCAATTGACCTTTTCTACCTGATGATGAAGGACTTGTGATGACATGGCTGTAGTCCTAAGGCTGTTGGAGTGTCAGAGTGTTTGTGAAGAACTGGGAGTCTTAAGACCACCGAAAGACAGGCAGGAGAAGAAAAGACTAATCACGTCGACTCTAGACTGCGTTCTTGCCCTAAGCTGAAGAGCAGCAGCACACCGAGCAGCCGTGTGAGCGTCCATTCCAAAAGCAATGACTCGCAGTGCAAGCAGGTTTCGGTGAAAATTCCCAGGTATGACACCTACATCATCTTTTTCTACTGCTACTTCAAAGAGCTTTTGGGATATAAATGCCTCACATGTGCCGAGGTTTCAAGTGAGAAATCAAACTCCATTTGGCTTGCTGTTTTAGGACGTCCTCGAATAACCCTGCGTGACATTTATTCGTGCAATCCTCGAATAACCCAGCGATGATTATTTTCCTATTACGGCATCACCTTTAGTCTTTGATTCTTCTTACAGCAATTTGTCCTTGCTAACAAGTTTGAATTATTAAAGACTGACATACTTTCTATCCATTTATAGTTACAGGCAATCAAGGAAAGTTCTTGAAACTAGTTCCTGTTGTCAGATTATGTTGTGCAGCTATAAACAGTCCCTCTCTCACATCCTCTTTTTCTCTGTTGAATTTAATAATACAAGAGAGGAAAAAAAAAAACAAGGTATTACCAAGAAACGACAAAGCCCTCCGTCCTGAAGACTTTCCTGTGTCTTAAAGCAGCAGCTTAATCTCAGATTGTTACGAAGCCCTGACATTGGACACTCCTTCTACTGGACACAGTTTTTTTTTTTTTTTTTTTTTTTAAATCTGTTTATGTAATGTGCACCATACAAGTAAGATGTTACTAAGGAAATGATAAGGTGTTAGAATGGGCGTGTTAGTATAAACAGGTGATTTGCCTTGCAGTTGGAACTAGTGTCCAAGCCTTGAGCTGTACTGTCATAGTAAATTATGCAGCAAAGCAGGTGAATTCTTGAATCATATATATATATAGACAGCTCAGACAGCAGCTCAGACAGCAGATCTGTCTGTAATATGAACATTGGGTTAATATAAATGTGATCGTTTCTATAGTAACAGCTCATACACAAGGACTTGTATGACAGACACGCAACATAATCACGTAATATTATTAAGCAGTATCACACCAGAGGGAGCGTTGATCAGCACAGCTGTGATTCGCTCGTAAGCATGATATTAGAGGCCGACTGCTGTAGATAAACAACCTTGCTGATGGTCAGTAAACAAGTTTTATAAACAATAACTTAATATCGAGCAAGTGACATTTTGGACAAACTAGCAGAAACAGATCCCCGAAAATGCCACACTCAGTTTATAGAATGTTGGGTATCTAGTAGTGTTGTAGTCAAGACCACCTTATCTGAGACCAAGACCTGACCAAGACCAAGACAAAGACAAGACCAAGACCCTCAGGGGCCGAGACTGAGTCGAGACCAAGACCTTCAAAAACCGGTCACGAGACTGATCTCGAGTACTACAACCCTAGTGTGAAGAAGGCGGGTCGGGTAACCGAATCCTCTTTGTCTGAGTCCTTCTTTGACAATACCGAGTACAAAGACCGAGTCCGAGACGAGAATAAGACCTTCAAAAACCGAGACCGATCTCGAGTACTACAACACTAGTATCTAGCTAGCTCACGCTGTCCTATACATCCCCTTTAAAGGCGCTTCTGAAAGAAATCTGTGTCCGTTCTTCCTTTTCATCTTCTTCTGACAAGCTTTTCAGATTTTAAGTCAATTTAAGTGATATTTCCTGAAAAGTATCATTTGACATGTCCTCTGATGTGATATCCGTTACCGACGCTTCTCTTGGACCCTTTCGGACCTGGGAAGTTTAATTTTATTTGCAGGACACAGACGAGTGTAGTGATTCACACACGAGTGAAACATCCCAGTGCTGTTACGTGAAGTATCGGCACTCCTGAAAATCCGCCCGGACCAATCAAATTAGTGGACCAGAACTTACTGTTTTATAATCTAAGATAATAATAAACAGCTTTTGAAACAATCGTGCTGCTTTGTAATGTTTCCCAGCAACGGAAAGTCTTCAGGACAGAGGCGTTTCTAATTTTTTTCTATTTTTTTTCCCCTTTTTTTTGTAGAAAGAGAGAGGAAGAGAAGCAGAGAGTGAAAAACAGATGCTGGCTAGGGAATGACTACTGTATTTGTCACAGATAGAATGCAAGTAATAACAGGAACTAATGTGTCTCATGGACATTCTCCAATATTCAGTTTTAACTTTAAACCATTACAATACCCAATGTGATGTCGATTAATAAAAATTAAACATTGTATAATAATCATTGGCAAATCATTGGCTGTGGTATAAGCAGAATAATAATACGTATGTAGTATGAAAATAAACTGGAACACATCGACCAGTCAGAATTGAGAGTTCCAAAGTCCTGTGGTACAAGAAGCCATAAAGAAAAGTAGAACGTTTAGAATGGGCTTTAAATATAAGGTATCGATCACTGTATGTCGGATGGAGCAAAGGCATAAGTGTATTCTTCTACTTAATGCATTGTTATTATCGATTCTTTAAAGTCTGCTTGCTTTCGAGTTGAGTCGGTTAAGGATTGAGTTCTTATGAAGGTCGAAGTATTTTACACACACAAGTCCAAATGCGATCTCAAGGCAGTTCATCGCAAAGTCAGAGAAACTGCGTTTTCCATCAGCGACGCCTAGGATCCGTAACCCGGCTGCTACTGCACGTGTGCGTGTGCTTTTCCTGAAAGCTTCCAGCACTTGACTTGGTTGGTAATGTGACAAGCAAGTAGTTTTTCTTTGTGGTTTTGAAAAAAATCATTTGCCCAGGTATGCGGAGTGCTCATTAAACATCTACTTGTGGTCCAATAACAATTTAGCTGTCTAAATTGTTGTCTAAATTCGCTGTCGAAAATATGCGGTAAATATTTTGGTTGAGGAATATGATAAAAAAAACCACAAAGTATACGAAGAGAGGCTTCTTTTCCTGCAGGAGCAGTTTAGAGAGGAAAAAAAAGAAGAAGAAAGAAGCGCATCAGGATATGAAAGCAATAATGTTTATTACACGATTCGCGTAAGAGTGAAAGCAGAATGCCTAAGCTTTCATTCGCTGTAACTCAGTTAGACATTTCTCAACAAAATGCATTCTTCATTTGCTTTGCAAACAGCAGATGTTTGCTGTCTCATGCGGTTGCCGTGAGAGACATTAGCTTGCTAATTGCATTTGCATAACCCTTTTTATTATTATTATTATTATTATTATTTGAAACGCATGCTTCTTCGGCCTTCCCAGTGCGTTTCAATTCAGTGCCCGTGGAGTACAAACATGTGCAGTGGTGTTGGCTCGCCTCCTCACATATTTACTAAATTAGCTGCCGTCGTTGCTGAGTAGAAAGCACACATGCAATCATGTAACGTTCAGATGTTATGATAGCGAAAGTAATTAAGTATTATCAGAAATCTTAAACACTGATGAGAACCAACACAGTCAATACATAACAAAGCACCGCGCCTCCATTGCACGGCACTAGACTAAAACGTTGCGTAGACTCTGGTCTAGGTGTAGACTTTAGTTGGATAATAGTTTAGTAGTCAATTGACATGCAGAATAAAAGCGTCTGGTATACGTCAGTTTAATCTACGATGGTCAAAAGTGTAGGCATATGCATTTCTTTTTTTTTTTTTTTTTTTTTTTTTTACAACTTATCAGATAACATAATTTCCCCTGTTTTGTAAAATGGCTTGGTCTGCTGGGTTTTTATGGAAAGACCTTCAGGCATTACAGCATTTTCTCATATGTAGAGGTTCTCTGGCTATTAGTTCCTTTCATTCACATAAGCTTGCTTAAATGTTGCAAGAGTCAGAACTACAAAAAAAAAAAAGTACGCAATTCTGAAATATTAGTATAAGAATGATTTATTATTTGATTACAGGCATTCTCATTGTTTGTGCTCGTTTACTTGGGGGCTTTGGAGGGAAAGTGTACTGCTACGTCCCAGTATAATCGTGCGCTTCCAACGTTGTGGTAACAGTTCAGGGAAGAAGCACATATGGGTGTGATGGACAGATGTCCACAAGATTTTTGGCCATATAGTGTATACCGTCAGGGCGTTTGAGCACACTTGAAATATGCAGTGTCCTCCACAATTATCGGCACCCCTTGTAAAGATGAGTAAAAAGGTTTAGAATAAAACAAGAGAAAAACAAATCCCTCGTCAAGAAATAATGAATGTGGATGGCACTGTACTGTACTACCGAGGATGCCAAGTAACCATTTAGATTATTGTTGATGTATTAGTAACTAGTAAGATTTTATGTGAACAAATTTGAATTCATTCATTCATGCATTCATTCACTCATCTTTTTTTGAGCCCCTTTTTGTCCTGGTCAGGGTCATGGTAGATCCAGAGCCTTTCCAGGGTACACTTGGCGCAAGCTGCAAATACAATCTGGATGGGACGGCAGTCCATTACAGTCGACCATTCACACAGCTATTCGGACCTAGAGCTCATCCAACTAACAGCATGTTTTAGGGGGGTAGGAGGAAACCAGAGAACCCTGAGGAAAACCAGAACTGGCATATAGAAACATTTGAAACTCAACACAGACCATAACCTGAGCACAGGATCGAACCAGGAACCTTGGAGCTTTAAGGTGCCCCTAAATCCTTAATCCCTTAATCCATTCGATCCGGAATAGGGTTTTTTCAGGCATTGTAAATTGCATTGGGAAAAGAGATTTGAATCCTCCTTCACTCCGATTTTCAGAAACTTTATTTTTATGTGCGGCAATTAAGTTAATGTGTTAGCTTTTAACATGACATTTAATTTAAAATACTTTGACTCGACTGAAATCAAAAGTCAACACATTTTACATGCACTTAATGCCCTTACTCAACAGGCAAGGTAACGTATTACTGCTTTTTAAACACAAAATGGTTTATTATTCCAGGCTTGCTTGCAGGCCAACATAACCCAACTGAATTTTTTTTTTTTTTTCTTTTTACAAAAACAAAAGAGTGTACACTCATCTGGATCAGTTAAAATAATTTAATTTTAATTTTAATTTTTAAGTTTAATTTGTCCTCTTTAATGCTATTTTGCAAAGAACGTTGCATTTGACATTTGCATGTAGAAATATTAGGTATTAGATATAAATAATCATGAGTTGCACACAGAGATAAGAGTTTTAGCAATATTAATCATCATCACTGGGTGATGAGTCACATATTAGTCATCCCAGCGTCTTTTCTGTGTCAGATACTGCTTTAAGAAAGAAAGAAAAAAAAAAAAAGGTAAGAGGATTTTTGTAAAATGTTACTTTAATTGCCCAAGACGCCTCTGCCGTCCATGACTCATTTAACTTGATCCATTGTTCTGTTTAAGTGCAATGTCCATTCAGTGTTTGCTCGGATTAATAACTGTTGCGGCAACAAATGACCTTATGGTTCATTGCCTTTATTTCCTGTCAAACGCTACTTGGATTCTCTGTGGCTGTAATTGTAGTGAAGTAATTCTGAAGTAATAGCACATTCATGATACTGGTCATTGGCTTTATCATGGGTCAAGGACGAAGGTTAGGAAGTTCTTCATATGGATGTGGTAGCATAAAACCAGAGGTCTGCTTGATTCTGAAAAAAAAAAGAAAAGAAAAGAAAAAAAGAAAGAAAAAAACTGTCTTGAAGAATATAAAGTCTAATTTTAGCCCATATAAATGCCAAGGTCCAGATGATGTACAACAAGCCTACTGTACCTTTCTCGGTCCATTTTGTCTTTTCATTGTTTTTTGTTTGTTTGGTTTTTTTTTTTTTTTTTTCAATCCAGAAGATAAATCCTTTTTCAACTTGCTGAAACTGCTTTGGCACAGTGCTGCCATTCATAACTTCACATACCATAGAATAAAACGACAACAGATTGCAGGGCTTTGGCACAATCATGATTCCCAACAGGAAGAACGGCTGCACACTAACTAGACTATCAGTTTGATTTTGAAACCTCTTATCGAACATTTTTTCCCCTCAATTAGCCATACAGATGTTGAAAGCTAAGCATGTTATTATACTATTATTATTGCTGTTTTCTTATGGCTGGAACTGCCTTTTATTCAAACCTTATGTTGCTAGTCTGATTAAAAAAAAAAGAAAAGAAAAGAAAAGAAAAGAAATGTATATATTGCTATGATATATTGCCATTATTGTGAAACACTGTCGATTGATGTCTTTCGTGAAATGCCAATTTCTGTACAATGCCCTGACACACAGTATAGCCACTTCAAAGCATGTCAGACACCAGAACCTGCACCTGCAAGCTCTCTGTGTGTCTTCCAAACAGCTTTTCTTCCAAGTTGGGAAAAAAAAAAAAAAAAGAAAAGTCTGTCTGGTTTTCAAGAGAAAAAAAAAAAAAAAAAAAAAGCAGTCCGACCCAGTACTTGAAATCTATTTGAACACGCTGGATCTGACATGAGACCATGACAGATCCAATCTGATGTTGGGACATTGAATGTCAGCTTTAATTCAAGCGTATTTTCATCTCTATTAAACGAAATATATATGAAATAAAGTTATTTATATCCACGGGTCTGTTATTTCAGGAGACTGGACAGAATTGGACAGAACAACCGTTTTTTTTTTTTCCTTTTTTTTCCTTGGCTCGCATGTGTGCTTGTATCATTATGCAAACAGGGCTTGCAAAAAGGTCAAGATTTTTTTGCAACTACAAAAGCCAATCACCCAACCTGAACTCTCGTGAGCTGTATTTTATTTAATGAAGACAAGTAAAGCAAAAAAATAAATAAATAAATAAAATAAAATTTAAAACAAAAATGTCTCTGAAACATGGATTCAATTAAAATGTCTGTGTTCCAGGCCTGGCAGAACAGAGCAGAGTGAGGATAACCAGCAACTGCATGATCATTTCTTTTCTTGACCAGAAGTGGGGGGGGCGGGAGTGCAAAACACACAGACTTAAACAGATTTAAGTAAAAGTAGTGCTACTGTAGTTATAATTCACTTGAGTGAAAGTAAAGAGTCAAAATATAAGATGTAATCTGGTGGGAAAACGACAGCACTCGTGTAATTACTTTACTAATTACGTCTGCGTGTCTACAATCTAAACTAATCCAGAAATGGTCTATGCTATGAGTATTGCATGGTTTAACCTAGTAAGCTATGCTGATGTCAACTCCACTTTCATTATCAACAAGAAAGGTATTAACGCGGTACTTAACTTAGCCAAATGCTTTTAGTGTTTCTTTAGCTCGCTATGCTCGGCAACAAGCACGCTAGCTCATTATAATTCATTCATATTTGTTTTTAGCTAAATAAAAATGCCTCTTACGCACGATCTTGTTCATTATTGATAAGCCTTAGTAGCACTTAGATATACTGTATATATGTATCTATCATCACAGGCAATCTGAACATCAACGTGACATCTGAAAGATCTGGCTAGCTCGTCTAGCTCACTTAGCTAGCTAATGGCTCACTGGTATTTGAGCTGCGTTGAGCTGTGAAATACTGATATCGGCACAGGTTTAGACTCACACACTTTGCATATCAATGGTACATTATTTCGTCTTGAAATGAAATTATTTAAAACTCCCTCACACAAGCTTTAAATTGGGGTACAGCTTTCTGGGGCTAGACATTTAAGTGGAAATACACAGAAGGTTTTGGAATTTGGATCTATACTGAACACTTTCGGTTTTGCTCCCATTTTGCATGAGCTGAACTCAAAGATCTGAAACATTTTCTACATACACAAAAGACC
>JAOVYU010000067.1:18120348-18130741 GCA_025674565.1 Synodontis membranacea
CATAAGCCGTCTCCAAAGGCGTTTCAGAGAATTTGGCAGTACATCCAACCGGCCTCACAACCGCAGACCACGTGTAAAATACTAAGAAGTCTGAAATTCGTGTAAACACACTTCAAAGATTCTACTTTTCACTCAGGTTATTGTCAGTAATATAATTTGTAATGAAAATTAAAGAACAATGCAAAATAAAAGCATTTTGGACCCCACTGTACTGTATGTTCTAAAGTGCTGTAATAAGTAGATGTAGACATCAATAGCTATTAAGAGCAACCAGTTGTTTAGTCTATTCTAAACACGTCTGTAGTATATTTGAACCTCTGGTCACGACCATGATCCTTTCCAAAACTCTGATTGTAACCCAATTTGGTCATGACCCAAACGTAATTTCCCCATAGGATTGCATGTAAATATGATTAATCCGTTCCAGACCGTACAAACTGTATGTAATTTTTTTTTTTTAAAGGTTTTTAAGCACAAAAATAGTTAATTATATAATAGAATGCACAGTGCAATAGTAAATAAATGTAAAGACATTAAATAACTCTGAGAAAACCTTGAACAACAGAGAAAACTAACACCGCAATAGCTTGTGCAAGGCCAAGTTCGTGCTAGAACCGCTCACTGTAAACACTTTTTAAATGAGTTTTAAGAACAGGGAAAAAATTAACGTTTGAAAAAATCCTTCATTTATACAGATAATAACCCTAAAGAACCAAAAAAAACTTTAAACCTGCATGAGTGGAGTTCTGGTCTGAAGGAAGTGAGGAGGAAGCTGGGTTTAGAGGAGCTTTCAGTTTTGGTGGAGAGTCCGGCTCTGTGACGGAGGGATGTTAAAGTGTTTTCTCTCTCTCTGTGATTTCTTCTATTTCAGAGGCTTCTGGTGTTTTTAGCTCCATTTTAAGATGATGGACCAGACTTCCTGAAATAGCTGTCTAATGAGACTTGCCTTTCTCCTGCGCATTAAAACTATTCGGAAACGCGAGACATTGCCGGTGTTTTTGTTCGCCACCCGAGCGTGTGGTCGCGAAATTTTGGCCAACTTTTTGGTCATAACCCGATCTGTACGCGTTCAGATGCATTCGTGACCCGAGGTTCCAAAGTATACTGTAAAAAACCTTGCAAAAAGCAAGTACGTACTGTAGCAAGTTTAAAAGTAAGGAAGTGCTACCACTTCGCTCACTAACAATGCTGCGAGCCGCCATGATGATTTGACGTCACTTGCTGAACTCGTGTTTGGAATTTGGAGCTGAAGGGGAATTTCCTTCGTCCTAACTGAAATTCTGAATTATGAGTCGTAGTCGAACGCAGCATTGCTTTATATGGTTATGCTTAAATCTGCAAGAATTGATATGAAAAGAAACACAGATTACTGTAAGTTTAGGGTTAGGGACAGGGTTAGAGGTCTTGATCATACCATTAATTATCACTACTTTCATATAAAAGCTGTGTGAAGTAAACATATTATTGCCCAGTCTCTCATTGCATTCTGTAGCTTTAGTAAACAAATGCTGTAATCAAAGAAAAGTGAAGCTAAACAGTGTTTCTTTGCAGTAATTTCCCCTGAACCGTTTAAAGAGCTCTTATCACATGGGAACGAGCGTGCTTATCCGATGACATCAGCCTTAAAAAAAAAGGCAGCACCGTCGCTTCCACGCCGCAGACAAACTCGTCAGTGTGACACTAATGTGGATTTCAGCAGCAATCAAATTAGAAAATGAAACTGCACTTTCGCTCATTTTTGACTTGCCAAGAATTCTTTCCTTCTTTCCTGTTATCACTTCACGCTCGGGAGAGTAATAAAACAAGATGGCCAGTGACAGAATTTTCTATCAGCCTCTTAACATAATAAAAGCTTGGAAACGTACCGTGTGGAACCACACCATTAGTTCAAGTGTTAAATACACGAACTCGAAAAAAGTTGAATTCAGATCAATCTAGAAAGTGATACGTTCTGTTAACTTGCCCTCTCAGTGTTCGAATGTTTCTCTTTTGTAATGTCAAAATAAGATGTTGGGTTGCCAGTAAAATGGTAAAACAAGTGCAGCGCCATGACGGTTCCTCCGGCTTACTGAAGAGCTGAAGTGTTTGTGTTGGCCTGTTGCTCCGATATTAGTTGTGCGAACATAGTAATCGCACTGCATTATCTGAATCACAATATTATTCTTAATTATACCACAGCAATGTTGAATTCTCCATTGTGATTGCTTAGATAATGCTGATTAATTTTCTATAGAAGCTGATTAATTTTATATAGTTCCGGCTGCACTTCAAATCACAATTTTATACAGTATTAATGCAGTAATTCGGACACTTTATCATGTTTGTAGTAACATAGCATTCTCAGGGACTTGTATGGATCTAAATAATGTAACACTAATGGGAAAAAAAATGTTTTATTATTTAACTATGCATACGTTTTCCACCACGAGAAAGGCTTAAGGAGAGAATCGTAGGCAACATGGCAAGCAGTGTTTTTGTCTTGAGAGAGGCAAACACTATAAACACATACAGTATAAACACTCAAGTGAGCGAGTGTTTATAAGTGTATTAAATACAGCAAGGAACAACAGGAACTAAAGGTTACCCACAATAAATTAAATGCCAAACTGGTTAAAAAGCAGTTAATAAGCAAACATGTTATTCATTAATAAAAGAATTGCAAATGTTGGTAAGATGCTACGGCTCTGGGTTCGAATGCCGGGTCAACCGGTAGCCTTTCTGTGAGAAGATCGAATGTTCTTCGTGGGTTTCCTCTGGGTTCTCCGGTTTCCTCCCGCTGTCCAAAGATATGCGGATTAGGATGATTGGTTACTCTAAGGTGTGAATGGGAGTGTCACCTGAAGTCAGCTGTTATTGGCTCCAGCTCTCCACGAATCGCAATGGATAAGCGGCCTAGAAAATGAATGAATGGATGTACGGATGGATGGTAAGACACTGTGGTGTAAGAAAAATAAAACACTTCCGCATGTGCCGTTCTAACAAAATAATCAACCAAAAGAATAGTCCCATATAGTGACTCTGCTTCTTGTCAGGCTACATCACACCAGCCCCATCATGGATTATTTTTCATTTAACAGCACATGATTAATACCTTACTTATTTGTTGTTCCATAAACTGTGTTGTATATTCTCATGCACATGGCAACCGGATTTAGACAAACAAAGTTGAACGCACTCAGCAGTTCACAATTTGTGTCTGGCACATTCAAGTTAAATTAATATTTAGGCTTTCGTGATCTTTTTAAATTGTGTTTCCATGTTTAAGCTTTTCGTGTCAAAACAGGAGATATGAAAAATGACATTTTACATTCCAGCTTTCCAGTCAGATTTCTCAGCTCTTATGTTCATCTCTCAACTCCTTGTCAGGACGAGGTGGCTTTTGCCATATCTAAGCTCCAAAAAGCTTTAAACTCCTCAGCATCAGCAGCCCCCGTATCACTGATCTAAATGTTTGGTCCGTGTCTGTTTTGGTTGAGCTTGTTTTAGATACCTGGCACTAAAAATACCATTTGGTTAGAACATAGAGCATTGCAGTGTTATACCGCATGAAATGTTACCCAAAGGACTAAAGGACTGGTGTCAAATCCAAACCGCAGAGTAACATCTCACACACACAACTGAAATATATTCTACATGACTTTGAAACAGGGACAAAAAGTCAGTATTTAAAGAGCATTCGACCTCCTTGGTATCACCCAGAACCCAAAATATTAATAGACAAAAATATAAGCATGTGCACCGATCACTATAAATTTCTCTGGTGCTAATCTTAGACATATATCCATATTTTAAATAAGCGTCGTCATATTTCCTTGACTTTTTTTTTTTCTCTTCTCAGAATTTCTACCAATTCCTTTATCAGAAATGTCCTTCCAAATACAACACAACTGAGCCAAGTAGCTGTTCTGCACAGGACTGATGTGGAAATGACTACGCATAGGCATTATTTAAGCAATATCACGCTCGAGGTTGTGCCGAGGTTGTGCCGAGCGTGACTGCGATTCAGGTAGCTGTGCGGAAATTCAGTACAACAGCACGACCTCGAGTGTGATTTTGCTTTCATATGACAGTTCCATAAGCAAGAAATGAATATTAAGTAAGTGACACCTTGGACAAAATAGGGTCAAATGTTCAGATTATTTTTGCTCCGCAAATGGAAAATAGACCCTGAAGAAGCCACACTCACGTTCAAACATGTCGGCTAGTCGTGTAGCTAACACACACTGATTTCCACATCCCTGTATATTGTGCTTCCAGGACAACCGGCATCCCGTGTTCCTTTTCATTTAAGTTATATTCCTGAAAATGCTCATTGACCCATGTTCAATGATGATAATGCTAATCCAACCACTGCAAACGTTTCAAACTCGGAAGTGGAATATGCATGCAGGACGCACTGAGAAATATCAGCACTCTTGGAACGCTGCACGACCAATCAAATTAGCGTTGAATTCTGAATTCTGATTGACAGCCAGGCTGTAACACGAATTTAACAATAAGCCCAGTGTCTGTATCTGTGTATATATAGCCTTGTACATTGTGTGTCCCTTTTGTAGCACTCTCTTAGCTCTTGTATCTTGTATTACACAGTTTGTTTGTTTTTTCTGGAGAACGAAAGTCAGAATCAGAATCAGCTTTATTGCCAAGTATGTGTACACATGCAAGGAATTGGACTCTGGTTATCCCATTGCTCTCGATGTACTTAACAGAACAGACATACAGCAAACAAGACAACTAAAAAACACTTACAGCATATTTACAGATGTACAGATGCACATATATGTGGTATACGAGGAAATGTGGTTTACATGGAAAATAATCAACTAAATGCAGAAAATAATATGGAAATAGCTGTGTATAGGCATTATTACATTTGTAGCACAGTGCTACTTTAACTGTACAGCGCTTATGAGCATGCATTCATTCATTCAGCAGAAATTCCATCATATTAAATGTAACTATAAATGGATAAAAAAAATTGATACTTTTTTTTTGTTGTTCATGTTGGCACATTGCTGTGGTATAAGCAGAGTAGAACACTTCAGGATGTGAATTTACTGGAAGTTCAGATTGGTAAAGTCATCCTGCCTTCTCCTGGCTGATTATTTTCCTATTACAGAACACCCTGAAGTGTCTGATGCCTTACATATTTAGTTCCAGGATATTATTATTATTTTTTTTTTGCTCTTTGGTAACTAAAGTTATAAAAGAGGTACTGTATGCATGTCTGGCAGTTTAAGGTTTAAAATTAGTGTGTTGCATTAAAGAAAACTGTATATATTAAAAGAATATGTTAAATATAGCAGGGGGCCAATGCCATAGTTTATTTACCACTGGGCTATAAATCATTCCTAAACCTTCAAACTTTTCTGGTTTTTTATTATTATTATTATTGTGATTATTTTTAATCTTTTCAAAAGGTTTCACAATTAATATGATACAGCATACCAGAGAATGAATCTATATTAAATAGGTTACACATTACTCATTTATTATATGTTGAAAAAGCAGACAGCGTACAAAGATGAGATAGCATCTCAGAGAGAGAGAGAGAGAGAGAGAGAGAGAGAGAGAGAGAAAACAAGTTTAGATTCCTCAAACTTTTCCAGTAATCATAAAGAGCCTGACAGTAATCTAAACACACATACACAGTGTACAATATTCAGCTTTGTTGTCCAGAGAAGAAAACCATTCCTCTGCAGTGGTTTATAGTAAGAGAAACAGAGTAAGCTGGTGGAACATTCCTCTCTACTTAACTGAAGACGGAGAGTGTCTTTGGACGTGTCAGGTAATGTCTGCACTGGATTTAACAGGAGTGTGATTTGTAGCTTTTGTGGTGCTTTGATGCACATCGTGCTTTTTAGAAGATTCATGGCTGAAAGTGTAGATTCCAGTCGGTTTCTCTACGCGTCTTGTAAATTCAGGGACGTCGAATCGGAGCGGTCCTATAATACAGTAACATAACGATAGGTCAAAGATTTTTTTAAAGACAGTGGAGACGATCCAAGTCGGAAAGTCTTAAAGCGCCGAGGAGTGTCTCAGGGCTCGGACTGATAGCTGTATCATGAAACACGTATCATAAAAAAAAAAAAAAAAAAAAAAACAGGAAACAAAAGGGGGAAAAAAAACCTTCAGGTGTTCAGTAGGAAGTGCTGGAGAAGAGTGATGTGCTTCAGGTGGTGCACAAGGTTAGAAGTGTAGCTCAGATCCATGGGAAAGAGCCTGACAAGAAGGAAGGAGAAACACGTTGTACTCAGTTGTAGCATTAACAGAATTTGGATGAGCAAGCTGAAGATAAAAATCCAAATCCTGCTACCTTAAAGCTTAAAGCAGACGAGAACAAAAGACCGAAGAAGAAAAAAAAAAAAACGTCTACGTCTGAAGCTTCCAGCAAGTGCTGCTTTGGTTCAGCTCTTCTGCTATGCACATCATGCCCCTTCTTTAGAGTCGTGTTTGAAACTGTTTGCACAGTGAAGCTTTTTTCCTTTGGTATTTGCATTAATGTTTTATCATATCTTGCATTATCTCCACGGTTCAATTCTGACCTTCCATAAAAAATACATAAACACATGACCCAGCAGGGTTAAAAGCATGCCTGACCATTAAAGAGATGATTTGGCATAAATTCTGTCAAAATTTTCCAATCTTATCAGACGTGTTTCTAGTAAGCCTCTATGGATATGGGCAAGACCTGCCCACCCAAGTTGCCTCGCAAGCAGGGACAAACCTGCGACTCTTGTCTCTCCACATATCTCAAGCGACCTCAAAGTAAATACACTCCCTTTCTGCGGGAGCATGGAAACTTATTATTACTCCAGATGCCTAGACCGTTCACGTCTTAACCCCACAAATGCAGACTCCACATGCAAGGCACAACAATGAATTATTGGGCGATTATGAATAACTAACTCCGCAGTGGAAAAAGGCGCTTGTGGCCAACTGATACAGCCCCGTTCCCGCTGGACAGCTTCACTTCCAAACGCACAAGAAGGTGAACGGATGCCTAACGTTCATCCAATTTGTTGCCGAGTGCCCGATGCCATATCACTCTGATATTAAGGTGCACATGTCCTCTAAAACAGGCCAAATGCATGTATTTCTTCATTTTCCACTGTTTGAGTTTAGTGTGCTTATCAGGATCGTGCTTTCCTTATCAGAACAGCTCTATGTGTACATCATGCATAGCTTACATTTTCTGTAGAATATCTTTAGTTTTTTTTTTTTTTAAACAGTCCCTATAGAAATTTATGCATGGGGGGAAAATATATATATATATATATATATTTATCTGCTCTCTTTACGACTCATGTTTTGAAGTTTAGATACCTAAAGCATAATTCATTTTATGCCATAAAACATTTTCTTCCCACAAGGGACCTGGTGCTATTACAAGCACAGACAAAATAGATATTTACACGTGCCCGTATCTTTTTCTTTCTTTTTTTTTTTTTGAAAGTTCAAGCCATTACTGACAGTTTGAAAAGGTTCCCATGACGGAGCCATTCCAGCAGTCTGGGCGTGTCCTGCCAGTCATTTATTTTGAACGCTAAACTCATGGGAAAGCTATTTCTGGACTTGTTCCTCTGACGTTGAAAACACTGCCAGTCGTTTGTTAACAGGTGCAAAGGCACAATGAACCAAGAATAGTTTATTAAGTAAACACACATCAAAATAGATTGTGTACAAAGGGACATTGTGGTTACGGGGCGCTAAAAATACATTCGGTTTTTATATATTTTTTTATATCACTGCTAATTGGGGCACGATTAGATATTGCTTGTACAGACTTGTGTTTCTCAGCTGGAAGGAAATCACTTCTTGTACAGGCCTGTTTAAACAGAGTTATAGTAGTATCGTCTGTAGGATGTCTATGTTTTGTCTATGCTTTGTACTCAAAATGATTAAGAACCTTGTAAAGTCTCGAAATAAACCACGTCATCGCACCCATGTTCAGTTTTGCAACATGTTTGAGAGCAATCTCACTTACTGGAAAGAAAGAATTTACCCACATACTTAGGAACTTAGGAACGCTTCCATGTCTTTGTGGGTATTGAGCCTGCATGTATATAATATTACAAATGCAATTATGATACCATAGACAGAGAGTAAAGAGAGAGAGAGCGAGAGAGAGAGAGAGAGAGAGAGAGAGAGATGGTCTGGGTGGGTGATTGAGTGGATAGAGCCTCTGGGAGCTGAGCGACCCATGTGACAATCCCTGCCCCTTTTTGTTTTTCCCACACAAACTATCATGACGTGGGCTTAACCTTCGTTGCCTCACTTTCAAAATGAGTGGGTTTTGTTTTCAAATTCGTACGAAATATTTGCTTATAAAGTTGCAATTTACCCATGGCTATTGTTAGAAAGGTTCCTTAAACATTTCCCAATAAACTCTATAGAGGTCAGCTCAGCTAAAACGCATTCTTCAGGCCGTTGAGGGAGAGCAGTGCACCCAAACAATGGACCTGTGCCCTGTATCGTGGATGTTCTCCCAAAAGATATGAAATATTTTCACTTAGAAGGCACTGGAGCAATTTCAGTCGCAAAACCCACACAAAATTTCCGACGAATTTCCGCACACCAAACTGGAAACTTGGTTTTGCCATTTCCCTGAGAATGTGGATGTGTGAAACTGCATTTATCTTTCCCGCGAGACTGTAAATATCACTCTAATTCTGGGTTCCCCTAACACTGGCTACATCTGATGAAAAGATAAAGTAGTAGTCCTGCCGGCCAGTACTGTCTCATGCAGTCTCTCAGGGCCGATCTGATGCGCCAGCCCTGGCATTCTGATACTCTCTGTTCTGAAGAGGCCCATCTGGGTCTGAACTCCCATAGGATCGCCAGTGAACAGTGACCCTGCTTGTTTCCCAGCTGCCATTTCACTCACAGACACTGGGGAGGTTCTTTGCAGTCTACTGCCCTTTACCACCCAATGCTATTTGCAACCTAAAGGGGTTTCCCCTGGTCCAATCCCCAAAAGGCTATCATGGCCGGCTTCCTTTATCTCATTTTTTAACCAAGCTTCAATTCAAAACTAAGAGTCATCATGCAGTGTGATGGAACTATAAATGAACCTCAGCGAAATTTCTTTCGGATTTATTTCCAACTGATATATATAAGCAGCGCCTTGTCAACTCCTTGTCTAGTAATCCTCCTTTCCATTGAGAATAACAATGGGAATTCCCATACTGCACATATAAAAAGTCCTCTTGGAAGCCATTAAGACGCCCTGGAGTATTTCTATATTCCAGAAGTGTGTCCACTGTCCCTATACGTCTCTAATGATGGATGCAGCTGCATGGCGTACTGAAAAATGATGTTTTGTAAGGATTATTTGCCTTAGTCAAACATAGATTTCACCCCAGATGGCTGATAGTCTATAGCCATAAATACAGTTCCAGCAGTTCTTTCTGCACCCGGAAAAGCTGGGAACGGCTACAAGCAACTCCGAAACATGTTGTTACTGACGGAGATGGTAACATAAATCTCCACCAATGGCTCATCAAGTCATAACAGTCACGGCGCTCGACAACAAGCCAGACTCCCAGGATCTGACCACAAAATTCCGCTTGGCCCCGGATACTCAGCAAGCGTGTGGGTACGAAACGCTGCCTCGTTTGTCTCCGGGCCTTGTGGAAGAGAGCAGGAGAGCGTGTTCCCACTCAGGATCAGGGGAAGGAAGCCTCCCCTGCATTTCTTGGCGGTCCACGCAGCCCTGTGTCTCGCGTTGACCCCTGGGGTGCAGCAGAAATGGCCAGAATCTGACAGCAGGGAATGACCTGGATGCTGTTTTCACTCTGTTTGTCTAAAACAGCGATCGCTGTGGGCCAATTACTAGCGCAAAGGGAATGTAGCCAGTGTTCTTCCATATAAAACGTTCCTACACGCTGAAGATCATGAGCCTGGGATTTCACACAAAGTGGATTAATATTTCTCCAGAGCAAAGAAGGCTCTTGTGGTTAACAAATATAAGATAATATAGTTAAAATTTCAATCAGAATACATCAATTCATTAATGCACCGATGTTCATAGAGTCGTACATAACCAAAAGATTTATTTATTTTTTTTAAATACTACAAGGTCCACCAATAAAGCGTTAGCAAAGTTTTTGTTTATAATTTTACTTTTTCTGTTCCTGCGGTAGATTTCTTCCTTGGCTTTTGACTTCTGACATAATGTGTATTTGGGTCTTAGAAAAAGATGGACTTTGGAATAAAAAGATATCTGGATCTAAGTCATGCTCACTCGGCGGATTTCCACAAATGATCTTGATTTGACCAGGAATATCCAGCTCCAGCATAATAAGTGTATTATTACCAGTGGTGGAGGAAGTACTTAAGTTTAGTACTTAAGTAAAAGTACAACTACCCTGCAAAATATATACTTAAGTAA
>JAOVYU010000067.1:18132115-18154258 GCA_025674565.1 Synodontis membranacea
ATATATTTATTTAAACCCCTGTAAACACTGTGTAGATTTGATTGGTTGTTGAAACATAGGTGGGGGTGAAGAGGCAAACAAATCATTTGTTTTGGAAATCAGTTAATGGAAATGCTAGAGCAGAAATTATTCCTAATGCATATTTAAACTGTACTTTTGAATTCTCTCTATGTACAGTAATCTGATTGGTCAGAAGGCGTCGATTCATTATCTGCTGCATAAAAGCAGCTCTGATCATCAGCTCTCAATCATACATTTATTGAGTTGGCATGGCAAGAGTTTTAAGGTGACTCCAAATTCTTATTGACCAGCAATAATAAAGAGTACACCTCTTTCACTGACTCACTCACTTGATGAAAATGTGCCAGAATTCATGAAAGAACAGAAGAAGAAAAATTGAAAAATCACATTTCCAAACTTGAAAACTTGAAAAAAAAAAAAAAAAAGATGTCTGAATTAATTAAATGGGCCAGATTTAATATTTATTATTTTATTCTCTCATTTCATAATCTATTAACAATGCAACCTCATTTTGACATTTAAGCTTTTGTTTTTCATTTCATTACTCTACCCTCTGCACATCATCATTGCATCATTAACCACCCAGTTGCACCCAGATTACCCAATGCACTTTATTTTCTTTGGTGAAATTGTTTTTTAAAGGCCACTAACATACCAACATATCTCCCCTGTGAGATAACCCCCCCGGGTGGTCCATCATAAAGTCTATTTTTTCTAAGTTATTGTTATGTTTTCCTTAAGGTACGGTGCCACATAAAGACAAAAATCTTGTCCATTCCATCTGGGAGAACACAGTTCTTGCCCTGGGCCTCTGGCAGGGGTGGTGATGGGAGGGGGGTTGAGGTGTGTGTTGGAAATCCTGCAGGCATGGAGAGGATTAACACAGGCAGCTTCTGGCCCAGCGTGTGCTGCATAATTGAATTTCATGCTTGGGCCTCCCTTCTGAAGTCGTGTACCAAAGCAGTCATTTGAAAAGAAAGCTATTAGTCAAGGCCTCAGCGAAGCCACAGCTTTTGGTGAAGGAAGCCAGAGATTTTGAGGTAGCAGCCATCAGTGGAGTCATCACTACACGAATGGCATGCTTTGCACTGAGGGCTGTGACAAAAAAAAAAAAATTGAAATAATACCTAGGCCCTGATGAAGTTGCTTTCCAACCTGTCATTCTAATCATACATCTATCTCAATAACACTTTACTTTAGGGCAATAAATAAGCATCTGATTTGGCAGAGTTTTTACGCCGGATGCCCTTCCTGACGCAACCCTCCCAATTTATCCGGGCTTGGGACCGGCACGCAGGCATACACCAGAGTGTGCACCCCCTTGTGGCTGGGTCTTTGTACAGCACCCGGCCTTCTCTCCCATCCAAGTACTAACCAGGCCCACCTCTGCTTGAAGTGGGGCATTGACTGCCGGAAGAATATTACTGATGGCCCATGATCATCCAGAACAAACATGCTGGCTGTCTGGGCGGCAACAGAATATCACAACATATATCTTCAATATTACAATTATCTAGCCTTTTCGGGGGGGGGGGGGTTATCTCATGCTCTGTCCGCACCTATCCATTTGGAAAGCAGTTTATGTAAACTCCTAATGTGCATTAGGAATAACTGGTGCTCTATAGCACTTAGAATAACATGCCTTGTTGGGGAGACTGGCTACTCTAAATTAATTCTAGGTGTGAGAGTGTGCACGTGATGCCCAGATTGTACCCTTTGCTTGTAATCCATGTCCAGGGATAAGCTCCGGCATCCCTGAATTGGATAAGCTCTTTCAGTGAGAGCAAGGAATCCAATAAGGATTTAGTGCTAACCACAAAGTTATGAAATAAATGTCTGCCAACTCTTCTGCTGCTGAATTCAGGAAATAAAGTTCGCCTGACTTATGGAATCGTTCTCCTGACTTATGGAAGTTATCGAGGTTCCATATATCACTTCAGGTACCGAGCCCATAGCACCTGGTCTGAGCAGAGAGATGTCTCTGTTCTTATGGCTAGTAATTCCACCATGAGTGTCAGAATAAAAATCACACTTCTGAGTTTAACCTGTGAGCGAAACATGTGTCAAACTGACATTCGTACTGTATAAAGCCTCGGAGGTCTCTGCTGTGGCCACTCTTGAGCTTTCAGTGATGCGGGATGAGTCATGCTTTTTTTTAATGCTCTGACATCATAATGCATGACCTCACTGCTGCTGCTGTCTTCCCTGGGATTTGTGGGATTTTAAAAGGGTGTAAAGGTGTACTGTCCTTATTTTTGGCTGTGGTGCAATCCAGAAACATTCCCTACAAGTTAGTGGGACATTAAACCAGGCACTCAAATTTATTTAATCGATATATTCGAATGATCATGTTGTCAGGACTGCCTAAAATAGCACTGTTGGTTTCTGTTGCTGGTCAATCCAATAGAAACATTGATATTTTCTTGACTTGCGGCGAAACTCGAAAGCGCAATTTTACAGTCTGCATTTTTGAAAGAAATCGCATTACTATAATTGATCTTATCATAATTGTCTTATCGGAGAGTAATTTCGAAGATGTAATTCGAAAAAAGTACTTTTTAAAGTTGTTGTTTAGGTTTAGTAATGATGTCGTTGTTCAAAAGCTTCTGGAATATTCCAGATCGCTTTCATTATCAAATACAGATGTACCACATTATCGCATCTGCAACAGAGCCAGCACTGTGATTAATCTTTATTTTGGACTTGCGTCTCTCTCGTGCCAAAAATATAGTAATTGTGTTAGTTTAGTTCTGCCGAATCTACGAAAATGAATGACAAAGAATTTACCCAGGAAAAATAGCTATGTTCTGCAGTCAGTGTCCCATATCCTTCAGCCTACAGACTTTCAGAAGATAATACAAGGCCTTGGGGGATTCATTAGACCACAGCACAAATAATCCTGTAATATAAAGGCGTTTGGTAAGCCATGCCGTCCTTCTCCTAGTATGAGAAATGACATAAATTACGAGCCAACGCAAAAGAGTAGGAACGTACTGTAGAAGCAACAAATATGGCTTACATTTAAAGAATGCCTTATACAGCGTCCAGCAAATTACAAGGACTCACACGATTTACTCAAAATTCAATGGAAAACATGACAAAAATAATATTTATAAAACAAGTCCTCTTGTCCAGAATTTTATTTTTTTCTGTACATGATGAGGTCGAAAAAAAAAAAAATATATATATATATATTTTCAAGTTCAGCTGGGAAAGTCGTAACACAAAATGGTGTATATAAATGAAACTTTTAATGAAAACAGACTTTGATAGGGGGCTTCAGGAGGACATCATAGGTCAGCTGTCACCTCCTCTGTTTATTGAATGTGGAATAACGAAATAAATCAACACGTGGAGTGGTCTCGAGCTGGCCTTTTTGCTTGTGCTAAAGAAAGCCTGTAAAATCCACCACATCTTATTTTACGAGTTTGCCAGGAGCCATCCAACTGAAAATAATGATCCTTCCGCGTCTTACATTTGTTTAAATTACGTGCCCTGTGTAAACCTCTGCTGGGCCACACAAAAGCACTAGCTCCGTTTGTAGTGGATTTGAACAGATATCGTGGCGTACTCTATTAGGTGTCGTTTTAATAAAGAACTTTGTGCTGAACATGGTAAAGAGTGTATGGCGTTAATTCTGGTCTTTACTCCAGACATCATGGTATCAATATTCCCTTTTCTTCTATTACCAAAAGACAAGTGGACAAGAACCCAAAATGTGCTTCGTATGCAACGTACGGGCATAAACACGAACCAGAAGATTTGCAATGTTTGTAAATTATTGCACAAATGCTGGGAGTACATCAGGAAAACATTTCACTGTCATTGTCTAGTACGTTGTGTATATGACGAATCAAAACTTGACTTGACTTGATACAGTACCATGTCACACATGATGATTCTTCCTACGGTTGTCCGTTTTTTGTGGTAGCCCATAAGAGCAAAACAGATTAACAAATGAAAAAAAAAAAAAAAAAAAACACTACGGTAATTCCGAGAACGCAACAACAAAAGCCAAAACATAACAGCAAATTTATAAACACAACAGTAATCAGAAGACACGACAACAAAACCGTGACAACGAAGTCAAAGGCAAATTCAAGAAACACAACATTATTAAGTGTAACTGGAAAGGGTAGGTCCTTATTAAACTTTCTATACAGCAGGGTTAAAAAAAATAAAATAAAAATAAGGTCCAAAACGTCTAGTATTGGAAATTTGTTGTTCTTCTTCAATTGTTCAATTCAACATATGCTTCAAATGAAGGAATGGAAAATATGACCTTTTGTACAAAACGTCGCTATCACAAATTTGTTGAAATTCAAATAGTGACCTAGAAATTTGTTTGGCTCCAGTGTGTGACTATTGCAAAGCAAAGGAATTGGACTTGTTATCTAGTTAGCCTAACAAAAACCATATTACTAGTACTTACATAGTACTTTTGCTAATTATATCTTAGTTTTGACCTTTCACCATTTGCATAATCATATTAATGCCTTGCATAGTTGACAGCATACACTGATCAGCCATTAAATTTAAACCCATTAAAACCAAGAGATATTTTAGGCAGCAAGAGAATAGTCGGTTCTTGAAGTTGATGTGTTGGAAGCAGGAAAATGAGCAAGGTGCGACTTTGGCAAGGGTCAAATTGTGATGGCTAGACAACTGGGTCAGAGCATCTCCAAAACGGCAGCTCGTTGCGATGCGCTATGAGAAAAAAGCAAGCTGGTGGAGGTAGTGTTCTGCGGGGAATCCTTGAGTCCTGGAATTCATGTGGATGTTGCTTTGACATGGACCACATTGTTGCAAATCAAGTACACCCCTCCATGGAAGCAGCATTTCCTAATGGCAGTGGCCTCATTCAGCAGGATAATATACCCTGCCCCAGTGCAAAAATTGTTCAAGAATTCAAAGAGTTCAGGGTGTGGATTGGCCTCCAAGTCCCAGAGATCTCAATCTGATCGGGCATCTGTGCAATGTGCTAGACAAAGAAGTAAAATCCATGGAGGCCCCACCGCACAATTTACAGGACTTGCTGTTGAGGTCCTGGTGCCAGTTACTACAGCACCCCTTCAGAGGTCTTCAGAGGTTTTGCGTTTGCATTTTTGCTTTGTTCATGTGTTTTGCACTTCCAGGCCACCATAGTCTTTGTTGTAGCGCAGCAGTGCATCATATTGGCCCAGCTCCTGTTTTTACATGTTATGCTGTCCCTGGAGTTCTTCAGAAGAGGAGTAACTAATGAGATCACAATTTCTCTCTGAGATAAGAAGAATACAAAATTCTATAAGGCTTTATGCTTATAAGGAAGTGTTGTTTTGCAAGTGGTGCTAAAACAGCCTGCTTACCATCAAACTACAGAATAGCTCGGCTTTGAAACTGCATTAGAGAATAATAGTCTCAGAAACCAGAGTGTCTGGTATTTTTCGGTACTAAATGAAGACAAGAACCGACTACTTTCACAGTTACAGCCTGCAGGACTGATATTGCAAGCGATCACTTTTCCTGTATCCTACTTTATACTAATCATACAAAAACTCATACAAAAATTCCTAAACGTACTTTTTGTAATGGTACGTTAGAAGCTTTTTTGAATTCGATGTTCAAAGGTTTACCTGGAAGTGCATATACACTGAATTGCAGAGAGCCAATCAGATTGCAGGATTTAAGATTCTGAAGCTTGTGGCCAGATATGAGACTCCTGTGAGCCATTGATAAAGAATTTGAAACTGGTGACCTTGCTCTTACCTATTTATTATTTCTGGATTGCCAGGAATATTGCCGCTTACTAGAATCCCTGTGATTTGTCATGGGTATATTTGTTTGGTGTGTTTTGAAACACTGTGTACAGCCGTCTCATTTTTGTGCTCTGTGATGCGATGTGGATCACTGGTTCAGGCCTGCTTGTCATAATAATATGCCTCAGGCAGTACGTCTAATACAGTACAGTATATGTAATGTGAGTGAGAATTCTCTGACCTACCACAGCAAACCTGGCACAGTATTGCAGGACATTGTATAAAGCAGTTAAAAGCCTTTTTGTCAAGTGCTGGAATGTGCACCAGGATGGTTTATATGACAAAGCCACCAGCTACAGAGGAAGTACCTACAAAAAAAGCTACATTCTGTTGTGTAGAGATCTGTCTGAAATCATACAGTACCATCATTCATTCATTTATTTATTATTCACTGTATAGAGTATCCTGTATAAGACAGCAGTAAATAAGAAACCCACCTGAATTTAGAAAAAACTTAATTGAGAGTGCACTTGGAAAAGTGCTAAACAAACCAACATGATTTTCTATTTTAAATTCTTAACAATATTCCTGATGAAGCTTTACACACACGTTAGGGAGCCAAAACATATTTGAGTCTGATGCATTTTTGAGGTTGTATTAAAAACCCCAGGGGAACAGTTCCAAATCGTAAAGCAGACTTGGCTTAAGGTCAGGCGATTAGCACACAGAACAATCCAAAAATCCAAAATGTTACAACTAGGCAAGATCAAAACCAGAATATTGTGACGAGAATGCAAGACTTGGTAAGTCAGGTACAAACACACTGGGCCTTACTTTGCATAGAGTCATTGTTGGAGTACGTGTTTACTTCATTTAGGGTGTGTGGGTGATTGGGGACAGGTGTGCTTGGTTAGAACTCGGGTGAGCGTGAACGTGCCGGTGGAGTTTTGTGCTGGGGATTGTATTCTGTGGCGGCCATGTTTGTAGGCAGCGGTATATTCTGGGAGGTGACGTTTTGGGTGAATTCCGGCACTAACATGACAATCTTCAAGATCCCAAATCCTTAAACCTGTACTTTAAACCAGTTGTCCTCAACCCTGTTCCTGGAGATCTACCATCCTGAAGGTTTTATCTCCAGCCAGAATCTAACACACCTCTTTAAGTTGATCAGGAACTTCTTAAGGCAATTATTGGATAGTCGGGTGGGCAGCATTACGGTTGGACCTAAAGTCTTCAGGAAGGTGGGTCTCCAGGAACAGGGTTGGGGACCACTGCTTTAAACAACTTAAGGCAATTTAAACAGTTTCTTTGTTATTAATAAGGAGTTTCTACACTGCAACTACCTGTATTGTTATTGACTGTCTAATTACACTCTACATTAGTACTATCACCTGAAGAACAGCAAAATAGATAGATAGATAGATAGATAGATAGATAGATAGATAGATAGATAGATAGATAGATAGATAGATAGATATTTTAGTGTCCTCTATTTCAACACTCACCAGGTAAACATTTGAAGCTCCTGCCCCACTAATGAACCCTCTTTCAAAATCTCTTAAATCTTTTCCTCGTGCCATCTTGATCCAAAATTGAGGTCAGCTGGGCCCGCTCAGTATTTTACTACATGCCACAGAGCATGGTAGAATGTTAATTGTATCAAGACCGTACACCTTTCTGGAAGCATCTGCAATTCTGCACTTATTTATTCAGGTGTGACTAAACGCAGCTTTTAATAACCTTCACTTCAACATCTAGCATTTTAATAACCAGCTGTCAACTAGAATTAAAAATACATAAACAGTTTCCATGAATAGCTCCTTCGCTCAGCCTTAAATTGATCTAAGAGACCATCAAAGGCAGAAAAAATGAACAGCGCATCATCTCCATAAACTGAAGTCACCACAGGTCTAGCGCCCCTGCTGTCTGACTGCAGTACTGTTTTTAATTCTGCCTATTCCCATATGTTTAAATGGGAAAAAAAAAAACAGCCCAATTTCCATGCCACTTTTCTCATCTAAGCTGCCTTTCCATGTATATTATTCCAACAGTTAGTTTTGCTATGCTGATGTTTGCATATTTTTCCCCCTGAAATAATTTTGCAGGAAATTATTCTCCTATGAAGTAAGAAGGCGAGGGTATATCTAGCTCACAGACTTCCCGAAAGAGACCGGTTAACCTCACCAAGCAATTTACCTTCATGTCCTGCTTATTTGGACTTTTATTGGACTTTCTATTTCTATTAAAAACGTTTGAAACGAAGAGGTTTCATAGGAAAAGGTTAGTGTAATCGCACTAGCTACTTAGATAAATTTGCACAAAAGTGATTTGCTTATCAATGAACAAACACACCACTGTGGATTATATACAGTAAGTAGTTAGTCAGTTTACGGTGTGCTCGGAATAGCCATATTTCCCAAATAATGAGTTTTAACTTACCCTGATGAGCTCACTGTCGAATTTCCAGTTCCTGTGATAAATGTCCTTCCTAGACCCCTCCATATTAATGAAATATCTCCAGCTGAAATTTTTTAAGCTCTCTGGGTAGACAATAAAGAGAATTTGAGAATGTTACCATATTTGTCTGGCTAGCAAATAAACAATTTTGACTCATGTCCCTAATGCACAGACTTCGGCTGCAAATCCGACAGGTATTTTGGTTTAGATTTTTATATAAAATGGAAGTGAAAGGGAGCATACTGTCTATGTTTTTATATACATACATTTGATGTATGAGACCAACTCAATGACTGTTTAGGGTTATAGGTGAAGGGAAGGTGTTAAGGATATAGATATAAGGCATTTCTATGGCATTGTGTGTTTGCTTTTGGGCATGAGAAAAATGATTTTGGTTAAACTGGCATTTTTTAATATACAATAATCTAATATATACCACACAAAAAAAAATAAAATAAAATAAAATAAAATAAAAACCCGAACCGCAAACCCACAGACAGAAAATATTAACAGACAGCAGCAGGAAAACCATGCATCTGGCAACCCTGCCAATGTCCTCAAATAAATTACAAGACGAAAGTAATCCCTATGTATTATGGTACTTTCGTACTTTTATACTGGATTTGCACAATGAGTACTAAAGCAGCGAACTGTCCAGGGAATATGATGGTCTACTGACAACATTACAAAATGTCTGCGCCACAAACAGTGCATTATATAGCACCTAGGGAAATGATTCGGCTATGGCTTATTGGTTCTTAGCTTTACCACTAAACCAGGCTAACTTGTAAAGCGCATGCTAGTCAGAGCGCTGTGTTTGCCAAAAAAACCCCACTGTGTTAGTTGTTTTTCAGAGCACTTTGTCCTCAATCTGACATGCAGAACTCCAGCTTCTCAAAGCTGTGAAGGGTTCTAGGGTGCTAAATCCCCAGAGGCTCCAAGTCTGCCTGAATTCCACTGGCGAGAGCTTTGCTTGTGTTGGAGGTTGAGCACAAATCAAGCAAGAAGACCAGGACAGATAAGATGACTCTACACACGTCAGAATGTTCTTTCATTTCCACATAGAGAAGGTTAAACATGTGTGACAGCCATTCTTTATTGAGCCTGTGTGTCTGTAACTCCACACATCCACAAAATACAATCTAAGTTGCCTTCCTGGGTCACTCTTGGACTCTATGTTCTCTATTTGTTTGACTCTGCTGAAACGATAAGCGTAGAGGACTACGGAAATCTATAAGGCCTTATGCTTATAAGGAAGCGCACTTTCACGAGTGCTGGTGTGGAACTAGCCTGCTTGCTATCAAACTGCAGAATAATCTCAGTTTAAAGACACTTTAAACGCAACGCTAAACAAAATAAGACGATGGTAACCTCAGACTTGCCAGTTCTTTAGTGGAATGCCACATTTTTTACTGTTTACTAATCACAGTCTTTTGCCAATTAAACAAACACAAACTGACCATATTAGTACTGTGGTATTTAGGCTTTTCTAAATTTACATTTATAAATCCCTTGGAAAGACGGACTGCTCTGTTCCGTTAGTATGATACACTTGAAACAACATGCTCGAATTATCATGACCCTTCAAAGTTCAGCGAAGTCTATCAGCGCACAAGCAAAACATTCCACCAACAATCAGTGAAAATGAGGAATATAATGAAAGAAGAATATTTAACAGCTAACAGAACGATTCCCTTTTAGAGTTGTAGGACAAACTGAATAGTTTAGCAGAGAGTGTCACTGAGTCGGTCGACTTTCATGTGTACAATAGAATTTGGGGTGTACAGTGCTGAAGAATTCTAAAACTCAGATATGAGTGTCGGAGTTGAAGGTGTGTGGGGGGGGGCGTGCGTGACCTTTTGGTGGTCGCTATGAGGAAATAAAAACTGCTTTTATTATAATAATTATGCCAAGTCCTCATGAGCAAAATAAGACAATAGGTGTGTGTGTATGTGTGTGTGTGTGTGTGTGTGTGTGTGTGTGTGGGCTGGTTTTTATATCTTGGGGAGGAATATTTGACAGGTTTGACCTTATTTAAAAAGTGTGTGTGTGTGTGTGTGTGTGAGTGTGTGTTTTTGTTGTGGTGACTTGTCAGAACCAAATTGTCCTGAACAATGCGTGAACAAAAAGGAGGTAAACTATCAGGTCAGGACCTTGGCAAGTAAAGTGCTTTTTATAAAATTTGTGCGTTTCTCTTTTTTTTTTTCAAAATTGAAAAAAAACAATTTCCTTGTGGTTACTGGTCATGGTTATATTTAGCATTTAGAATGAGATGAAAACTTTTAAGTACAAGCTACATATTTTCAATAGGGTTGAGGTCAGGACTTGTTTTAAGCTTAATGTTTGCCTGCTTTATTCTTTCCATGATCAGCTTTGATGTTTGTTTGGTCATTGTCCTGCAAAAACACCCAATTGTGTCCACGTTTCTACCATCTAGCTGATGACCTGATGTTATGTTGAAGAATTCTGAGGTTCTTTATTATTCCATCCACTTTGTAATGCACCAGTTCCACTGGAAGCAAAACAGCCCCAGAGAATGATGCTACCACCACCACCACCATGCTTAACAGTTACTACAGTGTTCCTCTGTACCTCTGGTCTCTCTGGCCAACCATCTCAAATCATTGTCTCATCTGACCATAAAACTTTTCTCCAGAAGGCTTTCTTATGTGGACAGCTGCAATCTGTATTCAAGCTTGAAGGTGTCAATTTGGAGGCTTTTTTCTTGGACAGCAGCCTCTCAGTCTCACTCTTCCAGCAGCTTCCAGTTCATCTCAGACCTGCGCCTCGATGGTTCCTGGGTTGTTCCTGACCATCCAAACCAATTTCCTCTCACCTGAAGGTGATAGTTTGGGTCTTCATCCAGACCTTGGCATAGATGCTCCACCTCCCATTAACGTGTACTTGTAAAACAAATACTTTTTATATTGTGCACAGAGAAGCTCCCAGCTGTAGTCAGTCATGATCAATAACAGGAAGTTATAAGGCCTTGACAAATTAAAAGACATTTTGGAACTTTCAGCACCACTGAATGAATAATCTAAATGGGTGTATGTATATTTTTGACCCTGTATGTATAATTCGGACCCTATGTTGATTTCAGAAAACCCAAAAACTCATTAAATTATGAAAATCAGCCAAAATGATGAAAAATTGAATTCCAAACAAAATGTTGGATTTGATTTAATACCACCTTTCAACCCTGCAATGATGTCTGCCTACAAAGATCATTCTGCCGATGGAGCCATTTTAATAAACGCCGAGGTGTACTGTATGCTATCAGTCTGCGTTATCAGTGTCTAAAACGTTGTTAGCTACGATTCCCTCAAAGAGTGAATGTCACAGAGTGAATCCTCACAGAGTGAATGCCACGATTTAAAGTTCAAAATGTCTGTAATACTCCTGCACTCCCTACTCCCATCACTTCCAAACACATTACATACTCAGTACAAATGGCAACAAAGTTTAAAAATGTGCCCTCAAAGAAAGACAAGAACGAAAACAAATTTAGTGCAAAATGGACTGAATTAATCAGTGATTATGTAAGCACTGACATAAGAAACCATGATGAAGCTTGTGTTTGTTTTTGTAACCTGAGGTGATGAGGCAGGGACTGGTATACAGTAGGTGATGCTGATAACCAGAGTAAGAATTCATTTTCCACTGTAAACTGTAAATTCTTTAAAACGTGGTAGTGATTTTTATCCCCCATAATCCTCTATTGCATGAATTATTACTTCTATATTAAAAATATATTTATATTATTATTTAGATTATTTTTTGCATTTTTATTTCTATTTACTATGATTTAAATAAGGGAAAAATGTACATTTAAAGGGTGGCAGGTCCCAGGTTCGATCCCTAGTTGGTAAACTGTTGCCACATGGCAACTATGTTGGAAAGCATTGTAAAAATCTGATTTTTTTCCCCCTTAAAATTCATATACTATATTATAATAATAATAATTACTTTGCTAAATTATTACATATCCAACTGTAACTTAGGATGTATGGAAATAATAACCCAGTGACAGTTCCAATTATCATATTATCAGGACCATATCACAGTTTTTTTTTAGCAAACTAGCAAAATGTTATAAATAAAGTCTTATAAGACTATAAAATGTCTGAAATTACAAACACAAGTATAAGTAATTTTTCTTTTTAAAATAAAAAAAATATATATAAATGTATTCTTAGAGTATTCTAGATTTATGTAAGCCTCTTACATTTCAATCAGATTTATGGACACACATATGGTTACATATTTGCATTCTGTTCCCAACAGTTATTACATTATACCATGTTACAAAAGACTCACTACTCATTAAACTTGTTTGGATAAATTTTAAATGTTTACTTAATAGAGATAGTGTTTTGATTTTTTTTTCCCTAAAGGACTGGAAGTGCTACCAGAATTTCCTCGTCATGTGAACTGACAATTATGGTTCATATTAAAATAAATGTCCGCGTTTTCACAAATAAACAGTAAAATATAGGTTTTATGGCACTGCCTGTTATAAAAAAAAAAATTATATAGCTATAATAAATTAATAGTTGCCTTATGGCAACGCCATGCAATAGAGGGGTGAATATATTTATAGATGTATAAATTACATATAAGTATAAATATAGAGGTAAGCGAAGCATGTTTCAGTGGAAGTGAAATGAAAATGAAAATGCTTTTGTGGGAAACTAGAATTTTCAAATGTTAGGATTTCACTTATGTTTAAGATGCATGCAAAACAGAAATGATTTTCATATCAGTTTAGGAAAGGCAGTATTTCTCAGAACTCTTTAAAGACAATAGTATAAAATATCAAAATGTGACAATGTGAAGTGTTTTCCCAGACTGTGTGTGTGAGTATCTGTGTGTGTATGTGTGTGTGTCTGTGCGAGTGGGATGTAACAAGCAAACACAACTTCCAATGAAACCTATTCTGAGATAAGCCTGTTCAAGACAAACATTTCAGCAGACTCCAGAACTGACAAGGACGAGAGAATTCAAGACTCTTCAAAGGTCAGCGGTGTCTTTGTTCTTCGGTTCACGATCATTCGCGGCAGCTATTGATATTTACACGGGAAAGCCGATAGTGAAATTTCGCTGATGTTTCCAGTCATGGTCCTCATCAGAGGCCTAGCTAAAGTCTTCAGAAATGCACTCCTGTATTGTGTCATATAAATGTTTGTCTGTTGGAATGCGCTGCTGTGCATCACCACATTGCCTGTGCTTTTCCATTTTCACCGGTTGTGAAAGGTCATCTGAAGCGTGCTGTTTCTCACTGATGCTTCATCTGGCTAATTACCTTGCTCATGGAAAGTGTTGGTGTATACAACTTAATCACACTCACACACACACACACACACACACACACACACTGTGCAGCCAAGTACTACTCTCCAATAGAGTAGTTTTAATTAACCATTTTAATATCTGTCAAACATACGTTCCCGATGCATTCAGTTAAAGACAATCTGAAAATTAGATTCCAACTGAACGAGTAGGTTTTTTTTTCTTTTCCCTGCAATTTTTTTCTAGATTTAACAGTAACTTTACTGTCAGTTCCGTCATTGGAAAATTTATATTTAATCTCATTAATGCCCAGGCGGTGATTTTTATTATTTTTTTTTTTAATCATGCAGACAAGCTTGGAACATTTCAAACTTTTCTTTCTTCTTGGCTAGTAAAGGAACGCATATCCAAATCCTTCCAGAAATCGATGTCGAATGAATGAACTGATTGACAGCAGGGATTTTTGTACTTTAGTTATTTAAGCTCAGGGCTTATTACAGTCACTGCAGTACTAGAACGACACTGAGTGTAGTAATCGGTTTAGAGCTGAGGTCATGCTGGAAGACTTGGAGACTGACACAGAGAAGAAGTGAGCCTTTAAGGACAGGACTAAGCTGGGAATGTTCTTGGTGTCACTTGTCATTATGATCACCCTGCTGCTGTTTCCTAAAGCCATTCCACTCCGCTTATTCATATACATTAGAAGTGAAGGTAGATTACTTCATCAGTCAGAGATGGAGTCTGAGGGCTCAGTGAGTCACAGACAGTGGACGTACATGAGTCACACACTTACAGCACTTCGTACTGTAATATTTATAATTGTCTAACAAAGAGGATAAAATATTATCTTAAATAAAGGTCAGTTCAACAGGCTAACAGTCATGATGAGGCTGTCCAAATTCACTGAATAACTCCCTTAAACTCCTATTGCAAATAAGCCAAAGCTAATACAGGCAAGTAAACATAAGGATATTGGGTCCCTCTACAACCTTTCGGATTCGTTAGCATTTAAGAAGAGTTATTTCTCTGGAAAGGCCATGGAACTGCAGTGTAGTACTAGAGCTGTTCTTCACTTTTGCATTTCCATCTCCATTGTACACAGTTAGATAAAAAGCCAATGGCTGGTGCATAAGTTCTTGGCTTAGAAAATATCGTTAACGGTTTCTTATTATTTATAAATATTGTGAATTATTTAACAACATTTATTACCAAAGCTTCCTGTAAAAGCAGGTGTTTAGGTAGCTTATCAATCAAGCATGGAGCCCAGCAAGATTCATACTCGTCATTGCCTTCTATTCTTATTCAATAGTGGAAAAACTCAATGGAAGCAAGAGACAAAATTTGCAAAGTTTATGGCAACGCTGCAGTAAGCATTTCTGCAGTTTCGAAAAGGTGAATTTGATCTAGATGATAAGCCAAGAAGTGGTAGACCAAAGGAAACGGAAGATGAGGAGCTGGAGAAACTGGTGGATGAAGATGCGACACAGTCGACTTGAGAGCTGGCAAGATGTTCGAATATGGATCATTCTATGGATCATTCTAATATGGATCATTCTACTGTTCTAAGGCGTCTGAAGGCAATGGGAAAGATTCTGAAAGTTGGTAGGTGGGTTTCACATGCACTTTCAGAGAGAAATATCACTCAACATCTTAACACCTGGATTACAGGTGAATTACACCTTAATTACAAGCTGCTCAATCCTGGAGAAACGTTGCCAAACACCGAATATTACAGTAGGAAAAAAAATCAATGAACTACGGGCCGCTAATATCAGAATGATTCAACTCTGGATCCGTCTAGAAGGGCTGCCTATTTCTTCTTCATGGCTGAACTTGGAGTCACTCTCCTTTAAACCGGCTTCATTAACAGCTCTCATTCATTTAACTCCTATTTCTTTCTCGGTTTCCGCTTATTCTAGAAATATTTTAGTCAGGACTACTTTACGTATTTGGAATCAATTTCGGCGTCATTTTGGTATGCAGACTTACTCTCTCTTGGCTCCTATATCAGCCAACCCTGCTTTTCATCCTTCACTGATGGATGGTGCATTCTCTCAGTGGTCTGACCTCAGCATTAGGACATTTTCCGACTTGTATATTAATAACATATTTGCATCTTTTCATCAGCTCTGGGAGAAGTTTTTGCTGCCGAGTTCTCACTTTTTTTTTTAGGTATTTGCAGATCCGCAGTTTTGCTCGCAATTTAAGCCCCCACTTTCCAGGTCTCCCAGGGACCTCAACCACAGATCCCTTCCTGACCCCATCCCCTTCTATAAAAGGCCAGATCTCACATTTATATAATCTTATATACTCATTGCATTCTTCATCTTTATCTAGAATCAAGGCTCAGTGGGAGGATGATTTGGTGGAGGCTATTCCAGAGAAGCGGTGGGACGCTAATCTACGTCGAGTTCATTCCTCCTCTATTTGCGCTAGGCTTGGCTTGATTCAGTGTAAGGTTGTGCACCGGACACATTTCACTAAAGTCAGGCTTTCCGAGATCTATAACGATGTAGACCCTACCTGTGAGAGGTGCCACCAAGCCCCAGCAACTCATACTCACATGTTTTGGTCATGTCCTTGTTTACACACTTACCGGCAACAGATATTTAGCGTGATGTCGGTCTGCGTTGCAACTCAGGTCGAACCAGCAGCATAACTGGATAGAGCAGTTACTGAAGATGAATGAACGGATGAATGAATGAAAGTACAAAACTCTAATGTGTCCTATCTCTAAAAGATCAAGCAATCTCTAAGTCAAGCAAATCAGTGTGGGGTTTTTTGGGGGGGTTGTTTGAAACATTGTCTACACTCTTACCATCAGATCTCCCATGTTCAAAAAAAAAAAAAAAAAAAAAAGGCTTGAATAGCCTGAATGTTTTAGGCAGGTGTTTAGATTTGTCCAAGCCTCTGCAGGTGTGCTCTGTCAAATCCTGCTCCAACTCTGAGATAGAGGCAGACTGTTCACTTCCTGTGATAGAACAAGACACTTAGCCATGAGAGTACAAAATTTACTCCTTTACATTTTCTGTTTAACTATGTGTTTATTATTCTGCTCCAAGTAATAGCAACGGAGAGTAGTTGACCTTTTAAACAGTTCCTATCACCTAACAGCGTTGTCCGTGGTGAAAAAACGGAATTTGTTTTTTATCGAATGTACTAATTGCAAAATATCCTCATGTGAGATTAAATCGATTTGCACCTGAGGCTGAAAACCAATCGACAAAGACCTGTAGGATTAAAAGGAAGCTTAGCGACGTGTGGAAATGCATGAATGGAAATTCAAGCGAAAGATTCCAGGGAGGTCCCCTGTGTTTTGCTTGTGACGGGTATGGTGCGTTAAAGGTTGTCACACAAACCTGAGGAGAAGTACACCCACTATAAACTTTCCGGGAGCTTTTTAAACACTGCCTGTGCCAGCCCGGAGAGCTAGAGCCGAACCAGGGAGCTTCAGCAAAAATGTCACGCACATACGCACACTCACTCACATGCTGCTTGCCAGCTTCGCTGGAGATTATATGGTTTCTTTGTATTTATATTACCTTATGTATTTAGATTACACGGCTTGTCTTTATTTTCCAAGTTAAACACACAGGGTATTATTCATGGCGATGGAGGGGGACCTGTAGTGTACCAGGATGATTGGTGGACACTCAGAGGCAGCCTGTGACAAAGGCTGTGCCACCTGAGGTTATAACAGGACAACGCACCGGAGGAGCAGCACACCGGAGTGTGACATCTACATTCCTTAGGAAAAAAATCGAAATAAATCGATCGAGACACCCTTTATCGACAGTACACAGTACTTGGTTAAAAAGTAAGCGCTGGAAATGGCGTCCTGCAAGCGAAACGTGAGTTCCGAAATATTCCCCGAAAGAGTTAACGTCCTAATAGTTTGAAATCTGCAGAGATGAATGTGAAAGCGTTAAATACACGGTGTGCTGCACAAGGTTGCAGAGGCCATGGTCAGAAGGACTAACTCATGTAGATCTTACCACACAGCGAGAAGAACAGAACACACCTCCCAGTGTTATTTAAAAAAAAAAAAAACACTGATTGGACAGGTTCAAATTGAAGACAAACATACCAGGCTTGATGTGCTTGCTGGCATGGCCTTTACAACCTTGTTGAACTGAGTGCTCGACTAATTGACACTCAGCACTTGCGTTATTCCGAATACTTATGTAAAGACATTTCCTCAGGATTGAAGTGGAATCTGGAAATTCGAAAGAACAAAAGTGTAGTTTGCGGCACTCTCCGCTACGCGTTTCAGTTACGTGGAATTGATCTCGGTGATAAAGTGTACAAAACTGCTTTATAAACCAAAGCTCGCAGCAAGTGGAAGTACTGGTAGTAACATTACTCTCACAGATTCCTGGCTTACTTGAGTTAGCTAATAGACAGTTTGTGAATTAGTTCAGAATTATTTAAAATGCCTGCATACTCCTCCAAAACAATTTCTTATATAACTCATATAGATAAATTCAGGTAGCACAGTAGTGCAGTGGTTGTACAGCAAGAAGGTTCTGGGTTCGAACCTGCCTGCCAACTTGGGCCTTTCTTGTTGTCCCCTTACCCTCGCAGGTTTCCTCCAGGTGCTCTATTTTCCATCCAAAGATATGCAAATTAGGTCTACTCTAAATTGCCCAAAGGTGTGAATGTGAGTGTGAATGGTTGCTCATCACTGTGTTAGGAGTTGTACCCCGCCTCTCACACAAAGTCAGCTGGGATTGGCTCCAGCTTCCCCTGCAACCCACAATGGATAAGTGGTATAGATAACGGATGCATGGATAAATGATCCACACAGTGCTGTAACCGGGATTAAAATCATCTGATTGAGGTCCACAGCCCAGAAATGTCATGGTTAAAATATCTTATGCTGCCGAGTAAGCGCATCCATTGCTCATTTCCAATCCCCATTATGTTACCTTATATTTTTCCATAACTTACTCAGCCTCCATTTGACCTTACAAATTTATAGAGTTAAATAATAGTAAATTAGGAAAATAGGTACGTTCACAATATCTGATAGATTTTCTGACGCTTAGCTTGCTTTTGCATTGCTGGAAATATTTTTTTTTAACCGATTTCATATTAAAGGAACACACAGAATCAATATATACCATTCATAATATCTGTCTACTTATTGAAACATATTCTTACAGCATACCTATGTTCTTTATTTCACCGTACATATTTTTCAAATATGAATTAATTAATATGCCATTAATTACTCATCTATTTTATCCAATTATCAAATGTAGTTATTACATTGAACCGAGATAGTGTTTTTTGTTTAGCGAACATTCTTTTCCAGGAAAAACGGTGTTGCATAGAGTAATTAATAAGGAAGTGTCCATGTAAACTTTTCTAATGTCTACGTCTTAAAGAAAACAGAAGCGGCAGCTTATTTCCTGAAAGTGGTTTTGCTGTATACAGTATATGTGCCAAAAAAAAAAAAAAAATCAAAAACCTTGCAAAAAAAAAAAAATACTACCGAGGTCCAGACCTCTGTGTCCTCACAGCTATTTATACAAGCAGCTCATAGTTTGATAGGTTGGACTGGAAGTCTTCATTGCTTAACGAGTCACTCTTTGATATACCATTGCAAGCAGTGATGAATGTTGGTGATATTAGATATGAGGGCCGAGATCTGATATCTCGGAAATAGCTTGGTAATGAAACTATCCGAGCTTAGCAACACATATTACATGGTCTCGTTGGTGACGTATTAAGAATGATGTGGGGCAGACTATTGTGTTGTACTGGCAGCTGCATTCGTGACTTTAAAAGAAGTGTTTCAAGTTCAGTCATTTTTCAGTAATGCATAACTGACTTCATGCAATGTTTTCTCGAAATACTAAACGGGGACTCTAAACTGTGTTTTTTTTTTTGTCATTAAGGGGCACAGGGAAGCTGAACCCTTTGGGCGAGAGGTGGGGTACACCCTGGGCTAACACAGAGGCAAAAAAAAAACAAAAAAAAAACATTCATACTCACACCTATGGGCATCTTAGAGTAGCCAGTTGACCTAATCTGTATGTCTTTGGACTGTGCGAGGAAACCCAGAGCACCCGGAGGAAACCCATTTAGGCACTGGGAGAATATGCACACAGAAAGGCCTTACCAGCAAGTTCAAACCCAGAACGTTCTTGCTCTGAGATGACAGTACTAACTACCGCACCACTCTGCTGCCCTACAGCGTAAACAGGATAGTTGTAATCCTTTCATTAAAATTTCATTTCATTTCACTCTGTGCGTGTTATCAGCTGACAAGACTATATCACTGAATGAATCTACAGCCTGGCCTACAGACAAATCGTCCCCAGCCTCGTGCCTTCATACCACTCTCTGTATTTTTCTGACAACTGCTGGAGCCACCTGTTTGCAGAAAAATCCCTGAATAAGCTGTCTTAATGCATCCGTTAACAGCAAATTACCTGATGCCAAAAACGAAACCGTATACCATGTACGTCTTTTTATTTGTGAAAGACAGCCCTGCTAGCCCATTTACACGGGCTGCCCCTGATTGCATCACAAACTCAATATCTACGTTACCGCCTATGACACTGAGCATTCAGACTTGATGTCTTTTTAATGATTTTGGTTTTGGACTGATGGGTTTATACTCCTGTTCTTTGGCATGACTGTTTGAATACATCTGGTGAGCTGCGAGAAACTCACTGATTCTCCTTTCAGCTAATATCCTAATCTTTCTTGGCATCTCCACTCAGACAAGTGTCATGTTTTTAGTCTTGGGAATTTGAGCTATTTTTCTGTTGAACATAAGCACAAGGAGACTTGGAGTTTCTTTCTTTCTTTCTGCCCAAGAGTTGATTAAGTGTCTGAGTTCAGTGACTCTTTCTAAAGGACGTGGGTGCTGATTATTAAATAGTGTTAAATATTTTCTTCCTGCACAAGTAGTTCAGCTGTGTTTTAAAATGTGTGCTGGCTAAAGAATACTATAATGTCCGTATGACGTCAGTCGCAGACGAGAACTTGAATGCTTAGCGATTTATGATACTTACAGTTGGGCCAGTTCACTTGGAAAGGAAATATGGATGGATGGACATGGATTGACTTGGTGTAGTTTTCTAATTAGAGGGTTGACAAAATATGAAACCTAAGAAAAGTTCTGTAAATCGCAATGCAACTATATGTATTGTGTATTTGTTCATGAAAAAAAGCAATGCAATTTTGAAGCATTTATTGCTTGGTCCAATTACCTTTTTTTGGTAAATGGGTGCAGCTTGCATTGCCGACTGATTCATCATGAGCATGAGGGTTTGGTTTGGTTTGGTTTGGTTTGGTTTAGAATGTCATGAAATGAAGCTTGCCTTATGCTTTCTCAGACTATGCCCGAACTTTGAAAGTGTGATTAAACAAACAGCCATAAGTCCCGAATCAAACAATAATCAAAAGTTATTAAACAAGTTCATGAACATGAACTTTCTCTCTTTTCTGTATTCATTTCGACGTTTAACCAACCAACTGTTAGACATCAGTTTACATAGCTCATCTTCCAAAAGTCACAGCTTTAATCTCTCTGCATTCATCAAACATGGCTGCTAGAACATTCGCAGACTAAATCTTAGTTAGTCATAAAAAAAAATTTAAAAAAAGGCACAAAGAGCTTCATTTAAACATAACCAAAATAATGGCACCTCTGCATCACGTTACTAAGTGAAGGCCTGTGGTCATATTACAGAAACTTCCTAACTTGCAGATCCTAACTCTTTTGTAACCATGGCAATTAGGGTGAGAAACTGATTTAGGAAAGAATATTACGGATTTTACAGTTCCTACTGTAGGTCGATGTTCCTATTCAAACTTAAATTAGGAAAAATATATCACACAAGCTTCCTAACTTCCAAAAATGTTAAATAAACTTCTTTTCAAACTTTTTTTAACCAACCGTCACTTGTCCACCACATAGTATTAGCTAACATGTTTAATCCATATAACTGCTCTTGTACTACTTTTTCAGAACCAATGAAATGTAAACAGGCTGCACGTATTCACTGAGAGGTGTTTGTGCTGTTACAGACCACAATCCAGTTTTCAAAGTGTAGTGACCGACATAGCAGCGTTGTCATAAATTTCCCAATAAGAGCATCTTTGGATTCCCCTTCAGCTGATGCCAACACTTCTAACTCATCTGTCTTGAAGTTAATGAGAAAATCGAATTGGTTACAAAATAGCCTGTAAAGCTTAGATGAGAAATGTAGCATTGGTTGCTAGGTAACGGACATAAACGTTGATAACTGATCTTGGATTACGTATTTAGGATTTCCTAACTTGAGATTAGATAGGATTAGATATAAAGTTAGTTAGGATTTGCTTCTAGCTTCGTCTCTTCCTATCTTAAGACTTAATATATATTATGGCCTCTGTTGTAGGTTTGTGGTTCAGCAACTTAGAGCTATGACAGGTTGTGCAGTATGGAAAACTGGTGGGATGACATGTTTTGGAATATCATTGGTATTGCCAATACTGAAAATGGAGCATCTGCAGGTTGGATTTAATTGTAATATACCTGTTACTCAATGTTTATATTACTTTCTTCAGAATTTTATTTGACGTTTAAACATTTTTCATAAATATAGCTTTGCTCTTTATTGACGCGTGACTCTTATCT
>JAOVYU010000067.1:18238187-18251998 GCA_025674565.1 Synodontis membranacea
GTCCAGGGATCCAGGAAAACAGGGCATACGCTTGTGGGTGGGAACCACACACACACACACACACACACACACACACAAACACTCTGGATCAACCCAGGGACCCTGGAGCTGTGAGGTAACAGCGTTACCCACTGTGCCACCATGCCACCTTACTACACAGTTATTCATCGTATTCATCTAGTTCTCATTAAATAACTACTATGCATTTACAGACATTTACATTTAGTCATTTATTTGGCATATGATTTTTTTTTATCCAAACTGATTTACAGTTGAGTTGGGCAGAAAAGGTCTGACAGTACCAGGATTCATATTGCAATAAGTACAATTAACAGGAACCACGTTAGAGCAGAAAGAAAACATAAAATGTTGAAACTCCTGCACGTCCACTTGGACGTCATTTTCCTTTCCTTCCTCTCCTGCACTTTTCATTTCTTCACTGATCTCTGTAGTTCTCCCATTTCAAAAGGCTAAGATTGCTTAATAAAAAAAATGATCACAACCAGGCCATCCAAGAATTTCTGTAGGAATTGCCCAGAAAAAGAAAAGCCAGCGTCTTATGCAAGTAAAGATGTTATTTTTAACCTGACCAATTTCCCCAGATTACTCAACCACAAGTGCACTGTTAGATACTTGTCTCTTTTGACTTTGTATGCAATTTTACCACAAAGCTAATTTTCACATTGTTCAACCTTCGATTGCTTCCCACACAATATATATTTTTTTTCCAGCCAGAGTTCTTTTTGATATAAATGACTTATTTCTATAAAGAACATAAAGAACATAGCTTCTATGAAGAACATAGTGCTGCATAAATTTACGTTGACTCTTTGGGTTTGAAATTCAAAATAATCGATGAGTGAGGCAAAGACTTTGGGGAATTTAGAATTCAGTCATACAGCGGTGTATGTGTGAGGATTACAACTTACAAATTTCTGCTCACTAAATCCTAACCCTAACCTTTAAGCTGCACCCAGACAATTCAGTGTCATTTAATTAAGCTATGGGTTACAGCCCAAGTCCTGAAGCATCTTCTTTTCTGCACATTTCAGCATTGTCGCTGCTCTAACAAACCCACTTCGACTCAAGGATGGCTGTTAATTAGGTGATTAGTTTAATGGAAATCGATGCTGAAGCATAACATATCTTGCCCGGTCATGCCTAGTAGTTAACTTAACATATCGTAGTTAACTTGTCTTACTTTAATGACGCTGAAAATGGCAACTCACTACTCAGGATTCTGGGATTGGTGAGCCGGACCGTTTAACAGTTGTGGAAGAAGTTTTGATTGTCGGCACTTTATAAGTTCTTCCACCATGGAAATTCTTCAGGAGAGAGCGCTTTCTTGCTTTCTGGTTTCTCGGCTGCCTTTTTATTTTAATTAAATTTTTTTTTTTAACCTTCATGAAACAGTGAAAAGGCTTTCGAGGGAATGACTGTTTATGGCTGTTTTAACAGGTGCAGTCTCAGAAACGAACTAAACCTGTCTCTTGGACGTTCCGAAACATTACATTTATCCATTCATCAACCATCCATCCATCCATCATCATTTTCAATACCGCTTATCTCTTTAGGGTCACGGGGAAGCTGGAGCTGATTCACTTTGGGTGAGAGGTGAGGAACATCCTGGGCAGGTCACCAGTCTACCGCAGGGCTAACCCAGAGACGAACAACCATTCACACCCACGTTCACACCTATGAGTATTTATAGTAGAATATGATTTAGAGTAGCCAGTTGAGCTAATCTACATGTCCTTGGGCTGTGGGAGGAAACCAGTGAACCTGGAGGAAACCCAAGCCAACACAGTGAGAGCACAAACTCCACACAGAAATGTCCCAGTATGATCCCAGTTATTATTATTATTATTAGTAGTAGTAGTAATCATTTATAATAATAATAACAATAATAATAATAAAAATAATAATAATAATGTTAACATCAACAACAATAATAATAGTAATAATTATTATTATTATTATTGTTGTTTTTATTATTATTAGTAGTAGTAGCAGTAATAATAATAATGTTAACAACAACAATAATAATAATATTTATTATTATAATTTTAACAACACTATTATTGTTGTTGTTATTATTATTGTTGTTATTGTTGTTGTCACTGTTATTGCAGATGCTAGCATTATTATTAGGCTAATAGTATTTTTTCAATATAGAATGCGATAGAAAAAGATTTGTCATTTATGATATTACATTAAGGCCTTTTTAAATCCCAGACACAGTATAATAATAATAATAATAATAATAATAATAATAATAATAGCATTTTATATAGAAATAGAGCTGAAATTAACACGAAACAGATATGTTTATTGCTTTTATTTATTAAAGAAACCTAATAATTATAACATCATTCCGACTAGAATTATAGCGTTTATTTTTGTTTGTTTGTTTGTTTGTTTTTCTTTTTTTGCTAATCTGCTCTGTAGTGGAAGGCTCTCGCACCTGCACCGCAAACCCGCAAGAAACCGCGTTTTGTCCTCGCGCGCACCTGCACCGCAAACGCGTGCGACGTGTCAAAGTTTGTTCTCTGACACGTCCTGGCCAAATCCCCGGCGCTAATCTCTCCCACATGCTGCCGCTAAAAACAGAAGTGTCAGAGGCTGCCATATAGGTGGCGTCCTGCTCGTTGTTGTTATTAGCGATACAGTAGTGTGCGGTCTGGGACGTAGCCAGCGGCTTCCCCACCCCACCGTACTACAGCGTCTGGCCAATAGGGAGCGAGGCTTTGGTTTATTGCGCGCCTGCTGGCAGAGGAGCGCGTCCGCTCGGGATCCCGCAGCCCTCACGTGCAGTTTATATATTTATTATCATTATTATTATTTTTAAACAGGGGGGAGAAAAGCTGTACACCAGAAAGGTGGTAAAAAAAAAAAAAAACCCTACAAGGAATCGAAAAGGAGTATCCGTATAGAAAGAAGAAGAAGAAGAAGAAAAAGAAGAAAAAGTGTTAGACGGTGTGGAGCGAGCGCTGGGAGTGTGGAAGTTATTAGTACAGTACTTGGCGATGTCTGGGTCGCTGTGCCGGAGTTTATACGCGTTCAGCGGCGAGCAGCATGAGCGCGGTTTGCGCTTCCAGCCCGGCGAGCTGATCCGCGTGACGCGCGCGCTGCCCGGAGGATGGTGGGAAGGAGAGAAGGATGGAGAGACGGGATGGTTCCCTTCCAGTTACGTCCAAGTGTTGGAGGTGAGACTGCCTGCAAACTGACGTGTCTTATTTATAGTAAACACCCGGCACTGTGCGGTCCTCGTTCATCACTCGGTGCTCGGAGAGGTTCAGTGGTTCCTGAAGGAACCCGAAGTTCAAAAAAGTATCTGGACCTTTCATACTTATCTTTGTACAGGATAAATGAATGTAGAGGTGTGAGCTAGAGATGTGCTTCTTATTCAAGGTCGGGTCAGGGAACACCCCAGGTCTTGTATTATTATTATTATTATTATTATTATTATTATTATTATGATTATTATGATTATTATCATCACAGCAAGAAGGTTTTTGGTTCCAAATATGTAACTGAATGGAGGCCGTTCTGTGCTGAGTCTTCATGTCCTCCCAGTGCCTGGGTGGGTTTCCTCTGGGTCCTCTGGTTTCCTCTCCATGCCGATCTAGGTTATCTGGCTGTACTCACCGGATTATCTCCAGCTCACCTGCAACCCAAACGGATAAGTGGAACCTCGGGTCACGACCGTGATCCGTTCCAGGACTCTGGTCGTGACCCCGAACATAATTTCCCCCCCGTAGGATTGCATGAAAATATGATTCATCCATTCCAGACCATACGGACTGTATGTAATTTATTTATTTCTTCATTTTTAAGGGAAAAAAAATTAATGTTTGAAAAACATTAAGCCGATTCACTTTGGGAAATAACCCTAAACAACCAAGAAAACTAAACTCACACGAGTCGAGATCTGGTGTGAAGGAAGTGAGGAGGAAGCTGGGTTTAGAGGAGCTTACTGTTTTGAGGGAGAGTCCGGCTCTCTGACGGAGGGACGTTAAAGTGTTTTCTCTCTTGTGATTTCTTCTATTTCAGGGGCTTCTGGTGTTTTTAGCCGTTTAGATGGTGGACCAGACTTCACCAAATAGCGGTCTAATGTGACTTGCCTTTTCCTGCTCATTAAAACTATTCAGAAATGCCAGACATTGCCGGTGTTTTTGTTCACCACCCGAGCGTGTGGTCGTGAACAGATGCGAATTTTTGGCCAACTTTTTGGTCGTAACCTGATTGTACGTGTTCGGATGCGTTCGAGGTTATATAGAAAACAGACGGATTACTATTACAGTGGTGGAAATCATAACCCACCATTTCCAAAGTTACATTCATCATTTAAGGTTTTATTGGTGTTTTCTTAACCGGTTTGACTGGTAACTTGAATCAAATGGGTGTAATCAACAACGCGAAACAAGTATACGTAACGTCAACTCGGACCTGATGTGTCCTGTCAGTAGAAGGAATAAATAGCGCCGAGGTTCCAGTGATTAAATGAATATTATAGCACCCATTTACATTAAAAAATAAATAAATCCTTGAATAGTTGGATTGTATTAAATCAATCGGTTTGATTGTAATGAATCAGTGCTTATTTTTGTAGAGTCAAAGGGGTTCCTGACTACAAAGAACTGTAGAACTACTGAAGCAGAGGCACAGTGTTTGAACTGATTTGTCAGCCGTCTACCCTGAAAAAAAAGGGAATATGTGATCAGTCAGATTCAAGAGAATATATATAAAACACATACATAATTGTTTGCATAGAAATATTTCACATCTGAACCTGATTTCGTGTTTCTGATTGCTAGATCGAATAGTACGCGTGTGATCAACATTGTGAAATTTTAATTTAGTCTATACCTAGATTATAACAATCACAACCTTGTTGCGTATACCTGTGACATAGCAGTTACACATTGTCTGATACGTCTCCTTTTTGTTTTTCTGAAAATGTGGTGAATCGATAGCTGCAGAGGCGGTGTGTCAAACTAGACAGCAATATTGATGAGAATTGGCATACAGACCCACATCAGCACCTGCCTACAAAGCTAAACTGAGGAATACCTGCTTACTAATACAAGAAACAAAACCATGATCACCCAGGGAAAGTAAACTTAAAGTAGCACACACTTATGCAAGGGAAATCAGCTGTAATATTATAGTTACATAAAATTCCTTACAAATGTCTGGATGATATTTGACAGACATTGGCCAAAATTTTGTGGACACCTGATCATCAGACATGCTTAGTGAACATTCCATTCCAGATTCAGCCCCCCCCCCCTCCCCTTTGATGCTATAGTCTATATAACCTCCATTCCTCTGAAAAGACTTTTGGAGCTTTGCTGTTGGGATTTGTGCTCATTTAGCTACAGGTCGAACGAGGGGTTCAGTCGGCATTCCAGTTCATCCCAAAGGCTTTCCACTCCTACCTTGGCCAAACGCGTCTTCTTCCACCTTGTGCACAGGAGCACTGTCGTGCTAGAACAGGTTTGGGACTGTTAGTTCCAGCGAAGGGAAGCTGTAATGCTACGGCATGCAAAGACATCCTATACAATTGTGTGCTTCCGACTTTGAGGCAACAGTTTGGGGAAGAACCATGTACGGGTGTGACGATCGGGCGTTCACATACTTTTGGCCATGTAATAGATCTATTTTTGAGTCATAAGTAATGATATGCATCGTGTGATGATTGGAAAACGTCTATCATTTCATCACACTCTTTATGGCAGAGTAGATAAATAATTTACAAAATGCTGCAAGGATTTCCTGTTTAGAAAACCGGACTCCCTGAATTACTGCAATTTTCCGTTCCGTTCTGCTACTACAGTTTGTCTAGTGCTCGATTCGATGCACTTTGCTGAATCCACATCCGCCGAGAGTTGATCAGTCAGGAAAATGACTGCCTTGAAATTTCTAAGTAAACTAATTGAGAACTTTTAAGTGGTTGAAACTTGAAACCGTTAGTACAAACTACTTACTTTTTGTTAACACTGAATCAAAATCGCAGATTGTCTTAGCTACTAAGACCAGTTCAATATGCTATAACATTGTCACATAGTCGTTGACAGTCAACGATTGTCTAAAAATCTGTGTTTCTTATGAGACTAAATGCCAAATTAAATTAGAAATTAGAAGGATGAGTTTATAAGAAGAGAGACCCCTAAAAAAAAGACTTTTGTACTTTTACCTGTACTTTTACCTGTTATTACACATATGCAGTACAATCAAATGCCTATATTCGTGGCGTCATTTCAGTAAGTTAACGAAAGGTAATTTAAGCGGGTAAATGTCTTTAGAATCCTTCCAGCAGGCAATCAACTGACATGTTGGTTTGTTCCTGTGTTGTTCTGTCCTTTGCAGAGTGATGTGTAAATGTACAAGTGTACATGATCCAACATACCCTACTCAGATGTTTAATCAGGGCTCACTGAACATGCATAAGTTTAACAACCTGAGACACCAAAAAGTTGATCTTACTGAATATCATCTGTAGGAATGATATTAACTCAACTGAAAGTGATTAATTGTCATTGTCAGCACACCACAGCACACAGTGCACAACAACGAAATGTGTCCTCTGCGTTTAACCCATATGTGACATCGTGACACACAGCAGGGGGGCAGCTATCTCAGAGCAGTGCTTGGGGGCTCAGGGTACCTCGCTGGTACCTTGCTGGTCGGGGGATTCGAACCTGGAATCTTTCGATTACAAGTGTACTTCCCTAACTATTAGGCCACCATCTGGCCCGCAGTCGAGATTCCCACATTTGGTAAGCACAGCCCGAGTGCAAAGCGCCACCTTCTTGATCATGGTATTGCCCCTGCCAGGTAACTGTTTTATGAGTTAGAATTTTTTAGAATGTACAATGGGACCATGGACAGCGGGAAAGGATGTCGACCACTGTAACATTTTTTTGTAACAAGTTTTATGACGTGTAGGGATTCATAAGTCCATTCATGCACTGCTAAGCCTAAGTTATAAGGTGACAGCCAGATCAAGACATCAAGGCAAATGTGCACCCTTTGCTGAATCTCCTATTGTTAAAAAGTTGTGGTGGAAAATTCAAGCTGCAGACAGAGAGTTGTTTTGAGGCATGGAAAAGCACAAGATTACCTAACTGTTGCTTCTGACTTCAACTCATCCATCCAGCATGATTCTCCAGAAATAATCAAAGCTCACATGTTTGGAATGATTTAAATTGTGGTTCTATCTGATAACCACATACCACAGCTTGTTCTTTCTGCCAGTACTGGTTCCTTATCTAGGTAACGTGTCGCAAAATGTATTAGTCTTCTACAAGCCTCCGTTTTCCTTATGACCATTTGCCGAGTTGCAACACAATGACTGTAGTCAGACAAATCATGTCTTTACAAAAGATTAGGATGCTTCTATATCTATCACGATAACAAAAAAAAAAAAAATAGTGTTACATTTAGAACCATAAGTTCTAAATGCAACAGTTCATAAGTAGGCTTTAGTGTTGCTTGTAAAGAAAAACGTTTATCCGACTGCTTCAGGAGATCTACTACTGTACCACAAAGATTAGTCTTAACACGCATGGCTTTAATATTCAGACGCTGCTGAAGGCCTCGATTAACTGGATGAGTGGCGTGACCTTCAAGAGGGTCGTGATGTCATAGTGCACAGCTTAAAGGGGACTTAATTCATGGCGCAACTGGCCTACTGACACATTCGGAGAATTTGCAGTGTTGTGTAATCAAGATGTTGCAAGCGTCAGCTCTGCTGGTTCTGTTTTGACCAAAGTGATGCTTTTCAATGAAATGAAGCGATCAAAAGGGAACTTCGGCATGCCAGTTATGGCCGAGAGGCATGAGTGCCACATTTTCATAGAGGAACTGCGATGTGAATTGGAAAATGAGCAAAAATGAGAACAGAAACAGTAAGCCACCCCCCCTAGAAGCTAGCAATGTTTGCTCACAGCTATACGCACTTAAAGGCACGTGTCCTATCTTTAGCAAGGACTTTAAATAAAAAAAGAAAACAAAAACAGCAATGCTATGCTATGTTATTATGTTAGTAAAGGTTCTAGATGTCCTTTAGTTGTCAAACTCTACAAAATAGCGTTTATTTATCTAGTTCAGAACCCTTTTAGGAAGCTAACGCCCCGTATCTTAGCCAAGTTATGGCACCCTGGACTTCTTCTCACAGCTCCTTTTCATCATCGTGCCTTTTGAATCCATGCAAGATTTGCTTGCTATCATAGTAGGCCCATAGACAGTGAAAAGACTAGGCCTACTCTCTTTTGCGAAAATGCAAATTTATTAATTTAGTTTGGAACACTTGGCCGACTAATTTGTGAACTATTAGAAATTTTATTTTCACAAGTTCCAGCCTCTTGAAATTAAAGGTCCACTTTGTAGGATTCAACCACCTGAATGCCACTCCTTTACCCTTCCATTGCCAAGCATGTATTAGAACACACGTGGCGATCAGGTGCCCGTAGCCTACTTCCAAGTACTTACATTCACACTCCCTTGCTTTTTCCAATCCTAAATAAGTATGATCTTCCAATTTTATCCTCCATCCTTTTTTTTTTTTTTGGTTTTTTTTTTTTTGTCTTTTATGTATAATTTATTTATAACAATTACACAACACAAATATAAACAATCAAAACATACAAAAAACACAATCACACAAGTCATTAGAAAAATACACTACCGTGAAGAGTTATACAGAAAATTACTAAGGCAATAATAGTGGGGTAAATACAATTACAAGGACAAGTGAAACAGAAAATACAAGAAAGGGGGGGAGGGGAGAAAAAAAAAGGAGACATCCATCCTCCATCTTTAATAAGACTAAAACAGTGCAGCTTGTCGTGGTTCTCAGATACCTCAAAATGCAGATCCATCTGTTCCGAGGACTCTAATGTGGCGGAAAACCCGCTGAATCTTACAAAGCACTGACACTGGAGACTCTTTCTATAAATAGAATGTCCACTTTCTGGCCATTTGAGAATTCAATAACACTGTGGTATAATGTATGTTAACCACTTTCATGGAGCGATAGAACGAAGACCTCATGCGCATCTTTGATTTGAAATGGCACTGTGCAATGATTGTGGCAGATTATCAGCACACACGGCACAGCTGAGTTCACTGCAGCTCTAATTAATCCGACAGGAACCTAGGAAATGTTCTGAAGGCCATGAAAAGGAAAATGACAAACGCGATGCAGTCATGATGCCAAGTGACTAATTATCTCTATTAGCGGACAAAGCGCAGCAGATTGCACAGCGACTACGGCTGCGAAAGCATCAACAAGTTGCATTTAAAAAGGCAAACTCTGATTCAGCCTATCCGTATGGACGAATGAAAAGAACTTAAGTAAAGAAACCATTACACCATTACACTTTAAGCTGCAAGAGGAATACCGTGAGGCATTTGGATGAAACGTATTCAAGAATGTCAGCGGAGTACCCGTGGGGGTGCCTGGGAAAATCTCACATGTTTGGCTTCCATGCAGGATAACGTAAAACATCTGGGAGTGAGTCCCACAGCTTCACATCTGGCCAAAGCAAAACAATGTCCACGAAAGCCAGGCTGTGAGCACGGAATCTTTTTCTAAGGCTGTTCATTTGCCTTTGTGCCTGTTGTGGGCTTGGAAACTCACACCTCTCATTCTCCCCGTTACCCTACACATGAGTCATGGATCCCGTGCTAATTAATTCTCACATATGACAAATCTGCTCCATGCTCCTCTTGCTCAAAACCATTCAAGATTTTTTTTTTTTATTCTGCAGACACATTACAAGAGTCGGATAATTGACTTCTCACCACCATGAGTCTGCAGGGCTAGCGCTCTACACGGCCCTGTTATCCAGGGCAGCCAGTAGAAGTTCTGTTTTTAGCTCAGTGCTTGTTCAGAATCTGAACGCTAAGCTATTTTTTGTTACTTTCTGAAATAATGGCAGCTCTTTGTGTGGGTGAGGTTGGCATAGGTAGGAAATCCCTAACCATAATCATGGAAATATCCAGAGCGAAGGCCACAGGCTGACAGAAAGGACCCACCTAAAAGAAGACGAAGTGATGAAACATAAAAACGAATAATAGGAAACAGGCACTTCCCTGGTCAACACATGCTGACCTGAAACTTCTGCCTGCAGGTGCCAGATCAAATATTATCAGCTAGTAATCTGCTCCTGGGACTGAGTTTTCCCTAAAATCTTTATTTTTAGGGAATTAAGTTCCTGGCTGACTGGAATAAACTCCAGCAGGAGTAGTGCTCACACAGACGTTCTTTATGATGCAGAAACTTTTGTTTTATTTATGTGTATTCCTCCTTTATTTCTTCACTTTCCTTTTGACCTTCAAGGATGATCAACTGCAGCGTTGCATAAGCAGCTGTACTCCAGGATGGAGAGCACTAGTCGATGAAACAGTGCTCTCTGAATTATCCATCCATCCCTTTTCTATGCTCATCCATTGAGGGTCGCAGGGAAGCTGGAGCCAATCCCTGCTGACTTTGGGCGAAAGGCGTTATACACCCCGAACAGGTCGCCAGTCCATCGCAAGGCTAACAGAGACAGGCGGCCATTCAACCATGGACAGTTTAGAGTGGACAGTCGATGTCAGCGTGTCCTTACTTGTCTTTACTTTAAGTGTGTCTTGACCTGACATTAACAAGGAACGATGATTGGATATGAAACCAGATTATATGATGTAGTTCCAGTGACCTTCGGCTCCGTCAACTATCTACACACACACATGCCATGAAGATGCCATATCATCTGTTTTCACAAATGTTAAAATTGCAAATAATTGAGATTGATATATTAGGTATTACATTATATTGCTAAAAAGGTGTCAGTGAGTCTCCTGCGATGGACTGTCAACACCCTGATCATGGATGACCAATGAATGAATGAACGAATGAATGAATATAACAACTTTGGTGGTGTATTGTTCACACTTTGGAGAGCCAGCAATGGAAATGCTGGTGTCTTTTCTTCCATTTCATCTTTAACTGAATAGCTTTCATACTGTAAGCCAAAAGTTATATTCCTTAGTTATAAGTACCGTTTGCCATTTCTGCTAATGATGTCACCAACACGACCGTGTTTTCAATCTGGGAAGTGAAATTTTATGTGGCGTAGACAGACTCCTGGATTGCCGCTCGGCCAGTCAAATCAGTGGACCAGAACTAATTGTTCTGTCCGCAATGTTAGTTACTTGGTGTTATTTTCTTGTTTGTAGACCTGTTGCATAAATGCCTGTGGCCTTGTGCTTACAGCCGAATCACAGCTGCGCTCATATTCCATACAACAGCACTCAAGCTGGTGCGATATTGCTTAATTACACAGCATGTTGCTGAGCTCCTCATCCTGGTTGACCCACACATGATCTTTTTGCACGGATGTTGGAATCGTGGTCATGGAAAATCATGTACTGTGTACATGGGTCACCGTTAACAGATCTCTGTTTGACTCAGGAAATACTGACTCACTCAGACATGAGGAACCAGCATGCTGCATAAGGACTTTTTTTTTCTGTTAATCTCTGTTGAAACTTTTAGCTTGGTTAAACGCGGCTATGGATTAGAGCGATAGAAGTGACTCATAGTCACGGACAGCAAGACGGCCGAAAAGGCTCAAATAAAATTTCTGCACCGACGTCCATTCTTGTACAATAATCGTTCATATTAAGAATAAGATTTGTAAAGTAAAACTGTTGATTTTTTTTTTACATGGAAAGAAAGAAATCTAATGTCAAATATTGTTTGATGTCCAACGATTTTATCTGGTCAATCTTAGTAACCACAAGCACTTCCCTGTTAGAGATGATGTCGTCGTCTCCATGGAAATCCTGTAAATAAGAGCTGTTTACTGTAGTTACATCTCTAAGAATAGAAAGATCAGAAAAAAAGATTATTCTCTGCCTCATCTGTGTGTTCAGGTATTTGAGGCATTCTTTCCTTGATAGTTTATTGCTGACTTTCCCAGCAGGACAGCAGTGGAATGCAAGGAAAGCTATGAAATAGCAATTTTCTTTTTTTTCCAGCCTTGGGAGTGGGAACCATGTGTCCTTTTCAGCAGATAAATAGTATTTATCAAGATTGGCATGTCCAGTCTGTATTCTCGCAGGATACAGGGCTCAGAGAGGACGAGACATTATGTGACATAAAGTTATTTGTGTCTCTGTCTCTTCTTGCATTAACAACTGCCTTACATGTCAAAACTATCCTTGAAACCTTATGTTTGGATCGGGATCGGTTGTTGGATGGTCAGCTTGCAGTGATGGGTGCCTAAATGACTAACCACATTCACATGTTAGGATTGTGGTGTGTGTTTGGAGTGAGATAGGAGTGTGCTGTGACAGGAGTGTGCAGTGTGGTGCACAACATCTGCGCAGAAGCAAATCTGAATTTGAATTTGAAAGGCAGTAGTGCTGTAAGTTAACCCTCTGGGTTTATGGTTATGCATTATTTAATGCTGATGAGTTGACTTTTATTCCATGTGTGTGTCTATTGGTGTAGATTATTATTAGAGGGTGATCTGGCGTCTTATTTATTACCACTACTCACTACTAATCCCCTTATCACCACTGTTCACAACAACTAATTCCCGATCACCATTGTTCATAACAACAGTCCCTGATCACCGCTGTTCACAACAACTCACACTTATCACCACTGTTCACAACTAATCCCCGATCACCAGTGTTCACTGCGACTAACCCCTTATCACCTCTGTTCACAACAACTAATCCCCGATCACCAGTGTTCACCGCAACTAACCCCTTATCACCGTTGCTCATAACAACAGTCCCTTATCACCGCTGTTCACAACAACTCACACTTATCACTACTGTTCACAACAACTAATCCCCGATCACCAGTGTTCACCGCAACTAACCCCTTATCACCATTGTTCATAACAACAATCCCTGATCACCGCTGTTCACAACAACTCACACTTATCACCACTGTTCACAACAACTAATCCCCGATCACCATTGTTTGTCCTATTCATGCCATTTAAAACTCTCTTCTTGGCAATTTTTACAAGTAACTAAAATAAGATATTCCAGCTAGAACTCTTTTCCTTTCTGTATATTAAAATCCTTTTAGTAGTTTCATGGCCAAATACTTCTTTTTTTTCCCCTATAAGTATTAATGTATTATTTTATATTCTGCTAAAACTTTATTCTATTCCAAGTGTATTCAGAAACTGGTCATTTTTTCACAGAGCAACCTTTTGATATGCAAATGATCAAGATGATTCAGTAAATATGGAAATTAGTCTATGACGTAATCTGGTGACTTCCAGCAACGTTTTCAGCAAGCATTAGCTACTTTCCCCTTTTTTTCCACATTTTCACACAAAGCATTTTTCACCTCTTTACGTTTTGCGCCCCATTATTCATATCCGCGTGGAAGGAAATGCTACGGTAAATGGAGAAGTTCCCACTTTACATACATTAGAACTGTTAAAGATGTTCTAAGCCAGTAACTTTTACTAGCAATTTATTAGAAGGAGAAGGAGGCTTACAGATCACAGGCAACAGTTCTGAGCCATTATTTTTGCCACTAGAGCAAAAATTTTTCTCTACTAAGAGTGATGAACCTTCTCACTTTGGTACAGTTGTTCACAAGAAAGGGGACACTGGCTTGGTTTTAAAGCACAAAGGATTTACCAATTTGGTTCTTAGACCACTAGAGACATTGTGATTTAGTAATAAGGTAAAATGATTTTCAAGAACAGTTCTATATGCTAAATTTACACTGTATATCCCAGGCCTTTTGTAGACTTCCATTTCTCTCTATGAAGGCTATATAT
>JAOVYU010000067.1:18258601-18273767 GCA_025674565.1 Synodontis membranacea
CTCTCTCTCTCTCACTCTCTCTCTCTCTCTCTCTCTCTCTCTCTCACACCCTCTCTCTCCCCCCCTCTCCCCCCCCCCCTCCCCCCCCCCCCCTCTCCCACCCTCCCCCTCTCCCCCCCCCCCCCCCCCCCATCCTCCTGCTCCCAGTACAGCCTTAATTCTTAACAGCAATTGTTCCCACCATCACACAGTGCTGGATACGTTCCTTTCAGATTCCGGTCCATGTTAACATGATTGCATCACATAAGTGTTGCGTATTTATCAGAGCATTTATGCGCATTTATAACCCATAGGTGCTCTGGGCTCAGGTCTGGTGCCTGGGGAGGCCAATGAAGTACAATGAACTCATTGTCATGTTTATGGAACCAGTTTGAGATGACTTTTGCTTGGTCACATGGTTCATTATCCTGCTGGAAGTAGCCACTGTAAAATGGGTAAATTGTGGCTATAAAGGGATAGTCAGCAACAATACTCAGCACTCAAACAAGGCTTGATTGGTAGTAAGGCTCAAAGAAAGAAAGAAACATTCCCCACACCATTACACCACCACCACCAGACTGAACTTTTGACACAAGGCAGGTTGGGCCCATTGATTCATGCTGTCGATGACGTGTTCGGACCCTACCATCTGCATGTTGCAGCAGAAATTGAGACTCATCAGACCATGTGACATTTATCCAATCTTTGCCTGTCCAGTTTAGTTGTAACCCCACCAGTGTAGCTTGTTCTTGGCTGACCGGAGTGAAACCTGACGTGTTTTCTGCTGTTGTAGCCCATCCACCTCAAGGTTTGATGTGTTACGCATTCGGAGATGCTTTTCTGCTCACCACAGTTGTTAAAGAGTGGTTATTTGAGTTGCTCTAGCCTTCCTATCAACTCTAGCCAGTCTTGCTATTCTCCACTGACCCCTCTCTTGAACAAGGCATTTCCTCCTGTAGACCAGCCACTCACTGGATGTGTTTTTCTTTTTTTTTTTTTTCATCATTCTGTGAAACCTCTAGAGACTGCTGTGAGTGAAATTCCGGGAGATCACCAGTTTCACAGAGATAATATTCTTTCTTCATTCTTGTTTGATGTGAACATTAATTGAAGCTCTTGACCTGTATCTCCATGATGATGATGATGATGATGGCGATGTCGATGACTGGCCGATCGGATAATGAACGACACAAACGCGCAGGTCCACATTAGTTCCTAATAAAATGGCCAGTTAGTGTATATTTAGTAGAGAAGACCATTAACGAGGAGCCTTCTTTTCTTTAACGCAGTGGGAAGATAATGTAATTTACCAGCAATTAAAAAATGTTGGAACTGCGGTGCGGAAACTAATGCAATTGAGATGCAGCCCTGAGAGATCAGTGTCACTCGATATAAATGGAGGAAGGAAACTGCAAATGTGTTCAGGACGAGGGCATCTCGACATAAGGATGTGTCTGATTAGAGGCTTCGCCGCATGCGAGCATGTACCGTTGTCTTTATTGACTCACCCGAGTGAGCACGAGGAGCACCACACACTTGCAAGGGCGTGCTAGTCAGGCACTTTGATGCATGTGTTGAAATTTGATCAAAAGACTTAAGTTCCTCTCATGTCTGGTTGACCATTCATTGCTGAATTGCTACTGTGTATACCGTGTCCTCTGTGGTGTTTTTGAAGATAAAATAAGGCCCCTGAGAGGGTGACATTTGCGCCTACGTTATAATAGAATAGAGCGAATAGAGCGAATAGAGCGGCGTGATATCAAGCACAATAACAATATGTGCTTTTCTTTCAGTCCTAAAAATACTGGCAAGGAAGTTGAAATTGAATGCAGCACAGGAAGGTGCCATGAAAGCGTTGAGGGAATAAAAATACCACAGAAAAAAAAAAAAAAAAGAGTGCTTCTCGAAACACTTTCGGCATGTCTGTTTTGGAGTCGTCATGCCTTAAGTAATGAATGTACACATATATTTGGTGCTTTTTCTTAGCAACTCCATCACCCCAGGACACGACCTTTTTCTGAAGTCAAGAGCAACCTGATGATATGAATAGATCGTTTCTTCATATTCTCCTGCTCGTCAAAGCTCACTTCCTTCCACTGTGTCTCTTTCCAGTGAATGGATTTCATGGCAGCAGTGGTCCATTGCATCAGACAGAGCAGTCACATGTACCAAAACAGAAGGCCAACGCAGATCAACAGGTAGGACTGATCTCCAAGATATCTGCTTCTTTATTTAACTTCGTAATCACCATCCGTCTCTGCTTAAGCTGAAGCTTACGGAAGCGGTCTTTCATCAGTCCTCAGAAATATTACGAAATTGTTTCCACACACACAGTAAAAAAAACAAAACATAGACTACCTGTGAGGCAGACATTGAGAGCACTTAAGAAACGAGTACCTAAAGCTCAGATTATCATAGAACCTGACATGCCTAGTATTTCCTCCCACTCAGTCTTTGTTTGGCATTAGCATCATATCCATGGGAATGCTGGAAGTAATCTAGTGTTTCTCGCAGTGTTATCGCACACTTTATACAGTCTAGATCACGAGTATTAAGAAATAGGAGTGCTTTTTGCATCATAGTCTATTGCAGTGCACTTGAACACACTATAATCATATAAAGGAGTATAAAATGTAGAGGGAGCATCCAACATTCTCTATAAGTGTCCCCGGTCTAAACGGTAAGAGTCTCAGCGTTTATTACAAAAGAAAAAAAAAAAAAAAAAAAAAAAAAGTGTGACATGCTCTGGGAAAACCCGTCTTGTTTAGCTTGTTTAGAGCTAGGCTTCCTGCAAAGATCGCATCGGGTAAGGAGGCAGTTTTAAAACATGTGGAGGTGTAGACAGTCAGGCTGCCTAAAGACGAAACCTTGTTGAGTCTGATTTCCTCACACATTTTCTCACTCATGTCACACTTTGATTGACTTGCTGGTTAGCTACGTGCCATGGCGAAACAGACATAAGTCTAATCTATTCAGGTCGTAATCAGATACCTTTTCACTTCTTTGGGGTAACCTGACTTTAAAACATGATACCATTATTTGTGGATGAAATATATACAAAAAAGGACTAGAATTTCCGTTCAGGAAAGTCTAGCTTTTGTACTTATACTGTATGTAATAGAAAATATGAAAACGTCTCCATGTGGCCCTGGCCCTTGTTCTCTGAATGATCCTCTTAATATTAACTTAAATCGACCTTTGTGCGTTAACAGAAGCCGAGAAGGCCAAAATTTGGTTTGAGCCTACATATCCAGATGAAGTATATGAATGTGACTTATATGAGTTAAAAGAATGGTCAACGGCAACTGAGCCAAACCTAAAAAAAAAAAAAACAATTAGAATACGGATGAGCATTATTGAACATTTTTTCAGATTTAACAGAATTACATGCAACTTATTTGTTCCGGTGTATGTACAGTATGCATGTAATGCTTGATGCTCACTACATTTGTATTTCAGTATAAGCTTTTGGGTGTCATCTGTATGTGTGAAGACAACTGACACTTACAGTAACCACAAAGAAAGTCCTCTTGTAAAGGGTTTGTAAAGGGGTGCCAATAGATCTGCACACAGCGTTTTCCCTGACCTTTTCAGAACTTGGGAATTTTAATGTGTTGATTAAGACGACATCTTTGTGACAGTTCATAACCGAACACCCTCACGACGGCTCCTCCTCATGCTCGCCGTGGCAATAATAACGGCAACAAAACACGTGGCAAGCCATCTGAGCACAAGTTGAGTTCCTCTAATGGAGGGAAGTTGAAGATGCGTATTGTTTTCCTCCCCCCAGAGCCTTGTGTCCACATCTCCAAGGAAGACGGAGCACAAGACCTCAGTCACGGTGAGTGTTACAAACAAAAGCAGCAGCAGCAGCTGGATATCTACAGCACACTCCCATATCATCCCGCACAGTACCGAGATAAGCAGCAGCTGCCAAACCAGAACAGAAATCACACTGAGCAAGCCCATCTGGTGGCGTAGATGCAGTTTCACTTTCTTCAACGTCATAACGTTGTGGATGTCGATTTTTTTTCCCCCCATGATAGTCATATCAGATTTTTGGCATACTGTGTTAGTGCAGGAAGAAATAAGTGTTCTCGTGCTGCTGATCAGTGATATGGTTGGAAAAAATGAAAGTTAGAGGAGATTGTGTATGAAGGCACGGATGAGCTTGGAACAAGCTCCGTGAGAAACAATCTGTGCTGACTTTCAACCCAAAGTGAGGCGAGCCACAGGGTGTCATGGGGTACAGGGGCAATACAGTATATCTTTGTTTTCCATTGATTTAAAGCATTTATATGGACTGGACCCGCTGTGAAGGGTGTGCCTTCACCGCTAATTTACAGGGTCATTAGGGTTAGTTAAGCTGGTTAATTAAATGGGGTAACTTGGGGTTTAAAGGCATTTTATAGATTTCATTCATTTATTAATTCCTTCATTTTCCAAACACTTTTAGAAAGTGGCAATAAGATGATTAGGTCAGTCTATTCCCAGCCAAAGCGAGCTCTTCCTGGAAGATCCCTAGACATCCCCAATCTCTCCAGCTGTTTTTGGCTCTACCCTGGGCTCTCGGTCATCCTTATAATCCTTGTAAATTGGCCAAACCACCTCACCTCTTAGTTCAGAGGAGCATCAGGTCTAAATAGTCTACCCTTTCACCGAGAATAAGTCCATCAGCCCATCTCATTTCCACCCATCCTACTCATGACCTTATTCTTTCAGTCAGAATTCACAGCTTTGTAACCAGAGGTAATGACAGAGACTTCTGTTATTAGTGTGCTGAATTCCATCCAGTATTGTTTTGTTGACCTGTCTAGTTAGCGCTAATGCATTTATTTTATATTGCGCACTCATCGCACACGTTGTGTCTGTACTATCGTGACAACAGCACTGTCAAAACTACATTTTTTTTTTTTTTTCGATTTAGTTTAATTAGTTATATACAGTAGGAATGACAATAAAATCCACTTGAGCTGATTAATATTGTGTAGGTTAACTCCTGACAGTGAAAGGCCGGTCACAAAAAAAGTCATTATTCTGATCCTTGCTGGTGATTTTACATTAACTGTAAAAATGCACGTGTGTCTTACGAAGAGCTGCCACAAACAACAACAACAACAACAATATACTGTAAAGCTTATTGATAAAATATACACGTTAGAAACAGCACAGTATAGCATATGATATAGATATATGTATTATTCTCTAAACTAAATTAAGTATCTTTATGTTAGAAAACGAAATGCAGATTTACAGATGGTTCATAAATCAAAGCCTTTGAGTTTAGTGTATTATTGGACTCGCTGTGATTTAAGGTTCACTGTGAAGGATTCAGTTGATTACAGCCACCTGAACGCCCCTCCTTTACCCCTCCCTTTCCAAGCATGTAGAACATACGGTGGCCGTCAGGTCACTCTAACGTACTTCTGATACTTACATTCATGCTCGCTTTCTTTTTTCATGCTAAATAATAAGTATGATTTCTCCATTTCTCAAAATTTGGGTTCTCGAACACATCAGCCAGCACCAGCACCAGCAAACACGGATTCCTCTTCGTTCTCCTTCCTTGTCTTGTGCTTCCTTCCAGATTCATGCTGCCACTTGAATAATTGAAAATTGCAGAAGGCACAATCTAGAGGTTTGTCCATTCTGGGCTACTGTAGAGGCATAACATGGCAGCTCCATAGCGGTGGACCTGCTCCTTACGTAGATATAAAGGGCATATTCTAAGCTTACGAAATCACAACAATATGTAGTTCCAGGTAATTCTATACTACTGAAAACATACTTATGAATATTACAGTGGTGCTTGAAAGTTTGTGAACCCTTTAGAATCGTCTACATTTCTGCGTATGACCTGAAACATCATCAGAAGTCCTTAAAGTAGACAAAGAGAACCCAGTTAAACAAATGAGACAAAAGTAATTCACTTGGTCATTTACTAATTGACGAAAATGATCCAATATTACATATCTGTCAGTGGCAAAAGTATGTGAACCTTTCATTTTCAGTACCTGGTGTGACCCCCTTTTGAAGCAATAACTGCAGCTAAACATCTCCAGTAACTGTTGATCAGACCTGCACATCGGATTGGATTAAGTTTAGCCCGTTCCTCCTTACAGAACAGCTTCAACTCTGGGATCTTGGTGGGTTTCAGGTCATATTTAAGTATATATTCCATTTCTGATCATAAATCTTACATAGTGGACCTTGAAACTTTGTGTTTTTGTAATCATGATTTTATAATTGAATAAACACAATTTTATATTCATGTGTCCATGTAAATACAGTAATTTAAAATAATCAATCTGCTCTAATTTCTTCGTTATCTAATAATTGTGATAGGCTTTAACAGAGATGTTATTTTATGATAACATTGGCTAATATTAATAACAATAGAATTCGGCAATACACTAAAATGCAAGTAAAAGATCATTGAAAGGCTTCAAGTCTTCTGCTCGTTTTAACACCATGTTTCTCTGAAAATCTGAGTACACCATGTTTCTCTGGACATCTGAGTACATCTGAGTATGCACTGATAAAAAAGGAAGTGATTCCAAGGGACTTGCCCATAAAGTTTCTCAGATGTCACACATTAGAGAGCACAAAAAGCTTAGGACTCAAGCAAACAAAATGGGGAATTGAGAAATCATTGTTCCAGGTAACAAGTCCAGCATGATTCTGCTCCCGAAACCTGTAGAGTTCAGAATGACCCAAGATCGTAGACCAATGACTTTGTGTTCAGGTCACAGTAGGAGCTGATGTGGGAAATTTGAAACCATTTCGAATGCGTTCAAGATAGTTTCTTAGGCAAACCTTTCAGCTGATTCTGAGATTTTAGGGAAAAACTCGCTGAAATGCATCTTTGGGTTAAAATAGCACGTTAAAGTGCAAAAGCTGGTTCAACTTTCTCCCTCGACGTAGTAACTTTTACACTTTAGAGTTTGTTCTGCAACTAATTTGGTCTTGTACGTCAGGCTGAGTCAGTGCCACAGGATCGTGTGACTCAGTGTGATAAATTTAATGCAGAGATCTTTGAGTATGTACTTTTTCAAAAGTTTTATTTTTTTATTAAAAGTCCCCCCCCCCCATGATTAATTCTGTCTTGAAATGACTTGCATTAGAAAAGAGTCGTGTTTTAAATTAAGACTAATTTGAGTTACCTGCCGCTGAGTCAGAGAACCGTAGATAAGAACGATTCAAAAAGTTTCTGTGTTCTCACATCGTGTGTCTGTCAGCTCTGAAACACGCTGGTATGAAATGTAACACATTTCAGTGGCGTGACTTCTGGTACAATGTTGCAGTTCTGTATTTTTTATTTTTTTTTTCTGCTAGTCTCACTGAAAAGTTAGCAGTTTCACTTGAGGATACGTGAAGTTAGCGTGTTTTCAATCATTTCTTTTCGTATGTACTGCCTGGCAGATGTTAAGAGGGTTGTGACGGGCCCGGGCTGAGTGTGTGATCCTCTTGTTCGAGGGTTGAGCAGACCGAGGACTTTGATGAGCAGCTTGTCATGTTGTTTTGCGAAGCTCCGAGAGCCCTCCGTTGCTAGCTTATTCATTCTCTTCTCGGCAAAGTTGCTTGGGAGTTAATGTGAAGACAGATAAAGCTTCTATTGTGAGGCCGCAGATCCCGGGGTCTAAGTCATCAGGGTGCCTAGTGTGGAATGCTGGGAGGATTAGACAGACATTACCGAATGTCTCTGTGCTCCTGGGGTTGTTCGTGTTGTCTTTCAAGACAGTATATTTATTTTTATTACTTAAACAAAGATCAGATCACACTTTAGGAGCCACCCGTGCATTCACATACAGTAATTCCACAGGGCTCGGTGACGTTCTCGCAAAAGTTTTTTTTTTTAAAAGCGTTAGCAAGAGTGTTACGTGTAGTTTGAGACACACTGCAAGTCGTATGATGTACTCAACATGCCAAACATAAACCAAGGATTTAATGACCTATAGATTTTCTCAGACATGTACAATTCTCATTTATTTATTTTAATCCATGTATCGCAGGTTAACAGTCATGGTTGGCTACCCTAGAAAAGCAAAACTACAGGGTAGAGTTAATATAATATTCCAAAGAATTTCCAAGAAGCTTACTGCTTCAAGTATTCAACAAAAATGCACCCCCCCCCTCCCCCACCCGCATACTTTTTATTAGTGGGGTAAAAATGCAAGCAAGTAAAATGAACTCTTAGTCCCTGCTTTGGTAAGAACCCTAATAATGTGGCTAATTAGCATGTGCAAGGGTATTGCACATGCAAACGTGGGCATGTTGCAGAAGATTAACAAAGAGTAATCCTGTGAATTACATCACACTCAAAATAGAGGGAGGAAATAATATGTAAATAAGGTCTTGTGTGTAGTTTTTTGTTCTTGAGAGCTTCTGAAAGAGTAAAAAAAAAAAAGAGAAAAATGTAGGGTTTGGAATAATTACCAACGTGATGCTAGTTAATGGCTGTGAGATGTGTCAAAAATATAAAAACCCTTTTCACAGTGTCTATTTCAGTTCTGTTGCTCTCATGTCAGCACGGCCAATCCTGTATGTTTTTGAAAGCAGAGAACCTGGAGGATATCAGCATGAAAACGGGGAGAACGCGTGAAACTTTACAGGACTAAAATGAGGATTAATCCGAGGACCCGGGAGCTGTGAGGTGGCACCACGACGCACCGTGCAATGAAAATCTTCGAAGAAACCTTCTGATCATTTTCACCGAACGATGCATGATCTTGATCAACTTCTATCATTAAAAAATACCGAGCGGTATAATTTTAGCAGAAAACAGACTTCCGCAAATATAATACCTGCTCTTCGGTTGTATGGATTTGCACAACAAATACTGTCCATGCCTCTCAGGCGTACTAAAATCACACTGTATATGCTAAATTGACATATTGAATTTTAATACCACCATATAGTTTGCACTTTTACGTAGTAGCATCTCAACACGTGCTGATTTGGCTTATGCGAAAGGTGAATCTTTCACGTTTGTTTTTTTTTTTTTGAGGGGGGATGTATCAAGTTTGCATATTTTTACACATGCAGACCTTTCAGTACATCAGGGCCTCAGAATAAAGAGCTATAACGTAATCTCTGAGAAAGATTTTCAGACTGTAAATATGCAAGCAGTCGAGACATCGCCAGGTGCCTTGCAGATGTTTTCGCTCTGTTAAGCGCTCTGCTGAGACAGGGAGCAGCGAGCTGCCGTTAGACAGGCAGTGAGAAACACATCTGTTATCAGTCAGTCTTTCTTTCGCAACGCTGTGCTGTGTTCAACCTGAGAACAGAACCCATAGTATGTGGAATAAACGAAATAAATGTAGCCTCGGAGGTGGACCACAGGCACCGCAAAAGCGTGGATGAAGAAGCTGTCGATTAACGAGATTCCTTCACTGTGTACAGTATAGGCGGAACTTCAGGAAGATCATTCGATAGCGTTCACATTTAGAATGAACTGGACCTGGAGCTGTGCTTGTAGCGGTAAATCGTGCAGGCAAGCAGCAGCTGCATGGAGGTGCACTGATTACTAGCTGCTTTTACACACTGTGCGTTTTCACGTTTCGTTCTTGAAAGGAACTTCAGATTTAAAGGAAGAACATTCTTTGTGTATCTCTTGTGGTATAGCGCAGGGTGGCCATGTGGCTGTAGCGTGGGCGCGGCTCCATATACAGTGCCCACATAGAGACGGGCGGTGACGTAAGCGAATCTCACAGGACAAAAGCTCAGATGCATGTTTAATAATTATTAATTAAGTGCTACAGATGGTATTAGCGTGGCCATATGGGACAACGTTCATGCGATTTCTCACTTTCTCCTCATCCTAGTCTCCCGGCAGCCTTCTAAACGGCACACAGCTGGTTCACGTGGACACTCCACTAGAGCTTCTGTTAATCTGCAGGACAGAAAACGCTCAGGGGAAAAACAGAGGGTGAACATGAGGTTGTCTGATATGTGTATAGATATGTAGCCGTTCCTTAGGTCCTGAATACAGGCTAAATCTGTCACATAGAACAGCAACATGTTTTCGGCCACAGCTGGAAAATCAAACATTGTGGGCAGTGTTTTGGATCTGATGGTTAACCTGATAAAACATGATGGGACATGTTATTGAAAAACGATCCGCGCCATGTGTGTGTGCTTTCCTGTGACATCCTCAACTGTTCGGCAATGAGAATTAACTTTCATTTAGTAATCTGTGACCCATTGTGTTGTTTTAAGCATGTACAGTATTGTTATTTTTGGCCATGTGTCTACTTTTCAAGATAAGGTCAGTGTTCTCGTAAATAGTTTTGGGATTACACGCTTCTTCTCTCATGTTTCTGTAATTTTTTATTTATTTTTTTTGCCCCATAGCAATACAAATATGAAATCAGCTATGAACGGCACTCATATTTTTCTTGCTTTCCATCTATCACTTTTCCCCCCATTGGCAGCAATGCATTTTTGACCTCATAGGAATATATACACCGGCCATCAGAAGCCAAGGTCTCCCACTCGGTCGTGAATCATCCGCCAGCCGTCAGACTTCCTTTTATAGCTCAGACCAACTCAAAAAAAAAAAACCATGAATCCATCATGAGCCACACTAACTTTTTTTTTTTTTTTTTTTTTTGCACTCTGGAGCAATCACACTTGCATTTTCATTCATTTCACACGCACATTTAATGCTGCGGAACATCTGTGAGGTGGGTTAGCTATTCAGCGGCCCACGATGTAGGGTTTAGTGGGATCAATGATCAGAAACGGAATATACTATTCATAAGTATGTTTTCATTAGTGTATAATTTCCTGTCACTATGAATCGTTGTGTTTTTCGTAAGCTTACAATGAGCCCTTTATATCTACACAGGGCGCGGGTCCACCTCTACGGTGCTGCCATGTCGCGCCACTACTGTACCCAATAAGGGACAAACCTCTAGAACAGACAAAGCTCTAGACAGCACCTTCCATTTGACATTTTTTTACAAGCTACAGTATGAATTTGGAAGGAAGCACTGGAAGGAAGACGAAGAAGACAAGGAAGAAGAAACGTGAGGAATCAGTGTTTGCTGGTTCTGGCTAAAAAAGTTTGAGAGCCCAAATTTTTGAAAAATGGAGGATCTTACTTATATTTTTGGTAAGAGAAAAAGCGAGGGAGTGTGAAAGTAAGTACTTGGAATTACGCTATGGCAGTGTTTCTCAACCTTGCCCCCACAGCTTGTCATGCTGCTGAGAAAGCAGAAAGAGCATAATCCATAATGTCTTGAAGACTTTATTATGGCAGACAACTAATTGGCCGTTACAACACTCCTCCCGTACTGCAAATGTTAAATAAACATCTGCTTACAGAAATCTTCGCCAAATCACTCGTTTTACGTTTCTAATTTTTAAACGCCAGCACTTTTCAGTCTTTTTATTATTAGTCTTAAGCTGCTTTCCGTTTGCCTTGGAAGTCGAATTTCAGAGCTGGGAATGACGACACCCCTGGCCGACCTGCATACCATTCGTACAAGTCGGAAAACCAACATGGAGGCCTCCAGGAAAGCCGATGCCGTGCTTGCTCTGTTGGAATGTGGAAGTCCATAAAAATAACGTTCAAGATTTTAACTGGAATTACAGTTTCCTTTTATTACTTTTCTTAAATTTCACGGGCCGGGGGGAGGGCCAGGTTTGCTCACTATCTAGGGTAGCCATTATCAATACCACCTGAAAACAACACACTATGCAGTATTTAGCCCATCTAAACACGGTATCGATATGACCGCAGATAAACCTTGGACGGTGCTGCGTGAACGACTGATTAAACGAGACAAAAAAAATAATAGACAGAAGTGCTAATAAACAGTATAAAACTACAACTACTGGATTTTTTAAAAAACTTTTTAACCTCCTGACTTTCCAAGAAGGAAATCCGACTTGAGGAGGCGCTCCATTTGAAAATTCCTACCGGGAACTCAGCAATCCCAGCTTTCCTTTACAAATGGAACACAGCATTGGATTATCTACCAAACAAGCTGTTACTATAGAAACAGTAATGTATAAGAATGAGCACATTAATATAGCTTTTTTTTTTTCATTTTTTTTATAATTATCAGTCAACGCTGCTGTTATAGAAAAGTAATCCAGACCTCTGTATCTGAGTACTCTACAGTGCTGTGGTGTAAACTGCACAATAATCTCTAATAATAAGCTTTTGTTATGTACAGCAAGTGTTGCACAGCGCTACCCTTTCTGTCCTAATGTGATGTGTCTATTTGATTCTCTTTCTCAGCAAATCAACTGCGTGACGTTCCCCTTCCCGTTACACACCACCGAACAGCAACTGCTCAAACCAAACGAGTGGAGCTACTGCGATTATTTTTGGGTAAGGGAACGGCAGAGGCAAGAATTCAGAGTTGTATCTTCTTGATGTTTTTCCGCGCCTGCATAAAGAAAACAGAATAGCACAAGTTTCTCCATGGGTATGGTACGTATGCTGTAGTGCAATAAGTTGTCTGTGCCTAAAAGGACTGTCAGGCTGGCCAATACAACAAGGAAATGATTAGAAAGACAAGAGAGAGTAGTTTCCCCACCAGCGTCTGCTTCTCTCCCTCTCTCTCTGTCTCCCTCTCTCTCTCTCTCTCTCTCTCTCTCTTTCGCTCTCTAAAACGCAGCCTGTCACTTTTCCAAGAAACCAGAAAAGCTCCTCTTTCCTGAAGACTTTTCTGCATTTGCAAAGCACCATAACTGTTGCAAAGTGCTTACAACTGAGACTCTTTCCATAAATAAATGTCCCCAAACAACAACAACAACAAAAACATCACCATATCAATGATTTTACATTTTAATTTTGTTAAACAACAGCACTTTTTTTTTTAAAAAGTCTGTACTGCATATGAGCTGTTACTTTAGAAGCAAAAATGTTATAGGAAGAGTGCGTTAACGTAACAGGTTGTATCCTTGACCTGGGTTCTAGTGGACCAGTATCTGAACGTATTCACAGATCAAAACTTTAAATGCAAATGTAAAATATAAAAACCTACAGTTAATGTTACAGCTGGAACTCCAGTCCTGTCCGTGCTGTTATGCAAAAAATAACACATCCCACCTGACCAATCAGTTGCTGCGCCTTGGTATAAATATCAGCATTCCACAGCGGTGCTTTCACGCGTAACTTTTGAACGCTTGCACCACTGCACCTTATCTTTGCCATGGCGTCCTTTGAAACGCCACTGTTTGAATCGAAAAGTAAGGATTCAGCAGATAAAAGCGTGTTAATATTTAGGTCACTGCACACACAGTCTCGGCAGATTCCTTCCTCAAGGATCCGTGAAGAAAGTTCCAAGCAGGACGAAACATTGTTTCTGTCACAGCGCTCCCGCTGATTTTATTTGACAATGCGGTTCTCGGGCATGTTTACCAGCGCTCGTGTTTTGTCTCCTGTTGCAGGCAGACAAAAAGGACCCACAGGGGAACGCCAGCATCACAGGCTTTGAGGTCTTACTGCACAAGCAGTTGAAAGGGAAACAGATGCAGAAGGAGATGGCTGAATTTATGAGAGAGAGGTAGATCATATCTCACAGCACTACTTTACAGACACTAATCCCGTCTATGTGTCCTGAATTACCGCTATTTCGTAAACAGATCGGCACACGTGAACGCCTCGTAATGAATTGTGTTCGAATTCCATGTTGTTTTGTCACAGATCTATACAATACCTTTAACTTGGCTAGTGTAACTCAGCAGGATTGTCCATAAAGCCCGGGTTGTGTAACACTTTTATAGTTCTGCTCTTTCGTTGCCATGAAAACCACAACAGTAACGAGCGGCACAGAAAGTTTCCTGTATTTCATTAAGGACAGACGTTCAGGTTCTCGACGGAAAACCAGTCATTTGTATTGCTTTTCAAAAATGGGAAACCTTCCTGCTGAGTGGACAGAGTTGTGCAATTCAGTTTAATAACAACTCATGCTATAGCTGTCTTTCGTATGCTTTTCTAATAGCTGTGACGGCAAAATCTATTTAATCCAAGCTCCCCGGCATCGTATTCAGATTTTCAGATTTTTTCATGTCGTCACTAGTATGTTTTTTTTTTTTTTTTTTTTCCCCATGTGTAGCTTACATTAAAGGATTTTTTCTTAACCGAAGAATAAAATGTTATACACATTAGAGTCAGCGCTACTCGGTGACTCTAACAGGCAGGCTAAATGAGCTCCTTTAATTTCCATCAACCTTTTCCGTTGCCCTGCGTACGGCACAAGCCAGGAGCCGACAGAAATGATCTGGGAAAGATCAGCTCTTTGGAGGAATGTGATGTAAGGGGTCATCCGTAGTACCACTTTCCCATTTTCCTCAAAGGAGGGGAGTGAGGAGGTCAGCTAGAGGACAAGCAGAGCAGGAAGTGACCTTGTCATGAGAATTTCTAGGCACAGATGTTCCTAAATCTCCATAGCTAGAATCAGACCCATGGCAATTGTATTACAGTTTTGCTACATGCCAAAATGATGCTTTTCTTTTGCTCCTTAAGGATCAAGATCGAAGAAGAGTATGCCAAGAATCTCTTGAAGCTCTCTCAGATTCCACTCGCAGCTCAGGAGGAAGGGTAAGTGGTCATCTCAGAGATTTAGCCGGTAAAGTGGTGAAAGGATTCATTCACTGTGGTTAAAACACCCAGTGTGACACGGAGTAACCTCGAACCGGGCGCGACGTAATACATTTACTTAGTGTGGAACTCTTTTAACGGACCGATACCCAGTGGTCTACTGCGGCTTCATACAGTAGCGCCCTCACTTCAGCCTGCCGTATAGAATCTGTGTTCAACGCCAAATATAACTCTTAGAAATTCCAGCCGTGGTGTTTTCCTGCGCATATCCAGGATACACAATACAATACTCAAGGTTTCAGAGTGCATGATTATAGTTTTCACTTTGTCCACACGTTACAAATTAAATCCTACGCTTCAAAGTGCACATTGCTTACATTCCAGAAATACATCTGAGCTGTACCCTGTTTGAGTCTAGCAATGTGGCATCTATTGTGGTAGAGAATCCATTCATTTGCGGGAGGAATCATATGTAAACAATCATGCATAAAATTCATAAAAGCCGGTTCAGGAGAAAGGACAGGACATAGGAATGGATGAGAGAGAACCTCTCCTCCTTCCCATTTCGGCTATTCCCAACTAGGGGTCGCCACAGCGGATCTTTTTGTCCGCATGTCCGATTTGGCA